>JASAOG010000236.1:0-510000 GCA_030265305.1 Biomphalaria pfeifferi
GAGACTTTTACTGCGGCCTTTTCTTGGAATAAACATCTGTTATATTGTTCATCAGTGTTGACCACATCTCTTCACTAGTTAAATCGATGTCTTGTTTAGTTTGTTTGTTGAGCAACTCCACTGAATACACCCGAACAATAAAACTCAAACGCTTCCAGAGTAATTGGTTGAAATTCAACAGTCATCGTTAGTTGACCTCAAGACAGTCTGAACAAGCACATCACAGGAAACACTGATCTATATCAATGTCTGTTTTTGTTTTTTTTACAGGTAAAATGTATTTGGTCATTGGTTTTCTTTGTCTACTTCCTTATTTGACCAACGGTCAAGTGGATCTTCAGACGATCGCGAATGGAGAGTTTAAAAGAATAGACGCCAACAATGATGGACACATCGAGAAAGAAGAAATCTCACAGTCCTTTCAAGTATTTTACGCTTTTTGTTTTTTTCTTTTGGTAGTTTAGTAGTTCAGTTCAGTATTTATACATTTGTATAATAATAATAATAAAACTTGTCTTCGAGTCCGAAGATTAATGAGAAATACGGTATTTCCCGTGGCTACACAGCCCCAGCTGTGACCTACATATTTTGCCACAAATAGGGCAAGCATAACCATTGTCAATTTGGAATTTCTTTTCGCCGTCTACGTCTGTCCTCGGCAGCGGATTTTCGTTTGGTCTCAAATAATGTATCCCTCCCGCGCTGTCTCGTTTTAAAGCCGCGTGCAACCAGGTGTATACTTTCCGCCAAATTATTATTATTAAAAGTTATTAAACGGCGCCTGTTAATTGAAAGCTTTATTTTCTACACAATTTTAATCTTGTTTTTTTTTTTTAATAACCGTGCAAATAGGAAACGTAATATAGTTTGTGATGGAAGTGCTTTATTTACACCGTTCGGCAATACTAAATACTTAATAATTAAATTGAATGTAATTTAATCGCCCCAGCGGCGCATGATAGACCCCCGGCGGACAACGGTTTTTCTTCATCTTACTAAGGACTTAGATCCTCCCGCGCCGTCCGGCGCATTGGGCGGCAAGCTGTCTCTACAAAGATCTGTCATAGGCAATGTCTGAAATGCCTTCTCACCTGTTGTCTACTGCTCATTTCTTCATCCGATGTGTACAAATATGTTGGTCGCAACTAGGGTTTGCTCAGTCGTGTGAAACGGTGCACTTAATCTTTGGAATCAAAGACATTGTCATTATTATTATTATCATTATGTTAGAAAAGAACGGGTAGTCCTTCTCTGGCATTGCCAGGCAGTGGCGTAGCTAGGTATATGATGCCCAGTGCGGCAGCTCCTCGTGATGCCCCCCCCCCCCCCCCCCAAAAAAAAAAAAACCCGAAATAAAACATCTAAATAACTTTTTTTCCGACCTTATGTGTATTTCTTGTTTTAAAAAATCAATTTTAACAACAAGATACTACAAAATCTTAGTTGATTTCTTGCTGGCAAAGTTGAAATCTATTTTTTTCTCAACAATTGCCAAATTAGTGAGTCGCAATTTTTTTTCAGCGTTGATTGCCATTAAGTAATGATCAGCTTGAAAAACGTTGCTCGTACAGAACCTCACTTACAATTGTCAGAAGAATTAAAATAAAGACAATATTTAGAACTGAATCATCTAGTTAACATTTTTTGAATTAAAACTCAAGATTTCAAACAGGTCCTTGTTGCAGAAGCTCAAAGGCTTTTGAAGAAACTGCGACAAACCGTTGAAGTCTCTTTCGCTCCAGACGAAATTCGTTTTTGTCAATGTCGCTATGAGCACTATTGAGATTGATTTTGATCTGAGAATTCACTAGTTGGGATGGTGACAAAATGCATATTTACCTACCACATCATGATATTGCTCATATCAGGTATCATTTCTTGAACTATCCTGCCCAAGGAAGAATACATTTCCATCCTTAGTTCTGTCTTGTGTGTTAATACAGAATCTTCACGTTTTTCGTCTGGCATCTTGTGTCTCTCCGAGCTCATGCATTCTGTAAAGGTAACACTGGCTTCAGCCATAATCTTCCTACTAGTTAAGAATGTTTGTAATCTCTTTCGTTTAAGTGCCAGTCTTGAATTGACAATCTCTTAATTCAGCTAATAAAGGGGCCAAAAACCCAAGGTAGGTGAAAAAAAATGAAGACTGCATAACAACTAACAATCCGCCTGATCAGACCTGGTAGAAGAGTTTTTATCTGCTCTAGTCAATGTCTCTAGAGTTTCTATAATTTAAAAAAAAATTGAATCAATATCTTAACGACTTCTCTGGCGCTTCATCGCGTTTTAACCCAGCGCTTAAGGTTAGTTTCAGTTATTTTGTTGAGGACGTCCTATCGGTGTGCTGAAGTGGATAAAAAGGTGTGTAAACGGTCCAGTGTATCGAAAAATGTTACTGAATAGATTTCAGCTTCAGCCCGAATTCCAGCCAAACTCAAGAGAATGTTTCGAGCGGATAATGAATTAAGATGATGTCACTGAATGACTACAGGATTTGTACCCCGTCAGTATCCATGACAATGTAACATCATTTGGAAAAATTTATTCAGTTTTTGATGTCAGGTGAACTGTTTGGAAAAATCGACAACTATTTGTCTCATTCTCCCCCAATATTACAATAGGCTCGTTATGTATTTGTGGAGACATGTACGTGTTAAGTCTGGAACTCAGATTAGTTCGAAGCACAAACTTTCTCAGAAGTGGATCGTACTTCAATAATAATTTCACAAACTTCTAGAAATGATCTAGATTTTGTCATTCTTCTTCAACTTGTTCGCGATGCCCATTAAGTGCCAGATTCTGCTATTTTAGAGTCTAAGGCATTTATTTCTAAGCTCTAGATCTAGATCTAGCTGAAACAGCGTATTGAGCAATGAAGTAACTAAATATGGTTGGCTTCAGAGGTTTAAACAAATGTAGTTAATTTGATTCAACCTGGTTAACATATTACATATTACTATTAATTTAAGAAAGAACACAGATTAATTCATTAATTAAGTCAATTAATTTCTAGTTAACATTTCAAATTTAGTAGTTTGTCTTTGTTCATGTATGTACATGTTGATTTTAGTGAGAAAATTTATCCTTAGTTTGATGCCTCTCACCACTTGATGCCCCGTGCGACCCGCATCACCCGCACATGGCTAGCTACGCCACTGCTGCCAGGATAGAGTTTTGTAAAAGAGAAACACAATTCAATGTAGTTTATTTGTCCACTGAGGAATTTTCTGGTGATGTGGCAGGTCTCATTTGTGGACCAGTCCGGGAGAGGGTATTTGGGAGAAGGTTTTCCGTGCTGCCTTTAGGCACTCCGTAAACACAACTCAGCCCTAGTAGGGTGTCGAGGCTCGAGCCCCATTCATAGGTAGCCAAGACAAGCCAAGTTCAAGCGTACTTAGCTTCTCGACCACGCTTTTTCTTTTTTTTATCAATGAACAGGGTGATTAAAATCTACTGTTTTGTCAGTCAAATTAGGCCTATCCCCTATTAGTATTATTATCCTCTATTATTATTATTTTTATTATTATTGGGCTAATAATACTTTGGTTAAAGTGGAGTCTCCTAGAGGCACTGGATAGTATATTGCAGTCCGTGCTCGCTTGCTTGTGGGAATGCTTTAGTTAGATTACACTGTCAATATCAAGAGAAGGACCTTGGCGCACGAGAAGCCCATACTATTTTTATCTAAGACCCGGGAATGCATCCAGAATAAAAAAAATTTGGGCGCATCCATAGCCTCTCAGAAACCAAAGGAGGTAAATATAACTACGTTATAAATAACTTGAATTGTTCACTTCAGCCTCGGTTTCGTTGGTTTTTTTCTTCCTTTTTAGCTGCTTTTTTCTTCTCTTTGTTAGGCCTTTGATAATAACCATGACAACAAAATTACCAGGCACGAGTATGATTCAGGGGTGAACAACCTGCATCCCAACGACCCATTCACCGTCCACGTACTGACCGCTCTTTTCGTAGAGCTGGACTCCAACAACGACAAACATCTGGACGACTCAGACTACGACAAATTCTTCACCAACGCTGACACGGACAAGAACAACCTGGTCACCAGTGAGGAGTTTCTCAGGTTAGAGCCGTAGTCAAATCGGAGCGGTTAATTTCCCTTTCTCTGATTTTTAAACATAGGAAGAGAAGGTTGACTATTGAATAGACAGAATAGACAGAAGAAAAAGTTGAGGACAGCACTTTGTACAATATAACCTTTGACCATTATCTAGTATATGCACCCTAGTCTTTTTGACGCAAGTTTTTTTTACCATTGAGCCCCCAGTATTAATCAGTAAATCGGTTTAAATGTTTCTGTTTCCTGTAATAATAGCAACTAATCCAGGAAACAAAATTCAAATTCGTTCGCAAACATTTGATTGATTTCCTTTTCCTGATGCTTACTCGTACAGGCAGTACTACTTGAATGGAGTGCAAGTCTAAAAATAGAAGACTTTTACCTGTCTTTAAAAACAATAACTCAAATTTGATACGTTTGAACTGGCGCGGTGGTTGTGGTGGAGAAGGATTCAAGGGTTCGAAACCTGATGAAGACTTTAACTTTTAATTTCGGAAACTTTAGGGAGCCTCTAAGTCTACTTCTAATGGGTACCTGACATTGGTTGGGGAAAAGTTAAGGCAGTTGGTCGTTGGTAATTGTGCTGGCTACAAGACACCCTCATTAACCGTATCAAAGAAAGACATTACCTTTTCTTCATCTTCCCCTTAGATAGCAAGGCCTGAAAGGGGAACTTATTTTTTTGGATAAGTTTGAACACACTGCATGTTTAATTAAAAGAAATCAAATAGTACTGTGATTCAATAAAGTCAAGTTGTTTTATTTTAAAATTAATAACCACTGAACTGACTGATGAACAATTTTAACGTCAGCCCACGTTTTAAGTTTTTTCGGAATCCAAATATCTCCCTAGCAACCCCACTATTTCGAAAGCTACACGAAAAGAAGCATATTTTTCGAAATATTTGGTGTTATTAATATCATTTCATTTTCATTAGCACTAGGTTATATTGACTCTACATTCAAGCGTCGCCGGGAATATTTAAATATCCTCTCTAGAGAATTGCATATTTTAATGATTCAAATGGAAATCCATAAAAAAAAAACTTTAAAAAAAAAAGCAAAATAACCCTAGACTTATATCTACTACTAGACTGGAAACCAGAAATAAATTCTTATCCGCGACAGATCAATCGTAAACATTTTGCAGAAAATTGGATCCAGGCGTTGTTTTGTAAAGTAGTTAAAAGAAGTTAATTGTTATTTTTTTAAACCCTAACCTATGTAACATATAATTTTATTTTTTAGATCTAGTAATTGATTATCAAAAATACACAAAAAAATCAAAATTTAGTGTTGCATTCAATCTTTTGATAAAGAAGATTATGTATCTAAAAATTGCAGATAATAATTATGAGACGAGAGTACTCTTATTTTTGATGTTCAATTACTAGATCTAGATCTAAAAATTAAATTATATGTTACATAGGTTAGGGTTGAAAAAAACACCCAGCTTTTAACTACTTACAAAACAACAACCTTTCTAAAACAATTTTCACGACATTTTTTGTAGTGTTAAAAAGTCTCCATGTCCAGTCTAGATATAGTATATATAAGTCTATGAATAGCACCTACATGCAGAAATACCCTAGGACGTCTAGTCTGTTCAACTTAATGTTTTCTAATCCTCCATCCAAATTTGAATAAATTATATACATCTATATTTTGTTTTGAAAAAATTCTGTTTTAATTTAAATTTTAGCTGGTTCCAAAACGCAGAAGGACTTCCTATTGTTGGATAGTTAAAGTTACTCAAAACAGAGATCCAGGAGTAAACTACCGCAAGGGGGCTTGGTGAATGATACAAGACTATCGTTGTTAAATTTATTTAATAAAACACAAAGTATTTTTATACCTAATATTATTCATTAATAGTTTTCCCCTTTTGTTTTAAACCCCAAAAGAATTAGAGATTTGGATAACTAAAGCGCTCTCGTTTAGTAAACAATTAATGCAGAAGAGATAATCCATACCATCCAATACCAAAATACCGCTGTCTTATGGTCATGCAAATCAAAGGAAATGAAAAACATGAAATGCAAACATTGGTAATAATCAATATCTAATATGTTCAAATAATATAGTAACGTAAGCATTCATATTTCAGTTTTCATGATTTTGTAATAATTGAAATCTAGATATATGGTAAATATCACAACACAAACGAGACAAAATAAAAGCCGATACTGTAGTTATATCTTTATCTTAATTAATATTGTTACATTCCTTATATCCTGTTCTAATTGATGAAGCAGACGTTAGCTTATCCATTCTCATTCTATTCATTTGAATTTCAATATGACTTGTTTAAATAGGATTGATATCAGTTGCTTGATGTTGTAGTATCAGAATGTAAGGGAGCATACTTATTTTGTCTTAGACTAAATATTTTAATAAATATAGTTACCTCCCTTAATTATGTACCTTAATAACACTTTTGTATTAATAATTTTATTTTTTTAAAACTTATTCAATAATTAACAAAGTAATCTTTCTGAGATTTTAATGAAATGAGTTGTCACGAGTTGATGTGCGAAATTTCAGCTGAATAGTATTATAAAATGTTGTTCAACGAAATGATTCAAATTTCAAGCCGTGAGGAAAAAGTTTAACCAGAAAAACTCTGCAAACACGTTGGCAAGGTAAGGCGTCATCGAAAGTGTTACACCGCCATGGGAGACTTTAAAAAAAAAAAGCGCCTAAAATTCAACCAACTGCTCAATCGTACCATACAGGAATGAACTTTTTCTGCAAAGATGTCGCAACAAAGTCGAAAAAATGTATAAACAACCTTTATTCCACTCAGTCATATCTACGTCGAACTCTACGTCGAACTCTTCTGTCTATTAAAGCAAAGAACCGAACGGTTTAGGGACTATTTTGTTTCATGCACATATCAGCGCTTCTCGTTGACAAAAGAATGTACAAATGATCAAGACGTCGGTGTGTAGTCACTCAATGAACTACACTATGTGTCTTCTTTTGTGCAATGTTGTTTTGACTTGAAGATGAGTCAAAGTTATCAAAACACATTTCCAATAAGAATCAATAAAACAATGATAATGTTAGTTCTACTAGTTAGAACAGAATAAACAGTGGAGCCCTTTAGACAATTAATTAAAATACTACAGCAGTTCCACAATAGAATTCCTATTCAGATGTATCGCATCAGAACGTCTGCCAAAATCACCGGAAGATGCGTTGCTTTAGGTCCCTGCTACAGCTCAGAAGGAGGCCTCGTAGTTCCCAACAACTATGAGAATGTAAAACATTATTTTTTATTCTATCCCAGCGTCTTCCTGTTCTTGTCCAATAGTGCTCTGCACACCACAAGCACCGGTGCAAGGCAGGGTTACAACACTATTTATAAATCTCTTTTAAGCTATATAATGAAGTCTTGACTGTAAGTCTTCCATTCCTTTAGTGTCGTTTTGTAATTTATATACACAAAAACATCAACAAAAACCATAATAACAAAGTTAAGCACTATAAACAAAAATATAAAAAAAAAAAACCAGCAAAAACAAAGCAACATCAAGGTTTACACGGTTTTGTGAATTGATTAATATTTAGTGGAGAAATATAACGTTATTTTTATTCTGTAGGCTTTTTCCTCTAGGCACACTATCTTTGACACATTTACAACCTGAGTAGCTGGACACAGTAGCGTGACTGGGGGCAGGTACGGGGGTGCGAGCCTCACCGGGTGAAACCCACTAGAGTGTAACACCCTGTGAAAAATAGCACTTTTGCAAAAGTAGACAAATTTATAGATAGATACTGAAACATTCGTATTTACTGTAAATATATATATATATATATATATATATATATATATGTGTGTGTGTGTGTGTGTGTGTGTGTGTGTCTATATTATTATTTTTAACTATTGTTTTTTTTAAACAAATATTGCAATAGTAAACAAGCTAACAACGCAAGTAGGCGAGAGAGCGTTTTCTAAGGAAAAAGTCGGTTGCATTAGCATCGTTGTTACTCCATTTTAATGAATTAATCAAGTAAAAACGATATTGTTATTATTTGGTTAAAAATGAAATACGTGACATTGTTTCGTCTTCAAAGTAGAAACTTTTTTTTTAGGCTAAAAATTTTAAAATGAGTTTAAAAAGTCGCTAGTCTACATGAACAAAGTACACCTCAGAAAATGCAGCTCTGAACGTCAAAATACAGGAAAAAGCGTTTGGCGGTGGGGCCCCGCCCCGTACCCTTCTAATGGAACTTTTAGTGCTCCTCAGACTCCCAAGCAGGCAAGTTGAAAGCTAACAATTTTCTTAATAGACGAACAAAGGTGATAAGCTCACTGTGTTGATTTAAATAAAGGTCAAACTAAAGAAAGTTTTTGTTTAGAATTTAGGGCTGGGGGATTAGATGGGGGGAGGGAGTGACACCCTGACATAACCGCACTGGATTACACCGACCCTACTGACGTCACTGGATGAACATTGACCTATATTGAACAACTAGTTTTGACTCAATGACCATCAGTTTTGTAAATCCGACTTGTAATTTTTTTTGAACAAAACTTTGATGAAAAGTTGACAAGTATCTTAGTTTTTCCAAAAGTAGCGCTCTAAAGATCAATTAAGCCCCATTTTACCCTCGCTGGCATAGACAACTATGATGGTCTCTGAAAGGGACAGCTGGGGAACACTCACGAAAGTCCCTGGACACACTTTTGAGACCCAAAGAAAAAAATCTTGTCGAAAACAGGCGAAGACTACCAAAAACATATATAAATAGGTTCCTCCTCATTCCTCACTCCTCACTCCTGCGGACAACGGTTTGCTCTCAATTAGTTGTGGGGAAATCTGTTTGTTTGCAACTGGGTTTGCGTGGTAACGTGAAATACTGAAGTCTATCCTTGAAATCCTATTGCTTTATTATTATCACACACGGTACCCAAAAAAATAACTCATACAATATTGTTGCATGTATTAAAAAATTATGGTAAATTTATTTCAGAAAATGTACAATATAGTACACTTTGTAAAAAAAAAATCACATTGAAAATGACATTAGTTTACAATCATTACACCCACGTGTACACATGTGTAGTAATCCTCTAATTGGTAAATTGTTACTTGCTTTATTGTTGGTTGCCTCTGGTGATTGGAACCCCAGCCAAGTCATGGAAATATCTGTCAACAAGAAAATAATCATTATCATTACAATAACACCTTAAAGTACATTACCTTCTTTATTGTGTTATAAATGTAGAATACTTTTATTAGAAAAACCCGGCTGGTTAACGTAAATGAATGGACCACCTTCTCCCTTGACATCGGAAGAACAGCAGCTGACAGGGAAAAAAATAAGGGACTTTGTTTTGTGAACTGTCAATTCACCCTTTAGTCAAGGGGGTGAAGAAACAGAATGATAAAAAAAAAATTAAAGTTGTCCATAACAACGCAACCAACCCAAAAGATAATTAACAAGGAATAATAGTCTGGTAAGTAAAGTTTCCCTTTTCAAACATTGCGGTCCAGGGGGCAGATAAGGTAAACTTCGTCCATTTTTATGATCAACAGTTAACAATTCTGTCATTTGGCCCCATTACCAACAGCAAGCTCTTCGGGGCCTTCCTTCGGGGAACAGTACCAGGAAAAAAAGAAGAGGCAGACAGAGAAATAGTTGGGAAAACAACATAAAAGAATGGACAGGCCTGCCCTAGAAAGAAGTTCTGGCTAGGGCAAGGGACAGAGAGGAATGGAGAAAAACGGTCGCCAAATCTTGCAAGGAGCCCCAACGGTCCAACAGATAGGTATAAAAGGTAAAAAAAAAACAACAACCCATCAACAGCGTTAAATTTGCCCAACTATATGTCAGGTACCTTAAGAGTTGGCTGCATATTTTTTTAGAGCTCGTACTTCACCTAGTTTCAAACATGTGATCCTATTTTACGGATGTTTACTTGGCCACCAGGCCGCCAAAGTCTTAAGAAAGGGGATGATCTAACTAGGCTCGAAACTCACATGACGAACTCGCGTTGGCTGACTAGATTGTTTTTGTTGGAGTCGGCGGAGGTGAAGAGGCGGGTGTAGTCAGGGTCGTCGATATGGTTGTCGTTGTCGTAGTCCAAGGCGTCAAAGAGCCTCAAGAGAAGATCTTTAGCCCCTGGGTTGTTCTCATGGTGTGTCTCGACCTCACGCTGGTACTCCTGTCTTGAGATTCTCTGGTCGTGGTTGGCATCAAAACGCTGTTAAAATAAAAAAAATAAAAATAAAAACACTTTTTTTTTATGAACTTGTCAATGCAACACTTTTAAACAAAATAATCCAATGCTTTAGAAAGACTTCAAAGTTATTGTCGGTAAGCATCGCCAATTTAAGGCAACAGAACTTTTAAGCGCCGCACTGCAGTACTCGCCACACATTCCCGGGATGTTCATCGCAGTAACTGACAAACATTCCCGGGATGTTCATCGCAGTGATTGACACAGATTCCCAGGATGTTCATCGCAGTAACTGATACACATTCCCGGGATGTTCATCGCAGTAACTGACACACATTCCCGGGATGTTCATCGCAGTAATTGACACACATTCCCGGGATGTTCATCGCAGTAACTGATACACATTCCCGGGATGTTCATCGCAGTAACTGACACACATTCCCGGGATGTTCATCGCAGTAATTGACACACATTCCCGGGATGTTCATCGCAGTAATTGACACACACTCCCGGGATGTTCATCGCAGTAAATGACACGCATTCCCGGGATGCTCATCGCAGTAATTGACACACACTCCCGGGATGTTCATCGCAGTAAATGACACGCATTCCCGGGATGCTCATCGCAGTAACTGACACACATTCCCGGGATGTTCACCGCAGTAACTGACACACATTCCCGGGATGTTCACCGCAGTAACTGACACACATTCATGTGGTGTTTATCTTTATCTCGATCAAAGTAAAAACCAACAAGGACTAAGATGTCTAACATTCTGCTTCTTTTTATTATAGTAATTTTTAAAAATATTTTAATGGCACGTATCCTCTGCTTCCAGAGCAAGTTCAGTGCTCTCTGTAGTTTAATCTTTTTTGTGGACTTGAGAAGATCCCCATACGTTTTGAAGGGCTCAGCAAATACCAAAAACAACGTCATATTGACTTATAAAATATTCGAGATTCGAACTTTGAATCAATGAGTTAGACGTCCACCAATTGCAGTTGAAACAAGAACAAATGAAAGGAGTTAAAGTTAATCATCTTACACTAAAGTACTGTTGGACTTCTAGTGGCTCAATGTTACCATCCTGGTCAATGTCAAACCTGTTGAACTCATAGTTGGCGAGCGCATTGACGTCCACTTGACCAAAGGCCAACACTGGCAAGCACAATACAAGAGCGAAGACGAGCATTTTGTGTTCTGAAAGACATACAAATATTCAGCTAAATGTTTTAAACACACACACACACTATTTAGACAAACAATGCACTATTTTTTTTATTAAACTTATATTACCTCACTCTGCCTGTCTGTCTGGGTAGATTCTTTTAACCGATTTTGTTTCTACTTCCCATTGCCGGAAAAAGTTTTAAATTTCGCACAATTATTCATTGTCGAGGCTATTATACTAATCAATTAAAAATGTATCAATTTATTCAATCAATTAGTGTTAATGATTGTAGCATTTAACATCCGAATCAATTCGGACCAAAAAAAAAAGTAAGTACATTTTTGAGACTAACGTTGATATCAAGACCTTGGTAAAGCTGTCTGATGTAATACCCACCGGCACAAACCATGCGAAATATTACGGAAATAAAAGAGACGAGGGTTGCCTGCTCTTGGAGCATCTTGGATGTTACACAAAGAGTTGTGCCATATACCGTTTACTAAAATACCTGGCACAGTTAGTTATAAAACGCCAGGAATTAAAACTCAAAGAATGGTGAGTCTATGAATAAAAAAAAACAAAGCACTACAAAAACCTAAAAAAAAAAAAAAAAAAAAAACCTCAGAAAAAAGGTAGAACTATGGAAGCTGATGGCCTCATAATTGTGAGGCTATGGATTTGGATTTCCCTCACGGTAGACCCAAGTTGAGAACCATCGCTCTGTCAACCCAGACATCCTGCAGGAATTTCCTTCTAGGATGTTATCATCTTTCTTGAATGAACGTCAAACTTATACAAAGGGGATGCGCTGAGTATTCTCGGGTGCACAGTGTGTATATATTGTCTTCAAAACTATACGTTCTTTTAACTTGACAATAACAAACGCATTATTAGTTGACATTATTATCATATTTTATCTTAACAAGAAAGTGTACTTACGAAGTTAACCAACAAACTACAGGTTTGTACTTTCAAAGAGTTGCCTACCTTTATATATGTTTTTATTGAGACATTTTTCGACGTCTGGACAACATAAACTGACCGTGGGAAATGTCACGTGGAAATTTTTTTTTTCTGGATATTTTGTCAAATCATTAGTTTAGACAGTAGATAAGACTCTGGGATAGTGAAAAGTGGGCACTGAGTGATCTAAAAAATCTATTAACTATTAAGTATTGCTTTTATCTACTTCTTCCCCATTTAAATAAGATAAATATAATCTCGTAGAAAAAGAGTCACCCACGCCTCAAAGAAAAAAGAAACTAAAGAAAAAAAAAAGACAAACAAGCTAAAAATTAAATTATCATTTGATTGCACTCGACAAACGATTTCCCCCCCCCCCCCTCCCATTTTTTTTTCAGCTGGATTTACCACATCCTGTACTTGGAGTGGCCGTGTAGTTAACCAATAGGCATGTACAGAGCAACCAATTATTCATATGCAAAACAACAACAATATGAAAATAAACGCAATAATTATGATTGTGTGGTCTGTCTGTTGCATTGTACGTCTCGAGAGACGATCTTTTCTCTTTGCAACTTCTTGTGGTATCACTGTATCAAAAACAAGAAAAACATTAAATATACTTTTTTTTTCATAAGACCATTTCTACTTTGTGCAAACTTATAGAGCGATTGTTTTTCTCTTTAAAAATAATAAATATTAGATTGGAACATTTTCATACCCCGCCCACACCACCTTCTCCCCGAGAAAGAATCTTGGTGAAGAGAATGTAATGTACACCTTTTAATATTCCAATGATAACCATTTAGATCTAGACTTAGAAGACGAGGGGTACAATTTCTTGAACACTACTTCATTAAACTCTTCAGTCAGAAGAGCTTACATTTGGAAACTCCCGAAAGCGATAGTCCTTTCAAAACCGTTGTTGGATCTAGATTCTAGATCAATGTCTAGATCTCTAGCCAAATTCCCATTGTCTTTTCATTTTTTTATTTGAAAAAATGATAACAGTCAGACCAGAGTTTTCCCCCATGTTGCCAACGAGCAAGTACACTGTTACTAAACTGTTAAATTTCTAGAAAAATCGTTAGAACCGTTTTTGAGATGCAGGTGTTCCTCCATGACTGAAATTCTGACTTGAATAGAGGTATTGTAATGATATAATTTAATATGAAATTTAAAAAGTAAGATTTCACAGATATCTGAAAAGTCCAGAAAATACCTAAATAATATTGTTGCCATAATTACGCTACCGATACTCCTGAAGACTTGAAAAATTGTTCATTACTAAATCTTTGGTGGATTTTGTTAAGGGGAGACTACATTGAATTTTGAGTCCCTTTAACGAATCATGATCTTGGCAGTGCCAGAGAATGACTTCTAGCTTAAGATTTTTAATTTAAAATCTGAATGACAACAAGATGCCATCTAAAGTCAGGAGCTGATCTGAAATATTTACACAAACGTTTTGATTTCATTAACACTACCTGATGTATTCAATGTTGTCTGCTGACAGTAATTTAAGAATGAATGAAAAAGTGACATAATAAGAATTAGTAATACAACGCAATGTGGCATACACCTCGACGCAATAGGAGCCATGACGCAATAGGTACCATGAAGTAGTAGATGCCATGACGCAATAGGAGACATGAAGTAGAAGATGCAATGACGCAATAGGTACCATGAAGTAGTAGATGCTACGACGCAATAGGTGCCATGACGCAATAAGTAACATGACGCAATAGGTGCCATGACGCAATATGCGACGTATATTTACCATTTTGCTATAACACGACCCTTAATCGCTAGCTAAGTAAAAGTAAGATTTGAGTAATACGTTTGATTAAATAAAGTGTGATTTTATTTCGCCCCCAACATCTAATCTTAATCTACCTATGACACTAACGTATCTATTGAAGGACATATGTCTTCTTATAAAAGAATATTACGTCCTACACGAATCCTTGTACTAACCTAGTGTCCTAGTCAAATATGTTAATCTAAAACTACAGCGATTTTCTTAGCTGGTTTAAGTTAAAGTTGTGTGGGCACTTAAAAAGAATACTTACATGAATTATTCCTATTATATAAAATAAGAAATGAGCATTTCATTTTTCATAAGTATTTTATTGGATCATAAGTGAATCCTATTGGAAGTTAGGTTTTAGTGGACCACGTATTCCTTTTTACTTTAGATTTTTAGGCCTGGGGTGTCTCTGTGTGTTTCTTTAGTAAGTATTCATTAGTAAGTAATCATTAGTAAGTATTCATTAGTAAGTATTTATTAGTAAGTATTCATTAGTAAGTATTCATTAGTAAGTATTCATTAGTAGTATTCATTAGTAAGTATTCATTAGTAAGTATTCATTAGTAAGTATTTATTTGTGATCATTGTCACGGTTCGTTCTTGCGTCTGTTCTAGTTTTTTTTTTTGTTTTGTTTTCTAGAGTTAAGAGGTCCTAAACAGAGGACGCAACTTTTAAGATTGGTGAAGATATAAAGTCTTTGTCATAGTTTTAAGTTGTCATTTCAAAGTTTTGTTTGATTTCTCTAAAAGTCTCAGTTAATAAATCCTAAAGAATGTTTGATTTAAAAAATATTATTTAGCCATATTTGGATTTTCTAATTATTTACAGTGGTATTTTTTTATCAAACACAGCCTCATTAGGAAAGATAGAAAGAAAGAAAGACAGATAGATAGATAGATAGATAGAAAGATAGATAAATAGAAAGGTAGATAGATAGAAAGATAGATAGAAAGATGTATATATATATATATATTTATAGATAGATAGATAGATAGATAGATAGATAGATCAATCGATCGATAGATATATAGATAGATAGATAGATAGATAGGTAAATAGATATATAGAAAGATAGATAGATAGAAAGGTAGATAGATAGAAAGATAGAAAAATGTATATATATATATATATATATTTATAGATAGATAGATAGATCGATAGATAGATAGATAGATAGAAAGATAGATAGATCAATCGATCGATAGATATATAGATAGATAGATAGATAGGTAGATATTTAGATAGACAGATAAATAGAACGATACATAGATAGATAAATAGATAGATAGATAGATAGATAGACAGATAGACAGATAGATAGAAAGACAGATAGACAGACAGACAGACAGACAGACAGACAGATAGATAGATAGATAGATAGATAGATAGATAGATAGATAGATAGATAGATAGATAGACAGATAGATAGACAGATAGCTAGATATTATATCATGAAACATCTGTTTCAGAATTCAAGCCGAGTTGTATAGGCATGTCAACTATTGTCTATTTCTCCCTTATATTACTAATTAGTGCGTTGTCTTCGACTCCAAAGCTGAAGTAAAGGTCCAGTACATCCCATGACCACTCCAACGCAGTCGCAACCTGCACATTTTGTCCACATCTAATGCAGGCAAAGAAGTCATCGTCCTCTGGCATCTTTGTCTATTCATCGTCGGCGCCTGCATTGGGCAAGGCTCCATGTTTAACTCTTGACCAACTACATACCAATGTGTGTGGTCACACCTCTGCATCGATTACTCCATATCTATCTTATCATCTCATTATGTACCCAAGGTTCGGCAACTTTATATGTAACATGTGATGATGGTTCTTTAAACGGAAAGAATGAGAAATTAGCAGCCATAACAAATATTAATGTTACATCAAAATTATATAAGAAAATACCAGATTGTAGCCTGGCGAAAGGGCTATCATCAAAAGTTGAACTTTTTATGAAGTTTGCATGCACTTGGAATGCTTGAAACGCCCACGCAATTACTAGATAACATAATAATGTGTTGTCTATGTTTTATATGGGACACATTTGCATCAGCACAATGTGACCAGAGGCTTTACTCCAAGACGTACTGAGCCAGGCCAATACAAAAGTCTAATAGTAACAAAATAAATCTGGTCTTTTGTTGTTTCTTTTGTTATCGTTATATAGACGTAAAGGTCAAGGCTAAAAACGATCTTAAAGATCTACATTTTTTTAATGCTTGGTTAAGAGACAGATTATAATGATAATGACGATGATGATGATTTTGATGTTCAATGTATGCATTCTAAATACGTTTACAATTGATACACAAGTTTATACACTAGCTTCAACTAGATTTATATTTAAATCTTGATAAAGACTGGATCTAGACTAAGATCTAGAAACAAATTTAATGCATAAAAATCTAAAAAAAAAATTACAACAGTAATCACCCCTCAACAAAACTATTGTATCTGAGATATAAAATAAGTGACTTTATTGTAAAATAGTGATTAAACGATTAAACGAAAGAGATGACCAACAAATATCAATTTAAAAATATTATCAGACACACATCCCCCCCCCCCCCCCCTAAACGTATGAAAAACTTGAGATGACTTTCGATTGGGTTCAGAGCAAGGAAAACTGATCCTCCCGTCGTGCTATGGCGAGAAACAGGGCCGTCCGGACCGTGCTGGCGTAGTGTAAGATCAATCGACATAGAGACCGAGCTATTGGTCTCCATTGCCCGCAGCGTTGCGACGTCGAAGGTCTATGTTGAGCCCTACTATAACAATTGGTCTCGCGTAGCGCCTGATCTAGATCCAGATCTAGTCACCTTCCATATACGGCCCCTCTAAACTTTCGGAGTCAGGGACACTCGTGCAAGATTAGTGACTCTGTTTCCATGAAATCTTATCACTTCACTCGGACATTTCTTTCTTCATTACGGGATATTCTCAAATCAGGCAAAATGACGAGATCGCTAGAATTATGGTGTATCCGGTGCACTAAATATAGGAAGAGTAAATAATTAATGTATTTTTGAATGTGTAGTACTATACCTTAGTGTTTGCAATTTTGAAAACCTTAAACTTAAATGTCTAAACCAGTGATGCCCAAGATACGGCCCGTGGTTCTTTCCAGTCCTCCGAAACGTCAGAACATAGTTTTGAAAATCCCTCCCTCCCTTCATAAAAAAAAGATTGAATAATGCATCTTTTCCTACTTTATGGCCCTTACTATTAACACTTTTGCGTTTCTGAAATAGGACTAGTGAATGTGGAATCTAACTGGAAAGGTGAACGGATCTTTATTTCTCTTAATGGTACATGATAATAAGCCAACATATTTAACTTGTAAAGAAAGTGGGTTGTTTTAAAAAGGATCATATATTTAACAGCATTATACAAAAATATGACCGCATTCTTGGTTTGAGGAAAGGGTTGTTTAACTACGCCTAGAGATTGGAGAATTGATGAAAATATTTACCAATACTAAAAAGAGACAAGAAAATAAGTCGATGGTAAGGCTGGCTAGCTACAATGTTTCTAGCATTTTAAATGAGAAATAAAGCCACTTTCTGACGAGTAAAAAAAAGATATCTCATTAATTAATATAAGTTTCTAATCAAGTAGTTTCAGGTCGATTTCGTACCTTTTCGGTCATGTGTCCCGCGACACGAGTGTTAGAAATGAAAATGACCTGCAGGTCGAATTGGGCATCACTGGTCTAAACTCTTTTCAATAGTAGAACAAAGGAATGTGGTGTTATTTAGTTGATAACAAACATCTTTTAATATGATGTACCTGTTCACTATCATGTAATTGTTCACTATGATGTACTGGTTCACTATGATGTACTGGTTCACTATAATGTACCTGTTCACAAAAATGTACTTTTTAACATGATGTTCTTGTTCACTATGATGTACTTTTTTTTAACATGATGTACTTGTTCACTATCATATAGCCTACTTGTTCACTATAATGTACTTGTTCACTATAATATACTTGTTCACTATAATGTACTTGTTCACTATAATGTACTTATTCACTATGATGTGACCTACTTGTTCAATATGATGTACTTGTTTACTATGATTTAGAGTACTTGTTCAATATGATCAAATTGTTCACTTTGATGTAGCCTACTTGTTAACTTTGATGAAGCCTACATGTACAATATGATGTACTTGTTCACTATAATGTAGTATACTTGTTCACTAGAATGTACTTGTTCACTATGTACTAGTTCACTATGATGTAGCATACTTGTTTAGTATGATGTACGTGTTTACTATGATGTAGCATACTTGTTCAATATGATGTACGTGTTTACTATGATGTAGCCTACTTGTTCACTGTGATGTACTTGTTCATTATAATGTACTTTTTCACTGTGATATAATTGTTCACTGATATAATTGTTCACTATAATTTACTTGTTCACTATAATTTACTTGTTCACTATGATATATTTGTTCACTATGATATAATTGTTAACTATAATGTACTTGTTCACTATAATGTACTTGTTCACTATGATGTACTTGTTCAGTATGATGTAGCCTATTTGTTCAGTATGATGTACTTGTTCAGTATGATGTAGCCTACATGTTTACTTTAATGTAATTGTTCACTATGATGTATCCTAATTTTTCACACTGATGTAGCCTACTTGTTCACTATGATATAATTGTTCACTGTGATGTAGCCAACTTGTTCGCTATCCTGATTCTGGTTCACAGCAGCCCTTACAAAGCTCAGAACAATATGGAAAGACAAATACAGTCCTCGAAACTTAGGTCAGACTGATGGGCTCTCTACTCATGACCACATATTTGTACGCTTGCGAATCTTGGACGCTTATCGCAGAACAAAAGAAGAGGAACCTAAAATCGAATAGAGATGCTATAAAAGGATCTTAAGTATTATCTACAAATACCGCAGCACTAATGAGTAGATTAGGAACAGGATCACAATGGAAATAGGGCGCCACGATGACCTGCTTACCACTGTCAACAAAAATCACTTATGGCCATATCACAGGTTCTTCCGAGCTTGAAAAGACCTTCCTTCAAGGAAAAATAAGAAGTGGCAGGCAAAAAAAAAAAAGACATTAAAAGTGGGCAAGCTTGTCACTGTGTTTACTGGAAGAGGTTTTACTTAGGGCAAAGGATAGATTGAAATGGAGGAAGACGGTCGACAGATCATGTGTGCTGCCCCAACGGTTCAACAGACTTAGGGACATGTGAAAATGAAAGTAATAATCATTGAGGATAATAGAATCTATTTCTAAAACGTAGTACGTAATGCCTTTAAAAATAAACGTACTAATGAATATTTGGTGACAAGATTTTCTTGTGTCATACACTATCTAGTGATGTGTGGCCAGCCATTTTATTTTCGAACCCAGTTCACGAAAACCTTCCTACGCCTCTACTGGACCCTAGGCAAAACCTTTCTCTTGCCACCTACCCTCTTTAAACTTCAATATAATTCTAAATCTAAATTGACTGTTTACAAAATAAATTTAAATAATACAAATAATATAAAACTATAAAAATGTTGTTATTTTTTTATATTTTTATTCAACATGTATTAAAAAAATATATAAATAGTGTTTTCACTATAGATTCTTGTTTTATTTGCCAATTGGGTCGATTCCAGTCAAATCGTAAAAATATCTGAAAATAGAAATGGCACATAACTTAAATAAGTTCGTATTTAATTAAAATGATTTCAGAGAGTTTGTAAGCTGTGTTTAAAATCCCCGATATCGTTAGTTAAATTGAGAAACAGATGTCTGCAAAATTCTACTGGCAGAGGGAAAAGCTGGCAACAGCTAAATTTACAAATGACTAAGGTTTAAACCCCTAAGGGCCTCGATAGAAAGCATGCCAAATAAATAGGCTTTAAATGACATAGAAACAAGAATTTGATCCCCATGACATAGAAACAAGAATTTAATCCCCATGACATAGAAGCAAGAATTTGATCCCCATGACATAGAAGCAAGAATTTGATCCCCATGACATAGAAGCAAGAATTTGATCCCCATGACATAGAAGCAAGAATTTGATCCCCATGACATAGAAGCAAGAATTTGATCCCCATGACATAGAAACAAGAATTCGATCCCCAAGACATCGAAAAAAGAATTTGATCCTTATGACATAGAAACAAGAATTTGATCCTTATGACATAGAAAAAAAGAATTTGATCCCCATAACATAGAAACAAGAATTTGATCTTTATGACATAGAAACAAGAATTTGATCCCCATGACATAGAAACAAGAATTTGATCCCCATGACATCGAAACAAGAATTTGATCCCCATGACATCGAAACAAGAATTTGATCCCCATGACATAGAAACAAGAATTTGATCCCCATGACATAGAAACACGAATTTGATCCCCATGACATCGAAACAAGAATTTGATCCCCATGACATCGAAACAAGAATTTGATCCCCATAACATAGAAACAAGAGTTTGATCCCCATGACATAGAAACAAGAATTTGATCCCCATGACATAGAAACAAGAATTTGATCCCCATGACATAGAAAAAAAGAATTTGATCCCCATAACATAGAAACAAGAGTTTGATCCCAATGACATAGAAACAAGAATTTGATCCTTATGACATAGAAACATGAATTTGATCCGTATGACATCGAAGCAAGAATTTGATCCTTATGACATAGAAACAAGAATTTGATCCCCATGACATAGAAACAAGAATTTGATCCATATGACATAGAAACAAGAATTTGATCCCCATGACATAGAAACAAGAATTTGATCCCCATGACATAGAAAAAAAGAATTTGATCCCCATAACATAGAAACAAGAGTTTGATCCCAATGACTTAGAAACAAGAATTTGATCCCCATGACATAGAAACAAGAATTTGATCCCCATGACATAGAAACAAGAATTTGATCCCATGACATAGAAACAAGAATTTGATCCCCATGACATCGAAACAAGAATTTGATCCTTATGACATAGAAACAAGAATTTGATCCCCATGACATAGAAACAAGAATTTGATCCCCATGACATAGAAAAATAGAATTTGATCCCCATAACATAGAAACAAGAGTTTGATCCCAATGACATAGAAACAAGAATTTGATCCCCATGACATAGAAACAAGAATTTGATCCCCATGACATAGAAACAAGAATTTGATCCCCATGACATAGAAACAAGATATTGATCCCATGACATAGAAACAAGAATTTGATCCTTATGACATAGAAACAAGAATTTGATCCCCATGACATAGAAACAAGAATTTGATCCCCATAACATAGAAACAAGAGTTTGATCACAATGACATAGAAACAAGAATTTGATCCCCATGACATAGAAACAAGAATTTGATCCCCATGACATAGAAACAAGAATTTGATCCCCATGACATCGAAACAAGAATTTGATCCTTATGACATAGAAACCAGAATTTGATCCTTATGACATAGAAACCAGAATTTGATCCCCATGACATCGAAACAAGAATTTGATCCCCATAACATAGAAACAAGAGTTTGATCCCCATGACATAGAAACAAGAATTTGATCCCCATGACATAGAAACAAGAATTTGATCCCCATGACATAGAAAAAAAGAATTTGATCCCCATAACATAGAAACAAGAGTTTGATCCCAATGACATAGAAACAAGAATTTGATCCCCATGACATAGAAACAAGAATTTGATCCTTATGACATAGAAACAAGAATTTGATCCCCATGACATAGAAACAAGAATTTGATCCCCATGACATAGAAACAAGAGTTTGATCCCATGACATAGAAACAAGAATTTGATCCCCATGACATTGAAACAAGAATTTGATCCTTATGACATAGAAACAAGAATTTGATCCCCATGACAAAGAAACAAGAATTTGATCCCCATGACAGAAAAAAAGAATTTGATACCCATAACATAGAAACAAGAGTTTGATCTCAATGACATAGAAACAAGAATTTGATCCCCATGATATAGAAACAAGAATTTGATCCCCATGACATAGAAACAAGAATTTGATCCCATGACATAGAAACAAGAATTTGATCCCCATGACATCGAAACAAGAATTTGATCCTTATGACATAGAAACAAGAATTTGATCCCCAATTTGATCCCCATAACATAGAAACAAGAGTTTGATCCCAATGACATAGAAACAAGAATTTGATCCCCATGACATAGAAACAAGAATTTGATCCCCATGACATAGAAACAAGAATTTGATCCCCATGACATAGAAACAAGAATTTGATCCCATGACATAGAAACAAGAATTTGATCCCCATGACATCGAAACAAGAATTTGATCCTTATGACATAGAAACAAGAATTTGATCCCCATGACATAGAAACAAGAATTTGATCCCCATGACATAGAAAAAAAGAATTTGATCCCCATAACATAGAAACAAGAGTTTGATCCCAATGACATAGAAACAAGAATTTGATCCCCATGACATAGAAACAAGAATTTGATCCCCATGAAATAGAAACAAGAATTTGATCCCATGACATAGAAACAAGAATTTGATCCCATGACATAGAAACAAGAATTTGATCCCCATGACATCGAAACAAGAATTTGATCCTTATGACATAGAAACAAGAATTTGATCCCCATGACATAGAAACAAGAATTTGATCCCCATGACATAGAAACAAGAATTTGATCCCCATAACATAGAAACAAGAGTTTGATCCCAATGACATAGAAACAAGAATTTGATCCCCATGACATAGAAACAAGAATTTGATCCCCATAACATAGAAACAAGAGTTTGATCCCAATGACATAGAAACAAGAATTTGATCCCCATGACATAGAAACAAGAATTTGATCCCCATGACATAGAAACAAGAATTTGATCCCCATGACATAGAAACAAGAATTTGATCCCATGACATAGAAACAAGAATTTGATCCCCATGACATCGAAACAAGAATTTGATCCTTATGACATAGAAACAAGAATTTGATCCCCATGACATAGAAACAAGAATTTGATCCCGATGACATAGAAAAAAAGAATTTGATCCCCATAACATAGAAATAAGAGTTTGATCACAATGACATAGAAACAAGAATTTGATCCCCATGACATAGAAACAAGAATTTGATCCCCATGACATAGAAACAAGAATTTGATCCCATGACATAGAAACAAGAATTTGATCCCCATGACATCGAAACAAGAATTTGATCCTTATGACATAGAAACAAGAATTTGATCCCCATGACATCGAAACAAGAATTTGATCCCCATAACATAGAAACAAGAGTTTGATCCCCATGACATAGAAACAAGAATTTGATCCCCATGACATAGAAACAAGAATTTGATCCCCATGACATATAAAAAAAGAATTTGATCCCCATAACATAGAAACAAGAGTTTGATCCCAATGACATAGAAACAAGAATTTGATCCCCATGACATAGAAACAAGAATTTGATCCTTATGACATAGAAACAAGAATTTGATCCGTATGACATCGAAGCAAGAATTTGATCCTTATGACATAGAAACAAGAATTTGATTCCCATGACATAGAAACAAGAATTTGATCCCCATGACATAGAAACAAGAATTTGATCCCATGACATAGAAACAAGAATTTGATCCCCATGACATTGAAACAAGAATTTGATCCTTATGACATAGAAACAAGAATTTGATCCCCATGACATAGAAACGAGAATTTGATCCCCATGACATAGAAAAAAAGAATTTGATCCCCATAACATAGAAACAAGAGTTTGATCTCAATGACATAGAAATAAGAATTTGATCCCCATGACATAGAAACAAGAATTTGATCCCCATGACATAGAAACAAGAATTTGATCCCATGACATAGAAACAAGAATTTGATCCCCATGTTATCGAAAAGAGAATTTGATCCTTATGACATAGAAACAAGATTTTGATCCCCATGACATAGAAACAAGAATTTGATCCCCATGACATAGAAAAAAAGAATTTGATCCCCATAACATAGAAACAAGAGTTTGATCCCAATGACATAGAAACAAGAATTTGATCCCCATGACATAGAAACAAGAATTTGATCCCCATGACATAGAAACAAGAATTTGATCCCCATGACATAGAAACAAGAATTTGATCCCATGACATAGAAATAAGAATTTGATCCCCATGACATCGAAACAAGAATTTGATCCTTATGACATAGAAACAAGAATTTGATCCCCATGACATAGAAACAAGAATTTGATCCCCATGACATAGAAAAAAAGAATTTGATCCCCATAACATAGAAACAAGAGTTTGATCCCAATGACATAGAAACAAGAATTTGATCCCCATGACATAGAAACAAGAATTTGATCCCCATGAAATAGAAACAAGAATTTGATCCCATGACATAGAAACAAGAATTTGATCCCATGACATAGAAACAAGAATTTGATCCCCATGACATCGAAACAAGAATTTGATCCTTATGACATAGAAACAAGAATTTGATCCCCATGACATAGAAACAAGAATTTGATCCCCATGACATAGAAACAAGAATTTGATCCCCATAACATAGAAACAAGAGTTTGATCCCAATGACATAGAAACAAGAATTTGATCCCCATGACATAGAAACAAGAATTTGATCCCCATAACATAGAAACAAGAGTTTGATCCCAATGACATAGAAACAAGAATTTGATCCCCATGACATAGAAACAAGAATTTGATCCCCATGACATAGAAACAAGAATTTGATCCCCATGACATAGAAACAAGAATTTGATCCCATGACATAGAAACAAGAATTTGATCCCCATGACATCGAAACAAGAATTTGATCCTTATGACATAGAAACAAGAATTTGATCCCCATGACATAGAAACAAGAATTTGATCCCGATGACATAGAAAAAAAGAATTTGATCCCCATAACATAGAAATAAGAGTTTGATCACAATGACATAGAAACAAGAATTTGATCCCCATGACATAGAAACAAGAATTTGATCCCCATGACATAGAAACAAGAATTTGATCCCATGACATAGAAACAAGAATTTGATCCCCATGACATCGAAACAAGAATTTGATCCTTATGACATAGAAACAAGAATTTGATCCCCATGACATCGAAACAAGAATTTGATCCCCATAACATAGAAACAAGAGTTTGATCCCCATGACATAAAAACAAGAATTTGATCCCCATGACATAGAAACAAGAATTTGATCCCCATGACATATAAAAAAAGAATTTGATCCCCATAACATAGAAACAAGAGTTTGATCCCAATGACATAGAAACAAGAATTTGATCCCCATGACATAGAAACAAGAATTTGATCCTTATGACATAGAAACAAGAATTTGATCCGTATGACATCGAAGCAAGAATTTGATCCTTATGACATAGAAACAAGAATTTGATCCCATGACATAGAAACAAGAATTTGATCCCCATGACATTGAAACAAGAATTTGATCCTTATGACATAGAAACAAGAATTTGATCCCCATGACATAGAAACGAGAATTTGATCCCCATGACATAGAAAAAAAGAATTTGATCCCCATAACATAGAAACAAGAGTTTGATCTCAATGACATAGAAACAAGAATTTGATCCCCATGACATAGAAACAAGAATTTGATCCCCATGACATAGAAACTAGAATTTGATCCCATGACATAGAAACAAGAATTTGATCCCCATGTTATCGAAACAAGAATTTGATCCTTATGACATAGAAACAAGATTTTGATCCCCATGACATAGAAACAAGAATTTGATCCCCATGACATAGAAAAAAAGAATTTGATCCCCATAACATAGAAACAAGAGTTTGATCCCAATGACATAGAAACAAGAATTTGATCCCCATGACATAGAAACAAGAATTTGATCCCCATGACATAGAAACAAGAATTTGATCCCCATGACATAGAAACAAGAATTTGATCCCATGACATAGAAACAAGAATTTGATCCCCATGACATCGAAACAAGAATTTGATCCTTATGACATAGAAACAAGAATTTGATCCCCATGACATAGAAACAAGAATTTGATCCCCATGACATAGAAAAAAAGAATTTGATCCCCATAACATAGAAACAAGAGTTTGATCCCAATGACATAGAAACAAGAATTTGATCCCCATGACATAGAAACAAGAATTTGATCCCCATGACATAGAAACAAGAATTTGATCCCATGACATAGAAACAAGAATTTGATCCCCATGACATCGAAACAAGAATTTGATCCTTATGACATAGAAACAAGAATTTGATCCCCATGACATAGAAACAAGAATTTGATCCCCATGTCATAGAAAAAAGAATTTGATCCCCAATCACATCGAAACAAGAATTTGATCCTTATGACATAGAAACAAGAATTTGATCCCCATGACATACAAACAAGAATTTGATCCCCATGACATAGAAAAAAGAATTTGATCCCCATGACATAGAAACACGAATTTGATCCCCAAGACATAGAAACAAGAATTTGATCCTTATGACATAGAAACAAGAATTTGATCCTTATGACATAGAAACAAGAATTTGATCCCCATGACATAGAAACAAGAATTTGATCCCCATGACATAGAAACAAGAATTTGATCCCATGACATAGAAACAAGAATTTGATCCCCATGACATCGAAACAAGAATTTGATCCTTATGACATAGAAACAAGAATTTGATCCCCATGACATAGAAACAAGAATTTGATCCCCATGATATAGAAAAAAAGAATTTGATCCCCATAACATAGAAACAAGAGTTTGATCCCAATGACATAGAAACAAGAATTTGATCCCCATGACATAGAAACAAGAACTTGATCCCCATGACATAGAAACAAGAATTTGATCCCCATGACATAGAAACAAGAATTTGATCCCATGACATAGAAACAAGAATTTGATCCCCATGACATCGAAACAAGAATTTGATCCTTATGACATAGAAACAAGAATTTGATCCCCATGACATAGAAACAAGAATTTGATCCCCATGACATAGAAAAAAAGAATTTGATCCCCATAACATAGAAACAAGAGTTTGATCCCAATGACATAGAAACAAGAATTTGATCCCCATGACATAGAAACAAGAATTTGATCCCATGACATAGAAACAAGAATTTGATCCCCATGTTATCGAAACAAGAATTTGATCCTTATGACATAGAAACAAGATTTTGATCCCCATGACATAGAAACAAGAATTTGATCCCCATGACATAGAAACAAGAATTTGATCCCATGACATAGAAACAAGAATTTGATCCCCATGACATCGAAACAAGAATTTGATCCTTATGACATAGAAACAAGAATTTGATCCCCATGACATAGAAACAAGAATTTGATCCCCATGACATAGAAAAAAAGAATTTGATCCCCATAACATAGAAACAAGAATTTGATCCCCATGACATAGAAACAAGAATTTGATCCCATGACATAGAAACAAGAATTTGATCCCCATGACATCGAAACAAGAATTTGATCCTTATGACATAGAAACAAGAATTTGATCCCCATGACATAGAAACAAGAATTTGATCCCCATGTCATAGAAAAAAGAATTTGATCCCCAATCACATCGAAACAAGAATTTGATCCTTATGACATAGAAACAAGAATTTGATCCCCATGACATACAAACAAGAATTTGATCCCCATGACATAGAAAAAAGAATTTGATCCCCATGACATAGAAACACGAATTTGATCCCCAAGACATAGAAACAAGAATTTGATCCTTATGACATAGAAACAAGAATTTGATCCTTATGACATAGAAACAAGAATTTGATCCCCATGACATAGAAACAAGAATTTGATCCCCATGACATAGAAACAAGAATTTGATCCCATGACATAGAAACAAGAATTTGATCCCCATGACATCGAAACAAGAATTTGATCCTTATGACATAGAAACAAGAATTTGATCCCCATGACATAGAAACAAGAATTTGATCCCCATGATATAGAAAAAAAGAATTTGATCCCCATAACATAGAAACAAGAGTTTGATCCCAATGACATAGAAACAAGAATTTGATCCCCATGACATAGAAACAAGAACTTGATCCCCATGACATAGAAACAAGAATTTGATCCCCATGACATAGAAACAAGAATTTGATCCCATGACATAGAAACAAGAATTTGATCCCCATGACATCGAAACAAGAATTTGATCCTTATGACATAGAAACAAGAATTTGATCCCCATGACATAGAAACAAGAATTTGATCCCCATGACATAGAAAAAAAGAATTTGATCCCCATAACATAGAAACAAGAGTTTGATCCCAATGACATAGAAACAAGAATTTGATCCCCATGACATAGAAACAAGAATTTGATCCCCATGACATAGAAACAAGAATTTGATCCCCATGACATAGAAACAAGAATTTGATCCCATGACATAGAAACAAGAATTTGATCCCCATGACATCGAAACAAGAATTTGATCCCATGACATAGAAACAAGAATTTGATCCCATGACATAGAACCAAGAATTTGATCCCCATGACATCGAAACAAGAATTTGATCCTTATGACATAGAAACAAGAATTTGATCCCCATGACATAGAAACAAGAATTTGATCCCCATGACATAGAAAAAAAGAATTTGATCCCCATAACATAGAAACAAGAGTTTGATCCCAATGACATAGAAACAAGAATTTGATCCCCATGACATAGAAACAAGAATTTGATCCCCATGACATAGAAACAAGAATTTGATCCCCATGACATAGAAACAAGAATTTGATCCCATGACATAGAAACAAGAATTTGATCCTCATGACATCGAAACAAGAATTTGATCCTTATGACATAGAAACAAGAATTTGATCCCCATGACATAGAAACAAGAATTTGATCCCCATGACATAGAAAAAAAGAATTTGATCCCCATAACATAGAAACAAGAGTTTGATCCCAATGACATAGAAACAAGAATTTGATCCCCATGACATAGAAACAAGAATTTGATCCCCATGACATAGAAACAAGAATTTGATCCCATGACATAGAAACAAGAATTTGATCCCCATGACATCGAAACAAGAATTTGATCCTTATTACATAGAAACAAGAATTTGATCCCCATGACATAGAAACAAGAATTTGATCCCCATGTCATAGAAAAAAGAATTTGATCCCCAATCACATCGAAACAAGAATTTGATCCTTATGACATAGAAACAAGAATTTGATCCCCATGACATAGAAACAAGATATTGATCCCATGACATAGAAACAAGAATTTGATCCCATGACATAGAAACAAGAATTTGATCCCCATGACATACAAACAAGAATTTGATCCCCAAGACATAGAAACAAGAATTTGATCCTTATGACATAGAAACAAGAATTTGATCCTTATGACATAGAAACAAGAATTTGATCCCCATCAGGCAAGGGCTTTATTTGAGTTCACGTGGAAAGAAATATGTTGGTCAAGACTGGCTGTGTAAAAGAAAAGTAAAATTGGCTAGCATCCTTCATCGTCATGCTGGAAGACAATTACAGTGTAGTTTTAAAAACATGGCTTCTTTATTATCTGTGTAACATTCTAATTGAATGTTTTGGAAAAAAAAAATATTACTATTATAAAGAGTTTCCACAATGATTCGGGAATCTTCCAAATGTCTTGCATTTTTTTTTCTATTGCACCGGAATAAATTAAAAAAAAAAAATCAAATCAATTAGACATTCTATGCTGTGTTGCGTAGAAACTACAACTGACTAAAAAGTAATGCGTCCACGAATAAGAACAGACACCTCTAGGTTTTACGGACAAATTCAAATACATGTATCTAGTTGATTAATATTTCTTATTACAGGTACCAGTAATCAAGCCGTATGTTAACTCACATGTGTTTTTAGTTATGTAGACCTATATAATAATAATCAAATTATATAATTGAAAGGCTATACTTGCATATATCAATCTACATCATTCATCTGATATTTGTAATATAATATTATTATATATATATTAACTGTCTGTCTGTCAGTCTGGCAGGATTCTTTTAGACTTCCCCTGTCCCTACTTTCCATTCTGGGATCAAGTTGAAACTTTGCACAATTATTTAATGTCGATGACACTACATGAATCAATCAAAAAAAAAAACTAGTTGCTAGTTAATTAATTACAGGTAATTAATTAATTACATTTTGTTTTACATAAAAAAAAATAGAAAAGAAATTTTGCAGTATTGGGAGAAATGACAGAAATTGTGCGGTTCATTCCCATTTATAAGGCTTGTTTTTTAAAAAGGTCTATTTTTTATTTAATGCTGTAGTCTTATAAATGTACGTTGTAGCTATTACCTAAGGAACTCCAACTGGCTGACAAGTCGGTTGTTGTTGATATCGGCAGCTATGAAGAGGTCAGAGTAATCAGGTCCGTCGATGTGGTTGTCGTTGTCAAAATCTAGGGCATCAAAGAGCCTCAGGAGGATGGAGTGAGCTTGAAGATTGTTCACATGGTGAGTCTCCACCTCCTTGGCGTATTCTTGCCTTGAGATTCTGTTGTCATGGTTGGCGTCAAAACGCTATTGAAAAAAAAGTTGTTGTTTTTTTAAAGGAACATCTAGATCGAAATAGAATGCTTGATTGGGAATGTCATTACCCTTCGAACGCACATTGTGCTATTTTTATGTGATGATTTTGGATGTAACTTAGGAGTGAATCTATTTTCAGCTCTTTCTAACCACTCAATCCTCAATCAATCTATTCCTCTGTCTCTTTATCTGTCTGTTTGTCTGTCTGTCATCTCTATCTCTCTCTCTCTAATATTGATTTCAAGATGTAAATAATCTCTCTCTTGGACCAAAATGCCCCAGTAACAGGTCCAATATTATTCATATTTCTTGTGTGATCGCAAGTGTATACAATTTTTGTGTAGAGCGGAACTCAGAAACTTCTTCTGGTCTCTAAGGCGATGTAAGAACGCTCAGAGATATGGGATAGTGTTGCTGCTACTCCGCAATGCCAATAATATCAGATAGATAGTTTTATGCAAATTAAGTCCGTCAACTTTTTAGTATAAACCGAAAGTTACTTCAGAGTCAACGACCATGTACAGCTAGTTTCATTATGTAGCCAAAAAATGCAAAGCATACTACTTTAAAGGCATGTGTATTCATTCAGAATCAGAGACTTACTTCAAAGTATTGCTGTGTTTCCAATGGCTCAATATTACCATCTTGATCAATGTCCAGCCTGTTAAATTCTTGATTTCCCAACGCAGTAATGTCCACTTGGCAAATGACCATAACTGGAAGGCATAGAATGAAAGCGAGTCTCCACATTGTATCTGGAGATGAAAAGATAAATACAATAAAAAAATTTTATAATGAAATCAATAATTAATATTTTCTTTATATGAATTATTCATTTTGAACAATGTTTACTTATTGAGAAGTTATTATCATTATTGATAATGATAATACAATGATAATAGTTATATGTTTGTCAAACAAATTTTATTGTAATTTTAGAAATATTTTTGTTTCTTGATCATTTTCTTGATTGCGCTGTGAAAACATCACGAGGATAAGGAATGTGATGAAACAGTTTCTGGTTTGTAAAAAGTCCCTTGACAGTTTACGTCAGGCCACTAAACAGAAAGTCAGCTTGCACACTAATCGGTTTTAGTAGTAAAGGGAAAAAAATCAAAGGGCTGAAAGTGTAAGAATGGGCAAGAGACCTTCTCGTAACGCCCTGACGGTACAAATCGGCGTTTGACCCTTTCGAGCAGCCGTGTCCTTCCAATGAATTTGATGGGGCAGTGCACTCATCAGCGTACATGGCTTTCAATCATTACATTCATTGGTTTTCGAGTCATATTATAAAATACAAATAATGAAATGAACAAAAAATCAAGGTTTTAAAGACAGTATGTGTGGAAACACAAACTCAAAATCGGCCCCCAAAAGTGGTCCACTCAGGCAGATAAAAAGGTAGATTAAAATATTTTCAGAAAGAATACCAGAATGAGATTCTATTAAAAGCAAACGACAGAGAAGAATGGAGAAAGAGGATTGACAGATCTTGTGTGGTGTCCCAACCGTCCAACAGACCAAGGGATATTGAAAGTGAAGGTGAAGTTAGACGTGAACCTGGCCTAACCGATGTGATATAATGATTATCAAATAGATCTAATTGTTTTGTCAATCTCTTATTCAAGCCTAAAAAAAATCCGTTAATTAAGTATTCCATTGCTAGGGTGCCACAAAGCAAAACAAGCGATAATATGAAAAACTACTTATAAATTGTTGTTTTAAATTATATTTCACTTATTTGTATACTAAATGGATTTTTTTCTATTAAAGCAAAATACTTGTTTTTTTGTTTGCAAGTAAAGTATGGTAGAACTTTTTAAATTCCCCAATAAAATTGTAAAAAAAACAACAAATTTTTGACAAAAATCTAAAACCGTTTGCATAAATGTGTTAAAAATATGGTAAATTCTCATCTCTCTTACTAACTAGCCTCTCGTGCTTGTTACTATTAATAGTGATTTCAGAAAAGAAAAAAGTAGCCGTTGCATCAGAACTTTGAATGGTCTAAAATATCATGATGTAGAATTTTCAATATCTTTTCTAGTTTACGAGATCTAAACAGGACTGACCGACGGACGGATGGACGGACAAACAGACCACACAAAACTAATAGCGTCTGTTCCATTTTCGATGGCCGCTAAAGATGAGGATAGCTAGATAGAGCAAATTAAAATCCCACCCAAAAAAAAACAACCTACCCTCGACACAGGAAAAGCTCGTGTTTTTTTTCCCGTACGGCGAAACATCATTGTGTTTACGCACTTAAGAATATTTAGAAACAAGAAGGTGAAATGCCGTGAAATATCAAAGTTACAAAGACAAAAAAAAATCGGATATTTTCTTCTTAAATCCGTACCGTCAAACCGTATAATGTGCGAACGGATTCATAAAATAATCTTTTATTTCACGCTTGTTAAATGTGAATAATGAAATTCGGATACATGCAATTATAGACATTGATATACTTTATAATAATGTTTAGAATAAACAATAAACAAGTTCACAGTACAGTCTGTAACAAATTCATACCTAGTCAGCGGACGCTTCAGGTCAACAAATAGATTTCGTTCAGTCAAGTTTCCTTTTTATGCCAAAAGAGTCTTGGCCAGTCAATCAAGAGTCTCAATGACTGACATCAAGACCTTGGTTTAAAAAGTAGCGTGAGAACAAAGTGAATGAAAACACACATGTGATCACATACATACACACATAAACTTAATTTCTAGTCTGATTTACTGACTTTAAATCTGGTTTTCTAATCATTCGTTTGGTTCAGTGATTCTCAATCCATTTCTTAATTTAAAGTAAAGTTCCCCTTTCATACATGCGGTCCATAGGGCAGATGATGTTAAGATCATCTGTTTCTTTGACCAACGGTTAACGAGCAGGGTGCCATGTGGCCAGCACAACGACCAACCGTCTTTACTTTACCTAACTAAAGTCAGGTACCCATTAGAAATGGGTGGACTCAGGGGTTCCCTAAAAATCACGAAATTTAAAAGCCCGGTCTTCACCGAGATTCAGGAGCTCCAGGTTAGGAGGCCAAGTGCATAACCATTCAGCCACCGCGCCTCCATTACTTAGTTTAGTGATTCTCAAATTTTTAAAACAGTTACTAGTTTAAAATTTGAATTTTTTTTCCTTCGTAAACACGGACTATCTGTTGTATCGCGCGCTTGCTTCTGTGGGTGAAATTTGCAAAGTACGAGATGTTCTGTCTGTAAGTCTGTAGCATTAAAAGCAGAGTTTTATCACGACTAAATCCAGGTCTACATAGACATTTTTTCTAGATCTAAAACTCAAAATCAAATAGAATTTCACCTTCACCTATCCCATGGTCAATTAAACCGTTGGGGCGCAACACACGGTATGTTGGCCGTCTTTCTCCATTCCTCCCTTTCTTTTGCCTTGGATAGAATCTCTTTCAATGACATTCTTTTATGCTGTCTTCCCATCGCTTTCTTTGTCTGTCTCTTCTTCTTTCGCCTGATATTGTCCCATGTAGGAAGGTCTTTGCATCGCGAGCCCTGAGGACCTTGTGAGATGGCCATAGAGTTTTTGTTTGCTTTCTTTGAAATTAGTTAGCAGGTCATTATATGAGGACCTAAGTTTATTAAAAAAGTTGTATTTTTTAATAACACAGCATGTGGGAGGGACATGTTTATTTTTATGGGCTATTGAGATGCGTCTCTAGATAAATACTGGATGTTAGGTCTAAATCTACAATTGATATGAAAAAGTCATTTGTGAAGAGTGGACAAAATTGTGAATAATGCTATCGTGTGGCTAGATTGACATAGCGAATGCGTAGAACGTAACGTTTAAAGTAGCCTCTCTAATCTATGAGATAATAAAAGTTATAAAAACAAATTGAAAGGAAGATTTTTTTTTTCATAAAAATACACCATTTTTACAATATTCACTATTAATAGTAACAAACACGGGAGTCTCCTTAGCAGGGAAGATGACTATTTGCCATATTTTCAACACATTTATGTAAATGAATTTAGATTTTTGTCAAAAAGTGTTGTTGTTTTTTTATTACAATTGCAGTGGAAATTTTAAAAAGTTCTGTCAAACTAATATGTTTACTTTTTTGTTTAGAGAGAAAAAAAAAAGCTATCTAATATGCATATAAGTGAAACATAGTTTAAAACAACAATTAATAAGTAGTTTTTCATATTATTGCTTAAACTGCTGTGCAGCTATACGGTAATACAATGGGTAATTTAAAGAGAAACTCCGATAGTTTTGACAATTTTTCATATAATATGTGTTTTGATTTACAGATAGTGAATATATTATTCTTTTCTTATAATCTGCAATAATAACTTAGTAATTGATGTTTTTCTGATGTACTTTTCCTGCGCATCAAAAATGATAAGATTTTCACTGGGTTTCAATGTGACGTCACACTATTAATTTAATCTATTGACTTATTGTATAACGGGAGACCATACAGCAAAGTTAACATTCTCGTAAAAAAAAATATCTTCGTCTTAACTTATCTTATCTTTTCATATAAAATACAGACGTTACTTCAAAAAATAAGATTATTACGTCCTACGCGTCATGCATTTAGTCATGCATATTCAAATGACTTAAATTCTGCCAAGTCACTGGTTTTCCTGACTAGCTCAAGCAACCCATTCCATGCTCTAATAGCACTAGGGAAGAAGGAGTCTATGCAGTTAGATCTAGATCTTGTAAGCAAAGAAAAAAAATTGCGTGTTGTAATTAGATTTACATGCACGACTAACCAAGGCACAACAAACACTATCTCTTGGTTGTCTTGTTATTACTGACTACACGTAGTCTAGACTAGCCTTATACTGACCAGTTTGTTCGAATCAGTCAGACACACGATCTATTTACTTTTTGGGACAGGGAGGGGCTTAGATGAAAATGTTACTTTTTTTTCCAAAGTTGGTTATCCTAATGCTTTTAGATCTATGTATACATGTATAAATATAACTGTACCATAGCTCTGGACCAGGCCGTCACTAAGCCTAATAGCATAACAGCTGCTGTAAGAATGAAGCGATACGATTGGTTAAATCTTGTTTCCTTTTCAGTATTGTTGAGGGAAGTGACGTATGCCTAACCTAAAAACAAAATCTTAAAGATCCCCGTTTTTTGGAGATGTCAAGAATTTACTGACTAATTTATTATATATAAATGTTTCTAAGCATTTAAATCAAAAATGGTAAAATGCTTACTATTACAACTTTTACGCAGAGTTTAGATATGTCAATAACTCAAATTTGAAAAACCATCATGGTTTCCCTTTAAGGAATTTTAAATTTTTTTTTACGAAATTTTTTTTTTGAGACATTGAATATGAGATTGATCCTTTACAAAACAAGTAGATCAGTTAGATAATCATTATATGCCATTAGTTAGGCCAGGTTCACATTTAACTTTACCTTCATTATCACCTATCCTTTGGTCTGCAGGATCGTTGGGGCACCACAAAAGATCTGTCAAACTTCTATCTTCATTCTTCTCCGTCATTTGCCTTTGATAAAATTTCCTTCTGATCTTATTTCTGAAAATATTTTAATCTGCTTTTTTATCTGCCTGGGTGGACTACTTTAGGGGGCCGATTTTGAGTTTGTGTTTCCACACAAACTGTCTTTGTAACCTTGTTTGTTTTTGCGGTTGGAGATAAAAGATAGTACAATTTTAGCCATTCTTTTAGACAAGAGTTCTCAATGACAAGAAACGTTCTAGACAATTAATTAAGAGCCATGAGTGTCCCTCTCGACTGCATAGAGCGTGTAGAGCCATGATCAAAATAAGGGTCAACATTTTTTGGGTGTTAAAGGACAATTGAAAGATTAGGAAGTTCTTGAATAAATACGCAAGTGGGTTACTAAAAACAGAGAAAGTTCTAAGGTGAAAAAAATTTACAAGTTCATGTATGTTACAGCACACATTATTTTTTTTGTGGCTTCTAGATTTCTCTGAGATCTATAGACTATCTTACCATTAGGGTTCTCAAACTTAGATACGTCTACTCTCAATGAACATAAGGACACGACTCATTGATAAATACTGATATAAGTATATATATATATATGTATATACCTTTTTACCTTTACCTATCCCTTAGTCTGTTGGACTGTTGGGAGCACTACGCAAGATTTGTCCACCATCTTTCTCCATTCCTCTCTGTCTTTTGCCTTAGTTAGAACCTTTTTCAATGACATGCCCGTCCATTCTTTTATGATGTTCTCCTATCGCTTTCTCTGTCTGCCTCTTCTTCTTTTTCCTGCTACTGTTCCCTGAAGGAAGGTTTTTGCGAGCCCCGAAGATCTTGTAATATGGCCATAGATTATTAGCTTGCGTTTTTTTTTTACAATAGTTAGCAGTTCATCATGGGGTTATACATAAAAATAATATAATAATCATTTAATTGTGCTGATGGTGTAGGAACAATTTTAAACTATATTATTCTTATTCTTCTTTTACATTAATGGGAATAAATGAAACACTTGACTAATTCAATATAAGATAAGTCCATAATCGTAAAACAGAACATGTAATCTATTTTCTAACCATAATGCTCTCTTATGTCTGCCAAATAAATGTCCGCGCATAAAACAGGCTGTAGTAGATCGGTGCGTAGATGTTTATTAATAGTTATCGGGAAAATCCACAAAACAATAAGCGGAAATAGTTAAGTTAATAATTAACTGAGGTATACAATGAATAGTAATCAACTCAAGAAATCAAGACACCACATCAACAGTTCCATGAGTAACAACCAAACAACTGGCGACCCTTTAGGAAGCATATGTCCCTACAAGTCGCCACAGTAAGCCTAAGTAACTACAACACAACTGGCGATCCATGACGCAAGCTACGATCCGACAATGCTTTGTTCCAATATGTTTTTTTTTATAAGGCCAAAATCACCATCATCTTCACCAATCCTTTAGTCTGTTGGACCGTTGAGGCGCCACACAAAATCTTTTGACCGTCTTTTTCCATTTTTCTTTGTATTTTTCATTTGATAGAATCACATTCAGTAACAGACTTGTCCCTTTTTTTATGTTGTCTTACTATCGATTTCTCCGTCTGCCTCTTCTTCTTTTTCCTGGTAATTTTCCCTGAAGGAAGGTTTTTACGTGATATTACCATAGAGCTTTAGTTTGCTTTTTTTTGAGAGCAGATCATCGTGGGTTTCGATCGCTGAATAAATCTTTCCGCTCTAACATCTAATTAAATGTTTAATTCTACACATCTACTCTTTTTTTTTAACCACAGAGACACAGTCAAAATTAGCAAAAATAATTGATTAAACGAAATTGTATTTTTTTAGCGCTAAAAGAAGTTAGAGGTTTCACAAAGTTGTTTTCTAATATACATTTGGAATAACCATAGACAACATATATATATATAGTCTATGAAATAACTAAGTTTTGTTTTTCAGATTCCGTTTCGTAATTTAAATAACAAGTAAAATATTTTTTTTCCAAAATGATTTGTGTTCGATTTCTTTCGATCCAATTGTTTAAAACTTTTATTCGACTCACTTTTAATTATCTCTTTTTTTTGTTTTTTTTTGTTATTGTGGTTAAAGAGTAATAGAATTTACGGGTTAGTAGTCTATGTGGGAGGATATTACAAAGCTCAGGGTGCAAAAAACAAACAAACAAAAAATAAAAACTAACACATAAAAACGGTTTTAGCATCTCATTTGGGTTACACTGGATAGATGAATAATAATGATTGTAGTGTAAGAAGATTAAGTATTTCCCCAGATGTGACCTACATGTGGATAGAAGAATAATAAGGATTGTAGTGTTAGAAGATTAAGTATTTCCCCAGCTGTGACCTACATGTAGGTAGATGAATAATAAAGCTTGTCGAGTCAGAAGATTAAGTATTTCCCCAGCTCTGACTGGTGATATACTATATGGGAGAAAGGCGAAGGATGCAATTAAAAGAAATGGGGGTTTCGGCCGTTGAATTGGAAGTGAAAAAACAAAACCGGGGCTAACGTTTTCATATTTAATTTTACACAAAAAAACTTAGAGAGATATGGTGAAATTTAAATTTAAATAGCTAATGTAGTTTTTGAGATGAGAACTTGACAGACAGACAATCAAAAAGTCTTTAAAATATATAATTATGTTTTTATAAAATATTTATTTAACAAGGATTTATACAAAAATATAATGCCAAAATCAACTTTTTTATTTGCCTATTGGATCTATACCGGTCAGATCGTAAAAATATCTGAAAATAGAAAACAATTTGCATGTTAGAAATAAAATGGAACAAACAAATCAATCATCTAAATTTATCTTTTAAACGTACTCGTCTTTCAAACGTATTTTATCTGCAATACAAAGTTTATCAACGTTTTTTTTTGATCTGCTTGTAAAGTAAATTTCTCCTTTCAGACATTATGTACAATTGAACGGTTAGTGAGGGTGTCATATGAGCAGCAAAACGACCAAATGCTCTAAACATTAAAATCTCAGTCTTAACCAGGATTGGAACACGGGACACCTCGATTCGGAAGCCAAGCTCTTTACCACTCAGCCACCCACTACATGTGCCATTAGTAAAATAAAGCTTACTTAGACCAGTTCTGACTAATGCTACTGGCAGAGATAAGCAACTAGAAATCCTCAGTAAACTTGCTTCAGTAAATATATGAAACCGACACTCTTCAGTTTCCCCTACAAATATCTGATACTGAGTATGTAGACATTACATTTATATCTAACAGAGATAAGCTTTATAATATTGTCATTACGAATACGTCTTGCTAAGTAATTACCTGAGGAATTCCTGCTGGCTGATGAGTCTGTTGTTGTTGGAATCGGCAGCCATGAAGAGGTCAGAGTAATCAGGGCCGTCGAGGTGGTTGTCGTTGTCAAAGTCTAGGGCGTCAAAGAGCCTTAGGAGGATGGAGTGAGCTTGAACATTGTTTTCATGGTGAGTCTCCACCTCCTTGGCATACTCTTGCCTTGAGATTCTGTTGTCATGGTTGGCGTCAAAACGCTATTTGAAAAGAATTTTTTAAGGAAACAGGCAAAATACAAGGTTATAATCGTTTGAAAATTTCCAATTGACTTTTTATGATTATTTAATAATAATTTAACATAAATTCGACGGACAAAGAAGATCATTTTTTTTCTGTGAATATAAATATATAAAATTCTAAATGTAAAACAACAATATATTCTTTAACAATTCCGAGAAGTGTTGCTCAAAGTATCCAATGAATTTGTAATCAATGATATCTCTTATGTGGTCAGATTGTAGAATTCTGTTTTGCAACATACCGATTTGTAATTTGTTTATTTTACCGTTGCTAGGTAATAACTTAAGCTGATGAGATCAAGACTAATAGTTACAGAAGGCCTCAACACAAACACAACACAAATCTGCAACGTCACAACCTGTGGGCAGTTAGACCAATAGCTCGTTGCCACGTCTCAGGTCTGTACGCCGTGGCAACGAGCTAGTGGTCTAACTTGCCCACAAGTTATGACGTTGCAGGTCAATGTTGAGAACTTCAATGACGAATGTTCTCGATTAGGGTTCAGTAACTTCTAATTCTTCAGTTTAAAAACGTCTTCTTGCATCAAAATTTAGAGAAATGAACTTTATAAATTGTCTTATCTATTCGGGCCAAACTCATATGCCAATAATATTATTTCAATACTCAAGTATGGTTCTATGCCTATTAAGCACACCAAAATAAATTAAAAGAATAGTTGCATTTTTTTGTAAAAAAAGAAATAGGTACCGGTACTGGGTAAAAAAAATGCATAACTTTTAACTACTAATAAATTAATAATAAACGTTAAAATACAAGAAATGTAATAATTTTCCCCCACAAAAAAAAATGTACTGGTCTTATCTCGATGGAGACCCATATAACGGAGACATCATGCACATAACGCAGTCAAATGCCAGATATATTTAAAAATAAATAAAGAGACTTACTTCAAAGTATTGCTGTGTTTCCAATGGCTCTATATTACCATCTTGGTCAATGTCTAGCCTGTTAAATTCTAGATTTCCTAACGCAGTAATGTCCACTTGGCAAATCACCAACACTGGAAGACAAACAATAAAAGCGAGTTTCAACATTGTACCTGAAAACAAAAAGAATAAACCGATGTAGTCGAGTATTATTAAAGAAATCAGTTATGAATGTCAAAAATTCTAATAAATGTTCCAATAATATAAAACAAAACATACAATATTTAAACTTTCAATAAAATATACATTTAAAACTGTACGAGATACGTGAAAGTATATATGCATATGTTTTGCTAAATGGTAGCTTTTATTTAACAGAATAAAGAGACTTTGTGTTAATGTTTACAAACAAACAAACAAACAAACAAACAAACAAACAAACAAACAAACATTGTTTTATTTATTTATTAAATATCGTTTTTTAATAGTTAAATAAAAAGTAACCCGTTGCAGAGAGCTACTTTGTCGTTCACTGGGCTAAATATGTAGGTCACAGCAGGGTCTGCGTAGAAACCTGAAATACTGCCTTATTCCCTAAGCATTGGGTTTAAATACAAAACTGTCTAATATTTTTGTGTATATTAGAAACATACACAACAGAAGCAGAAAGAAGGGTGAAAATGCAACGGCGCCTGGTGATTATATATGCCCAACCTGGGATCGCAGCTGTGTATCAAGGATTGGCCTCTCTAGTCACACCAGAATTAGCAAAGGGAAAAGATCATCTCTCCTGATGTAAAAAAATGCCACAGATCAGAAACAAACATTTTAACTAACATTTAATAGATAAATACAGGACAGGTAGCTAGAGTGGATAAAGTATAATTTAATCCTACCTAGTTAGAAGTGTTTTCAGCTGACGTTACAGGTAAACAAATGAACTTGGCTTTGTGAAGTTTTCTTATATTCTGCTATCAGTAGGTCACTTTAAATTGTGTTTGACTGAGACCTAGATGGTGATTTCCAAAAAAAATTTCGTGTGAACGAACTTATTGAAAGAAAGTGAAGGAAATGAAAACACATATGCAAGCATACACAAACACACACACAGAGAAATTTGTTCCTAGCTTGACAAGAAAATAATTATTCTTAAAATTATTTATCTAGCCATGCCATAGTTCAGTGCTTCTCAGTCTTGCAACTAGCTCAGTGCTTATCAATCCTACACATAGCTTAGAGCTATTTGGTACAGCTCGTAGCTCATGGCTTTTCATGCTTCTCAATCTTACACGTAACTCAGTTCTTCTTAATCCTGTTCGTAGCTCATTGCTGCTCAATCTTTGACATGTCTCAGTGCTTCTCAATCCTTGACATGTCTCAGTGCTTCTCAATCTTGCACATAGCTCAGTGCTTCTCAATTCTTCACGTAGCTCATTGCTTCTCAATTCTGAACACAGTTCAGTACTTCTTAATTTCGCTCATAGCATAGTGCTTCTCAATCCTGCACATGATTCTTCTCAATCCTGCTTGTAGTTTAATTCTTCTCAGTTTTGCACATAACTTGGTGCTTCTCAATCCTGCTTGTAGTTCAGTGCTTCTCAATTGTTAGCAATTAGCAATATTCTCCTCGCTTTATTTTCCACTGGCACTAGGTAGTTTGACCTGTTGTCGTGTATGACACACAAATGTTAGGACAACTAAAAACAAATTCCCTTTTTTTAACACTAGAAGATCTCTTTCCATAGTTTATATATACTCTGTTGCTGTTTCGACTACACAAATAAAACTATGGTATCTTCTAGAGTACTTGTAGAGTACTGTTGCAACTTGACCACATTTTCCGATCAACACAATCTTATAACAACATTAATCAAGACATCTCACACTCAAGCTAAACATATCGTGTCACCCATCATCTCGCTAACTAGGGCAATCGAAAGGTAAAAGCTCTTGAAAATTGCACTGTCTAGTCAAAAACTTGGGAAGACTTTTATTATGTTCAGCAAACCTGTATTGATTGATATTGCTTCCAACAACGATCTACGTCCCGTAGCACTTACATCAATTCCAATGAAGTGCCTGGAGAAAATGATTTTAAAACATCTACTGAAAGAAGTCGAAACACGCCTCGATCCGCACCAGTTCGCTTACAAACCGTCAAGAAGTACAGAAGATGCAACACTATTTATGCTGAAGTCTATACCATCATCTTGATACTCAGAGACACTATGCTAGAGTATTATTCGTAGATTTTTCATCTGCATTCAACACCATCCAACCACATCGCACGATACAAAAACTATTTGAATTGAACGTTAGCAAAAACATACACGCTTGAATTCTAAACTTTCTTATCAAACGCCCACAATATATTAAAGTGAACGGGCATGTGTCAGGCACGAGAGAGCTTAGCACTGGAGCGCCGCAGGGGTGCATCCTGTCACCAGTTTTGTATACCATATACACTTCTTCTTCTTCTTCTAGCCAGCTTTATTGCTGCTGAGCTGTCAGCTCTTTTGCAGACTGTGCCAAGGAAAAAAAGTGTGCTGTTTTCTTCATTTGTTCAGCACTGCCGTACAGGGTGTTGGTTATGTTGGGCTGTAGTGGAAGTAGGGTGTGCCTAAGTAAATACCCAGCCTACTCTAAATACCATATACACAAATGACATTCAGAGCCTATCAGCTGACACTCCCATCAAAAAATTTGCTGACGACACAGCAATCATTGACCTTATTTGCAGGTGACGAAAATATGTACCATTCAACAATTAACACTTTTTACGAATGGTGTATAGATAACTTTCTAATTTTAAATGTTCAGAAAACTAAAGAAATGATTATTGATTTTAGGAAAAACAAAGACCATATTGCAGAAATTCAGATAAACAACCAAACCATAGAACAAGAGCAAGAATATAAATATCTAGGCACAACTATCAACAACAAACTGGAATGGAGTGAACACTGTCAAAATCTATACACGAAAATTCACCAGCGACTCTTCTATCTCAGAAAGCTAAGAAAATTCAACATAGACAAAACAATAATCAAACTTTTCTACACAGCAACCATCAGCAGTCTTAATAACTTTTCCATCACCTGCTGGTATGGTAATACTTCACTTAGAATAAATAGACTAATTAAAAAAGCATCGTATATCACTCAAGTACAGCTACCATCTCTTAAAGAGCTTTTCTAAGAAAGATGCCTTTCCAAATCACTCACGATTCTTAAAGACAACCTGCACCCATTAAACCACTGTTACATAAGATCTGAACGAAGTGGTCGTCTCCTTTCCATTAGGACTAAAACTGAAAGATTTAAAAACTCCTTCATTCCACTTTCGGTCAGAGTGTTACAAGATCATCTGTCGTCATCAAGAAGTACATAGAAGTCAAATTCATAAAGCGCAGGTTGTGAATGTGTATGTGTTTTCGTGTGTGAATGTTGTTCGAATTTTTAATCAATATTGTTTTTGTACAGTAGTTTCGCTGAGTTTGTCAATTGTAGTCAAACTGAATTTCCATTAGATTAAATCAATACAAATTATCTTATCTTATTTTCTAGAGATCTACAAGCAACACTCTGACACCATAGATTGTGGCCAAATAATTTCCCTCCCCTGTGTCAATCATAATGATGCATGCTATACCTGAGAGTAAATCAAAATTACACCTGGTCATAATAGGTTATATGGTCTTGGGGGAAGCTAATCTTAATCTTACTTATCTTATCATTCTTGCCTTATTATACTTAACAAATACAGTGCATTACAGACATCGACTTGACGTCTTAAGCAGGAAGTATACACAACTGAGTTTATATCTGCACAACAAAGATCGTCAGGAATAGAACTAACTAGAATTCAAGCATATATTTACTTTTTACAATGCTATTATTAACGCACTCCGTCTGTCTGTCCGTCTGTCTGGTAAAAATTTTGTACACGTTTCTTTTTCACGTTCCATTTTCGGATCAAGATGAAATTCTGCACAATTTTGCATAATACATGAATTAATAATAAAAAAATCAGTTAGTAAATCATTTAGTGGCGATTGTCACGAGTCGATACTGTGATCTAATTCAACCAGTTTCTAGAAGCCGAGGTCAGATCATATATGACCAGAGTAAACACATTAATTATAATCATCCAATTAGGGAAAGAGGTCAGGGGAAAAATAGCATACGTCAGTTTCTGGAAGGTCACAGTTAATAAAATATTCAGGGGAGAAGTTTCTAGGATTCTGGAAAGTACGGTTTAGAAAAATATAAATTAGGGGAAAGTTAGTAAGTCGGGGTCCTCCCCTTGTAACGATTTTTGATAACAACGGTCTTATGTTTATGATTCTTCACTGTGTTATCAAGTCACTGAAATAATCTGCAGCGAGATGATTCAGTTTGAACCATAACAAAATTAATATGAGAAGAAATACCAAGTATTAAATAAACAGAAATCATCGCAGTGATTAATTAATTTTTGTTTTTATATGAAAAAAGGGAGTTAAACTTCCAGTATTGAGATATATGTCAATAATTAGGAGTCTTTTAAAAAGTATGTAATATATTTTGCTTGTTTTTTTCTGTGCAGAAGAAGTTGCAACGCTGGATTTTGTTGAGAAGATATGAGTTTTCTCCAACATAACTTTAAAATAAGCCTTCTTATATGGAATCTAATCGTTGGCTGTACAACAGAATAACATTAAACAGTTTCTCTAGTATATAGTTGTTAGCTCTTTATATCAGTCTCCTTAAGCTGTTTAAACCCATTGGACCTATTTAAATTAGCGATTAACACAATACTTAGAACATCTACAAATATCTGCAACTATTTCTACGAAAAAGTACAACATTTAAAACATCTACAATAATATCTAAAACAATTTCTAAAACAACATCTATAACATCTTTAACAACAACGAAACAACATCTGCAACATTTAAAAATTTTTTTTAAACATCTACAACAACATCTGAAACAACATCTAAAACATCTGCAACAACATCTAAAACATCTGCAACAACATCTAAAACAGCATATAAAACATCTGCAACAACATTTAAAACAACATCTAAAACATCTGCAACAACATCTGCAACAACATCTGCAACAACATCTGCAACAACATCTGCAACAACATCTGCAACAACATCTGCAACAACATCTGCAACAACATCTGCAACAACATCTGCAACAACATCTGCAACAACATCTGCAACAACATCTGCAACAACATCTGCAACAACATCTGCAACAACATCTGCAACAACATCTGCAACAACATCTGCAACAACATCTGCAACAACATCTATAAGATCTTCAATAATATCTAAATCAACGTCCTTAACATCTCCATTAACAACTAAAACAACGTCTACAACATGTTCAACGAAATTTTTCTACAGCAAAACCAGCAACAACAAAGACTGAAATATTTGCAACATGTGCAACAGCATGACCAACATCCATGGATTTTTTTGGAAGGGGGGGGGGGGGAAGGCCAGTTGTACTAGGATGTCATCGCAACTCTTATTATGCGAAATTCATTTTGTCGGAGAACATGTCTCGAAAACCTTATGCGACGCTCTTTCACAACCTTACTAAGGGGTCGACTCCCAGTTCGGCATAGGATTTCTTTGATTTAGGCCCGATCTCTATAACTGACTCCTAAAATCCGTCTTAGTCATCTCTGTTGAGCCACATTTAGTGTTTAAATTTCGGCAGATGACTATTCACTGCACTTTATTAATGGAGCCCAGTCACTGGTAGAAATGTGCAACCTCTCTTGACTACACTCTTGGAATTAGGTGACTTATAGTTTGCTTTAGATTTTATATCGAAAAGAGAAGTTTTATCGTCAAAGTCATCTATTGGGGGGTTTTAAACTAAAAAATCTCTTTAAATTCAAAACCCCATTTAGCTACAATTATAGAATTTGATAACTGTAGTTTGCTTTAGAAAAAGACTGAAGAGATAATAGATAATTTTTGTGTGTAATTTGCTTTTGTTTTTATATTTGAGAGGTGTTTTTGTAAGCTTCAAACCCCGCAGTAGGGGGGTTTAAACTCAAAACCCCTGTTGGCTACGATCATAGCAATTTGTGTGCAATTTGCTTTTTTATATTAAAGAGGTATTTTTTTTTAGCTTTAAACCTCACTGGAGGACGTATAAATTCACCCCCACCAGCCTCTTGACCTGGCTACGTTCATACAATTTTGAGTGTGAAATTAGCTTTTTTTTATATTGAAAAGGTATTTTTTAGCTTTAAACCCCGATGGAGGGGGTTTAAACTCAAAACGCCTTTGGCTACGCTCATAGCATTTTGAGAGTATAATTTGCTTTTTATATATTGAAGAGGTGGTTTTTAGTTCAAACCCCTGGTGGATGGGGGTGTTTAAACACAAAACCCCTCTTTGCTACGCTCATAGAATCTGGTGACTGATGTATGGATAGTCTTATATTGCAGAGGGGGTTTAAAATTAAATTATTCCTTAGCTATGCTCTTGAATTTTTTTTTTGGTTTTGTTATATAGAAGAGGGAATTTGACTGCAAATTCCCCTGGTAGGGGGTTTTAAACTAACAACCTTCGGCTGCACTGGTATAAGTTATGGTTTGTATTATATTCTCACCAAAAATAAACAGAATCAAAGCAAAAAATCAGTCCCCAAATTCCGATCCCCTCTCAGGGCGGGGGGGGGGGGGGATTTCATTTCTGGAGGGAGGTTTGAACCCCTAACCCTCCCCCCTGGCTACGCCCTTGCCAACATCTACATCATCTCTAATGTCTGCAACAATATGTAGAACAGTGGAACGAGAATAAAGTTTAATGAAATAATTTATTTAAGAAGACGATTTAAAAAAAAAAAAAAGATAACTCAAAAATCCCGCGTTAAAAGCAAAACAATGATCTGGAAGCAGGTTATAGCCAGTAGTTTAAATGTTTATTTTCCTACTGGATCAATGCCTGTCAGGTCGTAGAAATATCTGAAAGAAAAGTAAGAAATAAAGGCTAGTGAGCTACAAATTGAACAGAAAAAAACTAAAACAAACATAAAAGAAAAACATTAAAAAGCTGTTTTAAAAAAAAACGACAATGCCCTCCTTTATGAAAGAGATGACAATCTGTAAGAACGAACGATTACTATGTCGCAAACACCCTAGAAAGGATTGATTTTAAAGGGATGGAAAATTTTCACCCAGCACTAATTCCTCCCCCCCTCTCCCAGCGTTTTGTGTTCGATTCCTAGTTGATCTTTGAATGTTGTAGTATTTACCTGAGGAACTCCTGCTGGCTCACGAGCTTGTTGTTGTTGGAGTCAGCAGCCATGAAGATATCAGCATAGTCAGGCTCGTCCAGGTGGTTGTCGTTGTCAAAGTCCATGGCGTCGAAAAGTCTCAAGAGAACCTGCTGTGCTGAAGGGTTGTTCACATGGTGAGTCTCCACCTCCTTGGCGTACTCTTGCCTTGAGATTCTGTTGTCGTGGTTGGCGTCGAAACGCTTGGGTAAAAAAAAAAATTTATAAAAATTTATAAATTGATTTAAAAGAAATTGATATTGATTAAATAGTCCAAATTGACATACGTGAACACTGGGCGTTGGTAAAAAAATGTAAATAACATTGATCAACTAGAACATATGACATTGATCAACTAGAACATATGACATTGATCAACTAGAACATATGACATTGATCAACTAGAACATATGACATTGATCAACTAGAACATATGACATTGATCAACTAGAACATATGACATTGATCAACTAGAACATATGACATTGATCAACTAGAACATATGACATTGATCAACTAGAACATATGACATTGATCAACTAGAACATATGACATTGATCAACTAGAACATATGACATTGATCAACTAGAACATATGACATTGATCAACTAGAACATATGACATTGATCAACTAGAACATATGACATTGATCAACTAGAACATATGACATTGATCAACTAGAACATATGACATTGATCAACTAGAACATATGACATTGATCAACTAGAACATAGACATTGATCAACTAGAACATATGACATTGATCAACTAGAACATATGACATTGATCAACTAGAACATATGACATTGATCAACTAGAACATATGACATTGATCAACTAGAACATATGACATTGATGAGCTAGAACATGTGACATTGATGAACTAGAACATATGACATTGATGAACTAGAACATATGACATTGATGAACTAGAACATATGACATTGATGAACTAGAACATATGACATTGATCAACTAGAACATATGACATTGATGAACTAGAACATATGGATTAACTAGACGATACTTTGATGAACTTGAACATTTGATAAGCTATGTTTTTAAAAAGTATTCTTTTTTTCTATTACTTGTTTTCTGGATAGGGTGGGGCTACATTCCGAGTATCTCTGGACTATTTTACTGCACTAACTTACTGCGAAGTACTGGTACATTTCCAAAGGCTCAATGTTGCCATCTTGATCAATATCGAATTTGTTAAATTCATAATTTCCTAAAGCTGTAATGTCCACCTGACAAAGGGTCAGTAGCGGCAAACTCAGGACAAGAACGAATCGAAACATTCTTTCTGAATCAGAAAAAAAGTTCTACAATCATCAAAAAATAATACAGATTAAACATTGTATCGGATTTTAAAAAAGAAACAATATTATGATATCCTACTTATTCCTTATTAAAAAAAATATTTTTTTATAAAATCGAAAAAGAAAAAAGTAGAATCGTTATGTTCTAACCCTTCCTACCTGAAGAAGGCGTTTACCGGGGCACTTCGTAGGGGAAAGATTGCTGAAGACTTGTGCTGTGTAATTATTTTTTGTTTCCTTAATGTGTCTCCAAGATAAGGATCTAGCTTGCAACACTCTTTGACGAAGAGATAAATGTTGTGAAAGATGCCAGTTGTTGTCTGACACGCGAATCTCCATGGAGTTCTGAAATAACATATTTCCAAACTGATACAATGAAATGTTACCGTTCATTCCTGTATAGATCAGTATGGCTTAGTTAGCTTAAAAAAACACAGATTATATTTTCTCTTAATGTTATTCTGGTAAGATAACATAAAAGATTTGCTTGGATTCTATTGATTAAAACCATTCAGTTACACAGTTTTTTGCTAAACTAATATTCTTAATTACACACTTCAACATTGAAAACTTTTTACAAGCTTTAAGTGACTAGATATGTAATAGGGGATGCTATAAGTTATGCCCTTACCATGTTTAATCAACTCTGTGCGGTTCTCTGTATTATATTAATAGAAAAAAAAAACATTTTAAGACTACATTACCCTTACTCTCTTCTCAACACCATAGTAAACAAATAAACATCCTCCTTTATGGTGGTCTGTAATGTATTATTCTGTGCATTTCTTGTAGTTCTTCCGTAATGCAATGACCTTCTTCCAGTGAGCCTTACATAATCAATTTCTTCAATTACAGTCCATTTAATTTCTTCATAAGAAGGTACATGAAGGTCTATTTATATTCAACTTATTACTGAATACAAAGAAACATTTGAGTCCAGTGCGGAAATGTATTCAAAATATAAAGAAACATTTGAGTCTAGAGCGGAAATGTATTCAAAAGATAAAGAAACATTTGAGTTTAGTGCGGAAATGTATTCAAAAGATAAAATAACATTTGAGTCCAGTGCTGGAAATGTATTCAAAAGATAAAGAAACATTTGAGTTTAGTGCGGAAATGTATTCAAAAGATAAAGAAACATTTGAGTCGAGTGCTGGAATACCCGCTGTAATGTATTAAAATTATAAAGAAACATTTAAACGAGCTTGTCAATACACGCTGAAAGCTTGTTTGCAATGATCAATTGTAGTTTAAAAATCAGTATAATGTTAGAAATTAGAACGGTTAAACCAGAGTTTTTATTGTGTGGCCAATTCGATAAACTTTTCCCCCAAAGATAGACATACATGTAAAATTAAAACCTACAAGAGGAGTTGTAAAATAAACGCATCCTACATTATGGAGACGTTAAGCGTATTTTCGACAGCAGCGAACCGACAACAAAAATTAAGTTGGGTCTCCAAACCACGGTCATTCAGAGAGTAAATCTAAATTTTTTAATTAAAAAAGAAACAAACAAAAGAAAACAATTGTTTTACAGACATACAGATAAGTCGAAAGAACAAATAGTTACAAAACAAACTTGTGTGGAGAGAAATGGGAACAAGACGAGTAGTATGGAGTGTGTGTGTGTGTGTGTGTGTTTCTATGGTGACGGTGGGAAGACGTTAGCGATTGGTTGTGAATGATGTAAGATAGGAACATCCGAAACATGTACAACATTTTACAAACACAAATTTTACAAACACTAAATAGCAGCGCCGGACTTAACCATTGTGGGGCCCTATGCGAAACGAAGTTTGGGTAGGGAAGCGGATAATAAGTGAAATTTAAGAGTTTGTGTTAGAAAAAAATTTGTCTATGCATTTTATTCATTCTTTACTACATACAGAATTACTTTACGAGTCTTGCGTGTAGCGAAGTCATACAGTATCTCATTAAAATTCTGTTTCCTACATTGATCATGCTCAATAGCAAGAAATACCAAATGTTTCAAACTATCTTTGAGAATTGTTGACCTCAAGTAAGTCTTCATTAGTTTGAGGCGCAATAAGCTTCTTTCACCAAATTACACAACTAGTGCTAATGCATAATGTCGTTTTTATTTATTGCGCGTATGCTTGGCGTTTTTCATATTGAACGACACCCCCAAATGATAATTTTTGTCTATATATTTCCATATATTTTAAGGACTTTTTCGTATATTTTGAAATTTAGGGACATTTCTAGGAGCTTTTGGTAAAACCACAGGAGGGCGCGGAAAATCTGTTTTAAGTTATACAATGGTTTAATTTAATAATTTATGCACCTTGAATTAGCGCGGATCCTATAAAAGTGCGGGTCCTATGAAAGTGCGGGGCCCACTGCGGTCGCATATGTTGCAGTGGCCTAGTATATATATATAAAGAGCTTATTCATGCAGTATTGAGAAATCAGGCAGTAGGGTAATTTTGGAGTTCTTTACCTTAGATAAGCTTGGCTTTTTTTTAACAAGATTTTAAAAATATGTTGGTAGTTAAAGCTCTTACATTTGCTGAACTATCTATCTTTTGTAACGGCTACAGTGACCTTTTAATACGGCGTCCTTGACATTGTGTAATATGTCTATTTATTTGGAAACCTCTCCAAATATTTTTTTTCTCCATTATCTTTCTTAATCTCCCCCTCACATATCTCTGGGCTAGACAGTGAATCAAGTTGAAAGCTTTAGATTTGTTTTTGCATGACGTTGTCACTATGCTATTCGTACATATAGTAAACAAAAAAATGTGTTCGCAAATTGAACATTCAAAACGAACTTTTTAAAGTAATGTTTTGTCACTCATGAAGGTGCGATGGCCGAGTGGTAAAGCGCTTGGCTTCCTAAACGAGCTGTGCTGGGTTCGAACCCTGGTGAAGACTTGGATCTATAATTTCGAGACTGAGGCCGCCAAGCTATAATGTGCCCTTGGCAATAGTCGGGGAAAAAAAAAGTAAAGGCGGTTGGTGGTTTAGCTAGCCTCATGACACGGTTGTCAATCGTGGGTCACAGATACTGATGGCCCTTACATCATCTGCCTCAAAGATTGCAAGATCTGAAAGAGGAACTTTTGTTTTCGTTTTTACGTTATCCCCTATGACCGAGAGAGAGAGAGAGAGAGAGAGAGAGAGAGGAGAGAGAGAGAGAGAGAGAGGAGAGAGAGAGAGAGAGAGAGGGAGAGAGAGAGAGAGAGAGGGAGAGAGAGAGAGAGAGAGAGAGAGAGAGAGAGAGAGAGGGAGAGAGAGAGAGTTTTGTTCGTTTGATTATAATGCTTTTGACAGATGAATCCAAACTCTGTGTTGGGTTTGTCCGTTACTTTATGTGATGCTGAAATAAAGTTTCCAGGAAGAGTTATTTAACTAAATAATGGGGAAATTAATAGAGGTCAAACTTGTGATGAGTAAAAACAGTCAAGGGCATGTCACGGGATGTCATTTATAAAAAGGTCAGCTTGACCTTATCTGTACTGTAAACGAGAACGTTTTCCTCACAATCATGAACATAAATTTGTAAAGTTGTTCATTTAGAATAGTCTACACCCACACAGGCTTAGATGTATTCATTTTTTAGTGTACTAATTGTTTAGCTGTACTAATTGTTTAGTTGCACTAATTGTCTGGTTGCACTAATTGTTTAGTTGTACTAATTGTTTAGCTGTACTTATTGTTTAGTTGTACTAATTGTTTAGCTTTGCTAATTGTTTAGTTGTGCTAATTGTTTAGCTGTGCTAATTGTTTAGCTGTGCTAATTGTTTAGTTGTACTAATTGTTTAGCTGTGCTATTTGTTTAGCTTTGCTAATTGTTTAGTTGTACTAATTGTTTAGTTGTACTAATTGTTTAGCTGTACTAATTGTTTAGTTGTACTTACTGTTTAGTTGTACTAATTGTTTAGTTGTACTAATTGTTTAGCTGTACTAATTGTTTAGTTGTACTAATTGTTTAGTTGTACTTACTGTTTAGTTGTACTTACTGTTTAGTTGTACTTACTGTTTAGCTGTACTAATTGTTTAGTTGTACTTACTGTTTAGTTGTACTAATTGTTTAGCTGTACTAATTGTTTAGTTGTACTAATTGTTTAGTTGTACTTACTGTTTAGCTGTACTAATTGTTTAGTTGTACTAATTGTTTAGTTGTACTAATTGTTTAGTTGTACTAATTGTTTAGTTGTACTAATTGTTTAGTTGTACTAATTGTTTAGTTGTACTAATTGTTTAGCTGTACTAATTGTTTAGTTGTACTAATTGTTTAGTTGTACTAATTGTTTAGTTGTACTAATTGTTTAGTTGTACTAATTGTTTAGTTGTACTAATTGTTTAGTTGTACTAATTGTTTAGTTGTACTAATTGTTTAGTTGTACTAATTGTTTAGCTGTGCTATTTGTTTAGCTTTGCTAATTGTTTAGTTGTACTAATTGTTTAGTTGTACTAATTGTTTAGTTGTACTAATTGTTTAGTTGTACTAATTGTTTAGTTGTACTAATTGTTTAGTTGTACTAATTGTTTAGTTGTACTAATTGTTTAGTTGTACTAATTGTTTAGCTGTGCTATTTGTTTAGCTTTGCTAATTGTTTAGTTGTACTAATTGTTTAGATGTACTTACTGTTTAGTTGTACTAATTGTTTAGCTGTACTAATTGTTTAGTTGTACTAATTGTTTAGTTGTACTTACTGTTTAGTTGTACTTACTGTTTAGTTGTACTAATTGTTTAGTTGTACTAATTGTTTAGTTGTACTAATTGTTTAGTTGTACTAATTGTTTAGTTGTACTTACTGTTTAGTTGTACTAATTGTTTAGTTGTACTAATTGTTTAGCTGTACTAATTGTTTAGTTGTACTAATTGTTTAGTTGTACTTACTGTTTAGTTGTACTTACTGTTTAGTTGTACTTACTGTTTAGCTGTACTAATTGTTTAGTTGTACTTACTGTTTAGTTGTACTAATTGTTTAGCTGTACTAATTGTTTAGTTGTACTAATTGTTTAGTTGTACTTACTGTTTAGCTGTACTAATTGTTTAGTTGTACTAATTGTTTAGTTGTACTAATTGTTTAGTTGTACTAATTGTTTAGTTGTACTAATTGTTTAGTTGTACTAATTGTTTAGTTGTACTAATTGTTTAGTTGTACTTACTGTTTAGTTGTACTACTTGTTTAGCTGTACAAATTGTTTAGTTGTACTTACTGTTTAGTTGTACTAATTGTTTAGTTGTACTAATTGTTTAGTTGTACTAATTGTTTAGCTGTACTAATTGTTTAGTTGTACTAATTGTTTAGTTGTACTAATTGTTTAGTTGTACTAATTGTTTAGATGTACTAACTGTTTAGTTGTACTAATTGTTTAGTTGTACTAATTGTTTAGTTGTACTAATTGTTTAGCTGTACTAATTGTTTAGTTGTACTAATTGTTTAGTTGTACTAATTGTTTAGTTGTACTAATTGTTTAGTTGTACTAATTGTTTAGTTGTACTTACTGTTTAGTTGTACTAATTGTTTAGCTGTACTAATTGTTTAGTTGTACTAATTGTTTAGTTGTACTTACTGTTTAGTTGTACTAATTGTTTAGTTGTACTAATTGTTTAGTTGTACTAATTGTTTAGCTGTACTAATTGTTTAGTTGTACTAATTGTTTAGTTGTACTAATTGTTTAGTTGTACTAATTGTTTAGATGTACTAACTGTTTAGTTGTACTAATTGTTTAGTTGTACTAATTGTTTAGTTGTACTAATTGTTTAGTTGTACTAATTGTTTAGTTGTACTAATTGTTTAGTTGTACTAATTGTTTAGTTGTACTTACTGTTTAGTTGTACTACTTGTTTAGCTGTACAAATTGTTTAGTTGTACTTACTGTTTAGCTGTACTAATTGTTTAGTTGTACTTACTGTTTAGTTGTACTAATTGTTTAGCTGTACTAATTGTTTAGTTGTACTAATTGTTTAGTTGTACTTACTGTTTAGCTGTACTAATTGTTTAGTTGTACTAATTGTTTAGTTGTACTAATTGTTTAGTTGTACTAATTGTTTAGTTGTACTAATTGTTTAGTTGTACTAATTGTTTAGTTGTACTAATTGTTTAGCTGTACTAATTGTTTAGTTGTACTAATTGTTTAGTTGTACTAATTGTTTAGTTGTACTAATTGTTTAGTTGTACTAATTGTTTAGTTGTACTAATTGTTTAGTTGTACTAATTGTTTAGTTGTACTAATTGTTTAGTTGTACTAATTGTTTAGCTGTGCTATTTGTTTAGCTTTGCTAATTGTTTAGTTGTACTAATTGTTTAGTTGTACTAATTGTTTAGTTGTACTAATTGTTTAGTTGTACTAATTGTTTAGTTGTACTAATTGTTTAGTTGTACTAATTGTTTAGTTGTACTAATTGTTTAGTTGTACTAATTGTTTAGCTGTGCTATTTGTTTAGCTTTGCTAATTGTTTAGTTGTACTAATTGTTTAGATGTACTTACTGTTTAGTTGTACTAATTGTTTAGCTGTACTAATTGTTTAGTTGTACTAATTGTTTAGTTGTACTTACTGTTTAGTTGTACTTACTGTTTAGTTGTACTAATTGTTTAGTTGTACTAATTGTTTAGTTGTACTAATTGTTTAGTTGTACTAATTGTTTAGTTGTACTTACTGTTTAGTTGTACTAATTGTTTAGTTGTACTAATTGTTTAGCTGTACTAATTGTTTAGTTGTACTAATTGTTTAGTTGTACTTACTGTTTAGTTGTACTTACTGTTTAGTTGTACTTACTGTTTAGCTGTACTAATTGTTTAGTTGTACTTACTGTTTAGTTGTACTAATTGTTTAGCTGTACTAATTGTTTAGTTGTACTAATTGTTTAGTTGTACTTACTGTTTAGCTGTACTAATTGTTTAGTTGTACTAATTGTTTAGTTGTACTAATTGTTTAGTTGTACTAATTGTTTAGTTGTACTAATTGTTTAGTTGTACTAATTGTTTAGTTGTACTAATTGTTTAGTTGTACTTACTGTTTAGTTGTACTACTTGTTTAGCTGTACAAATTGTTTAGTTGTACTTACTGTTTAGTTGTACTAATTGTTTAGTTGTACTAATTGTTTAGTTGTACTAATTGTTTAGCTGTACTAATTGTTTAGTTGTACTAATTGTTTAGTTGTACTAATTGTTTAGTTGTACTAATTGTTTAGATGTACTAACTGTTTAGTTGTACTAATTGTTTAGTTGTACTAATTGTTTAGTTGTACTAATTGTTTAGCTGTACTAATTGTTTAGTTGTACTAATTGTTTAGTTGTACTAATTGTTTAGTTGTACTAATTGTTTAGTTGTACTAATTGTTTAGTTGTACTTACTGTTTAGTTGTACTAATTGTTTAGCTGTACTAATTGTTTAGTTGTACTAATTGTTTAGTTGTACTTACTGTTTAGTTGTACTAATTGTTTAGTTGTACTAATTGTTTAGTTGTACTAATTGTTTAGCTGTACTAATTGTTTAGTTGTACTAATTGTTTAGTTGTACTAATTGTTTAGTTGTACTAATTGTTTAGATGTACTAACTGTTTAGTTGTACTAATTGTTTAGTTGTACTAATTGTTTAGTTGTACTAATTGTTTAGCTGTACTAATTGTTTAGTTGTACTAATTGTTTAGTTGTACTAATTGTTTAGTTGTACTAATTGTTTAGTTGTACTAATTGTTTAGTTGTACTTACTGTTTAGTTGTACTACTTGTTTAGCTGTACAAATTGTTTAGCTGTACAAATTGTTTAGTTGTACTAATTGTTTAGTTGTACTAATTGTTTAGTTGTACTAATTGTTTAGTTGTACTAATTGTTTAGTTGTACTAATTGTTTAGTTGTACTAATTGTTTAGTTGTACTAATTGTTTAGTTGTACTTACTGTTTAGTTGTACTAATTGTTTAGCTGTACTAATTGTTTAGTTGTACTAATTGTTTAGTTGTACTTACTGTTTAGTTGTACTAATTGTTTAGTTGTACTAATTGTTTAGTTGTACTAATTGTTTAGCTGTACTAATTGTTTAGTTGTACTAATTGTTTAGTTGTACTAATTGTTTAGTTGTACTAATTGTTTAGATGTACTAACTGTTTAGTTGTACTAATTGTTTAGTTGTACTAATTGTTTAGTTGTACTAATTGTTTAGCTGTACTAATTGTTTAGTTGTACTTACTGTTTAGCTGTACTAATTGTTTAGTTGTACTAATTGTTTAGTTGTACTAATTGTTTAGTTGTACTAATTGTTTAGTTGTACTAATTGTTTAGTTGTACTAATTGTTTAGCTGTACAAATTGTTTAGCTGTACAAATTGTTTAGTTGTACTAATTGTTTAGTTGTACTAATTGTTTAGTTGTACTAATTGTTTAGCTGTACTAATTGTTTAGTTGTACTTACTGTTTAGTTGTACTAATTGTTTAGTTGTACTAATTGTTTAGTTGTACTAATTGTTTAGCTGTACTAATTGTTTAGTTGTACTAATTGTTTAGTTGTACTAATTGTTTAGTTGTACTAATTGTTTAGCTGTACTAATTGTTTAGCTGTACTAATTGTTTAGTTGTACTTACTGTTTAGTTGTACTAATTGTTTAGTTGTACTAATTGTTTAGTTGTACTAATTGTTTAGTTGTACTTACTGTTTAGTTGTACTAATTGTTTAGATGTACTAATTGTTTAGTTGCACTAATTGTTTAGTTGTACTAATTGTTTAGTTGTACTAATTGTTTAGTTGTACTAATTGTTTAGCTGTACAAATTGTTTAGCTGTACTCATTGTTTAGCTGTACTAAGTGTTTAGCTGTACTAATTGTTTAGTTGTACTAATTGTTTAGCTGTACAAATTGTTTAGCTGTACTAATTGTTTAGTTGTACTAATTGTTTAGCTGTACAAATTGTTTAGCTGTACTCATTGTTTAGCTGTACTAAGTGTTTAGCTGTACAATTTGTTTAGCTGTACAAATTGTTTAGCTGTACTAATTATTTAGCTGTACTACTTGTTTAGCTGTACAAATTGTTTTGCTGTACTCATTGTTTAGCTGTACTAATTGTTTAGCTGTACTAATTGTTTAGCTGTACAAATTGTTTAACTGTACAAATTGTTTAGCTGTACTAATTGTTTCGAGATACAAACCAAAGACCTAATAATTAACAATTGTACATAAAGTTTGACATGCAAAAGAGCTCTAGAACATTTGTCTTACATTTAAACATTATCGAGTGTGGGAATTAAGGAACAAATAAACTCATAAGGAAGAGGGATGTCCGGCTGTGAGACAAAAAAAAACAACACCTGGTTACCTATCAAAGGGGCATGCGTATGAAACCTGAGTCGAGTTGTGTTAGTTGAACACCTAAGGGCAGTACGGAAACCTTCTCCTACACAAACCCTCACCCCACTGGTCCACAAAGAAGATTGGACAGTAGCATGAGCTAAGCATGCAATACAAGAGAAAGAATGATGAAAGATGCGCTTTTTCATTCCTAGTCAAGTACAGTAACCTTTAAATCTGATATGCTAATAATGTCGAATTATTTGAACACTAAATTGGATCACGTGGGCGTCAAAAATTAAATTCATTCACAAAAGTATACTTATTATGTAAAATTTTAGGAAAACACTTGGCCGTTTTCTCATGACTTTTTTTAAACGCAAAATTAAAGACCTCAGCAGTGTTTTTTTGTGTGTGGTCTTATCTTGACCATCTATATAAACCACGTAATCCTTTGAATAATTACATCTTGTCAATCTGAACAAAGACATTTTGGTAAAACAAAACTTACTTTTAAACTTTTAAATTGTATTTATACCTTAATTCAATTATCTATAGAACATTAATGAATACATGTGCGTCATATATAAGTATAAACATCATGATGTGTACAATGAATGTGTCTTTTATAGATATCAACTTTATAACATTCAAATTTGAATGTGTCTAACTCTAGTAAAGTTTATATCATGATGTTTGATTTATAGTGTTTCATATATATATGTGAAAATCCTAATGTTTATTTAGAATAGGTATACAACTAGAAATGGGATATCATCATGATGTCAATTTTTCAGAAAGAAAAATGTTGCTGTTGACACTTCTGATCGCATTGCCAGCTTTGGCTTTTTGCCAAGTGGACATTCAGCATCTTGCTGACCTTCAGTTTAACAGATTTGACGTTGACCAGGATGGAAATATTGAGCCATTAGAAGTAGCCACGTACTTCAGAGTAAGTCATCTTCACTACTGTTTCAATTTTCGTATTCTTTGCTATTGAAACGATTCTTGTGTTCTTTGCTATTGATACAATTTTTATTTAATGTATGCAATTCATAAAATTCTTGTATTCTTTGCTATTGATACAATTCTTGTGTTATTAGCAAATGAGTATTGATACAATTCTTTTGATTTTCTATTGACACGATTCTTGTGTTCTTGGCTATACTAGTGTTATTTGCTATTTATAAAGTTATTGTGTTCTTTGATATTGATACAATACTTTGTCCTTTGTTTTTAGATACATCTCATATTATATTTGCTAATTATAACTTAGCCTCACATAAATGATAATGAATAATTTCCTTGACTTTATCCTCCTGTGTTTTTCCAGAGATTTGACACCAACCAGGACCAACAGATCTCCAGAATTGAGTACAACAAAGAGGTAGATACCCATCACGCCAACGACCCACCAACCCACAACGTCCTGCTGCGTCTTTTCGACGCTTTGGACTACAACAACGACAGCCACCTCAGCCAGAGTGACTATGACGCTCTTTTCGTTGCAGCAGACGCCAACAAGAACCACCTCGTCAACCAGGCCGAGTTCAGAACGTACGTCTGTCATGTTTTCATCGGGTTTATAGTTTTTTCATTACTATTATCTTATCTTATATAATACAGACGTTATTTAAAAAAAGGAGATAATTACGTCCTACGCGTCATGCACCCAGTCATGCATATTAACCAATGACCTAAATTCTGCCAAATCACTGGTTTTCCAACCCATTCCATGCTCTAATAGCGCTAGGGAAGAAGGAGTATTTGTACAAATTTGTCCTAGCATATGGGACGAGGAATGTGAATTTATCTTGTGTCTTTCTGAGTATTATATTAGGTTTTGTTTTTGTATTTGAAGATCATGGTTCAGTGTTTTATGTATAATTGCTACTTTACTTTTGAGTCTTCGTTTCTGAAGGCTTTCTAAATTTAGTGATTTTACTAATGGTGTTACTCTAGTCAAATGAGAATATTCGTTTGTTATGAATCTTACTGCTCTATTTGTGTCTCTTCAGGTTCCTTAATGTTTTCTTAAGATGATTATTAACTATCATCCTAATAATAATACTAATAATGATAATAATAATAATAATAATAATAATAATAATAAACTAGTTGGTTATTTCTCTTATTGATTCATGTGTTGTCATTGACAATGAACCATCGCGTAAACTTTCTAAATGACACAAACGTACAGAAACTATTGAAAATACAAACATTTTACATACAAACACACAGAAACAAACTCCTTTCAACGAATCAATCTCAAACTCCATCTAGTGACAACTTAGAAAGATACACAGGGTAGTAAACATTTGTTACATGTACTTCCTTGGATAGTTTAAATCTTTCTTTTAACTTTTGTTTCGATTCTTTTCCTGTTTACAGAGTGTTCTACGATCTGACTGGCATTCTTCCGGTTGGGAAATAAGACACAATCCAGGACAAAATCTGACATGAAATCTATATAAATGTATATTTTTTGATATTTAAATAAATGAATTCCCTTTACTTATATATTGTTATAATTTTTACATGTTTAAAGTTTATGCTTATATCTCTATGTATCTATCTATCTATCTATCTATCTATCTATCTATCTATCTATCTATCTATCTATCTATCTATCTAACTAACTATATAAGTGTGTGTGTCGGGAAGTGGTGGTGGGGTTAAAAAGATTATTATATGATGCTAACAAAGTTTATATCAAACAATAGCTGTTTCTCTTAATTAGGATCAGTCAAGTAATTAAGTTTATAATAGATCGAAACTGAAATAAAAAAAATAATCTAGTCAAAAGAAAAATGTGGAACGATCAGAATTAGAACTCATGGCTCAAGCCCCCTCAAGCCTCCTCAAGCTGACATTGTAACTACTCTACTAATGAAGATATTATGAACATAGAAGATTGAATGTATTGTTTTTATAGTCTCATTGTATTTCTCGTTTGTGTTCATTATAAAAACCTATATAGGGACTTATCAGTTTCGTAGCTAGTGTATTTGATGCCTGGTGTGGCAACTCCTCGTAAAAACGTATTATAAAAACTAAATTAAAAAAAACAAACTTTCGTGGTTTCTTACTTGCTAAATTATCAATAACTTTATGTAAATTTTTTCTACCAATTCTTATTCTATGATCAAAATTTCCAAATTAATGAGATGAAAATTTGTCACTACTAGTGTTCAATGTCAAAGATATGCGAATCAAGATGACGATATTCGGAACTGAACTATCAAGCTGGCATTTTTGTATAAAAAAAAGATCTATCAAGGTTTTTGTTTTTGAAAAATTTAAGCTATGTAAAAAAATTTCCATAAACCGTTGAGGTCTCTTTCGCTCCTGACGTTTTTCTTAATGCCGCTTGTAGCACTTTCGAGATGTGTTTGAATCTGAGGATTCAATAGTTGGAATGGTGACAAAAACAGCAATAACATATTTATCAGGTGCTCAGTTTCGGTGATTATTTCTTAATTAAAAAATCCGGTCCAAAAAAGAATGATTTTCTTTCCCCTTTTTTGACTGGCATCTTGTCGCAAATACGTCTTTGAGGATTCGCACTAATCCCTAACCCGGTCCAAGGAAGAATAAATTTCACTTCGTATCTCTTTGCTGCGTGTTAATACAGGATTTTCATCTTTTTTCGCCTGGTAATTTTTTTTTGTGGTTAATACGTCTTGGAGATTCTGTACCGATCCTCATTTCAGCAAAGGTAATACCCCGGGTACGCTATTCTGCCTCAACGTGGCACTCGGGTGGAAACGATCATTTGAGGAAGTGATTAGTCTAAATGAATAGCAAAACAAAACTCCTGCGGGAGTGTCCAAGGGAATGCGAGAGCTAGCCCATTGTACAGTGCGGAGTTGAAAGAGAGCTTCCACGTCTCTGTCGATAATCCATGCTCCGTTCCTCAAGGGACCGTTACACTTATGGCGGGTCCGGCACGGTAAGCTTGGTACAACATAGGAAAATGTACTTGGACTTCGGCCATGCATTCTAGCCCATACGGCAGAGTGCCAGATATATCGGAAATAGCAATGACTTACATAGGCATTGACTTGGATCTCTTCCAGACAGAACGGTTGTTCAGGCAGGCTTACATGCCTAGAGCTCGAAGAGCCTTCGGTTCGGCTTTTTGACAATCAAACCCAAAGGTATTACTGGTTTCAGCAATGTTCTCCTGACTATTAATTTAGAATGTTTTTAATGTTTTCAGTTTGAATACGCAGTTTTGAATTGACAATGCTTATTTTTGAATGTAGACATGTGTGTAATTTAGTTGAATTAATTTAGCATCCAAATCTAAGGAAGATGATAAAATTAAAAGAACTAATAGAAGAACTCTTATCTGTACTAGTAAATGCCTCTAGAATTTTAGAAAATTTATTCCTAGACTCTGGCACAACAAAGGGTTTGACCAAGTGCTTAAAAATCTAGTTCCTGCAATTTTCATGTTTAAAAAAATGTAAAAAAAAAATGTAGTTCCTGCTTTTTTGATGTAAAAAAAAACTAATTTCTGCTATTTTGATGTAAAAAAAAACACTAGTTCCTGCTATTTTGATGTAAAAAAAACACTAGTTCCTGCTATTTTGATGTAAAAAAAACACTAGTTCCTGCTATTTTGATGTAAAAAAACACTAGTTCCTGCTATTTTGATGTAAAAAAAACACTAGTTCCTGCTATTTTGATGTAAAAAAAACACTAGTACCTGCTATTTTGATGAGGACAATCCAGTAAAGTGCTTACGTGAAAAAAAAAAAGAAGATGTAAATCCTTACGAGTGTCAAAAAATGAAAAGCTGATTGGAATTTAGAGAATGGTTTGAGCAGGCAATGAATTCTGCTTTATGATTGACTTCTAGAATACAATACTCTTTTCGACACCGTAGTGTTGACATCAGCGATATCAAAGCCTTGACCTCTGCAGTTCTATATTTCTAAGCCATACGAATGTATTTTCTCTGAGTGTCAATTTTGTCTAAAGTGACGACAAAGTGAAACAAAAAGACTCACGAACTCATCATCAATGACCGTAAAATTTTAGAAGCTAGATCCAACTTGAAGATGTCAGGTGTGAAAGACAGTATTGAGATAATCAAGAAATATTTGGCTTGTTGTACTTGCTGTAGGATTTATTTTCACGACTCCTAAAAATTGCAAAATTCGTGTTGTATTTGTGCAAGTTTTTGGTTCGAACAAAAAATGTTCTCTCAAGAGTGGATTCCACTTAGTAATTAAACCAACTCCAAGATCTTGCCTTCATTTTTGTCCTTCAAATTTAATCTTCCAATTGTTCGTGATGTCCATGAATGTCTCCCCCCCAGTTGTTCCATGCGGATCCCCTGAGCCATTCGTTTCTTTTTGGCCTGAATTTCAGAAATTCATACCGGAGTGTACAACCCTTTTTTCTCAAAAAAAAAAAAAAAAGTTAATGAAAAAAACAAAAAAAAGATACGCATGTCTAATGAAAGAGGCAGCAATGACCAATCTTATGCAATGTAACACCATCTCCCTTTTAAGTAAGATGTCTTTTTGTGGTTCTTATTTTGACAAGCTTATAACAAATCTGTCTGTCTGGTACAAATTTTGAACACGTTATTTCTCCCATGCCTTTTCTAGGATCAAGTTTAAACTTTACAGATTTATTTATTGTCCCTGACAAAACATAACTCCTACACTCTTAAGTAAGCAATTCTTGTATGTATGTATGTATGTATGTATGTGTGTGTGTATCTGTGAATGTATGTGTGTGTATGTGTGTGTATGTATGTATGTATCTGTGTATGTGTGTGTATGTGTGTTTGTGTATGTATGTTTGTATGTTTGTATGTTTTTGTATGTTTGTATATTTATTTATTTATATATACATTTTATTTCGAAAACGACCCAAACGATTTTCTTTAAAAATTCAAGCTATATGTATATAAATGAGAAAAAAAATTCTCAACTCATTGGCCACATCGCGAAAACTCGAGGTCAACAATTATAGTAGTTAGAAATGTTTCATTGGCTAAAAATTAATTTTTATAAATGAAAATTTTCCGTATGACTCCAAAGGAAAACAACTGACATCGCCTACGTCACTTGGCTTACAGCAGTTCACTAAAAAACGTTCATTTTAGTAAATACAAATAAGATTTCCAAAATGACTTCGGGTAGCCTATATATCATTCCATATCAAATTATTCAACCGGGCAGGGCTCTGTAACCTGGTACTTTATTAAAAATATCATTAACTAATCGTCAATCAATTACTGATAATTAACTATTATGCATTATATCCAAAAAAGGGAAAATGCCATATGCTATGCCATTTGCTATGCTATATGCTATGCCATATGCTATGCCATATGCTATGCTATATGCTATGCCATATGCTATGCCATATGCTATGCTATATGCTATGCCATATGCTATGCCATATGCTATGCTATATGCTATGCCATATGCTATGCCATATGCTATGCTATATGCTATGCCATATGCTATGCCATATGCTATGCCATATGCTATGCCATATGCTATGCCATATGCTATGCCATATGCTATGCTATATGCTATGCCATATGCTATGCCATATGCTATGCCATATGCTATGCCATATGCTATGCTATATGCTATGCCATATGCTATGCCATATGCTATGCCATATGCTATGCCATATGCTATGCCATATGCTATGCCATATGCTATGCCATATGCTATGCCATATGCTATGCCATATGCTATGCTATATGCTATGCCATATGCTATGCTATATGCTATGCTATATGCTATGCCATATGCTATGCCATATGCTATGCCATATGCTATGCTATATGCTATGCCATATGCTATGCTATGCTATGCCATATGCTATGCCATATGCTATGCCATATGCTATGCCATATGCTATGCCATATGCTATGCCATATGCTATGCCATATGCTATGCCATATGCTATGCCATATGCTATGCCATATGCTATGCCATATGCTATGCCATATGCTATGCTATATGCTATGCCATATGCTATGCCATATGCTATGCTATATGCTATGCCATATGCTATGCTATATGCTATGCTATATGCTATGCCATATGCTATGCTATATGCTATGCTATATGCTATGCTATATGCTATGCTATATGCTATGCTATATGCTATGCTATATGCTATGCTATATGCTATGCTATATGCTATGCTATATGCTATGCTATATGCTATGCTATATGCTATGCTATATGCTATGCTATATGCTATGCTATATGCTATGCTATATGCTATGCTATATGCTATGCTATATGCTTTTAGATATAAATATTATTATTAATTAGAGGTATTTTACTTCTGCTTTCGAAAAAAGTGTACGGTTCTCCACAAAATCCTGCCTTGGAGCCTTAACTTACTTAAATCCGGCCCTGGCATATTTTTTTAAGTTTAGTTAAACAGCATGGGCGTGGAAATGTGTTGTTTTTGTTGTTTCGAAATCTTTAGGTCGCCATTGAGTCTACCAAACTCTAATGTGTCATTGACAATAGTTGGGGAAAAAAAAAGGCGGTTGTGCAAGCCGCCTAACATCCTCGTTAAGCGGTGGGTTACAGAAACCTCACATCATCTGCCTCATAGATCTCAAGATCTGAAAGAGGAACTTTTTTTTCTCCCCTATGACAGACCTCTATAGAGAGAGCTTGTGACCTATGCGCGGAACGGCTCGGGATGACCTAAGCCTTTATTTGGTTGTGTGGAGTTTTGTTGTTTTATTGTAATGCTTAAAACAGTTGAACCTCTGCGTTGAGTTTGTTTGTCGTGTGTTATATAACATTTTCCGGAAGAGTTATTCAGCTAAATGATGGCTAAATTAAAAGAGGTCAAACATAGTTTGGCGTTAACCCTCCCTCCCCCTCGGTCCACAAAGAAGATTGCATAAACTAAGCTTGCACTACAAAGGAAACATTGATGAATGATGCGCTGTTAAGATGAAAAAAAAAAAGCTTAGTAATCTTCATATTCTAGTACACTAGCCCTAAAATCTATGCAAATAATGTCGTCTTATTTAAATACTATCTTCGCTCACGTGGGCGTCAACAAAATTAACTTCATTCACAAAAGTTTGCTTCTTATGTAAAATTTTAGAAAAACACTTGGCCATTTTCTCATGACCTTTTTTAAAGCAAAATTTAAGACCTCAGCAGTGTTTTTTTTTTGTGTGGTCTTATCTTGACCATCTATATAAACTAGGTAGTCCTTTGAACAATTTCATCTTGTCAATCTGAGCAAAGACACTTTGGTAAAACAAAACTTACTTTTAAACTTTCAAAGTATATTTCTACCTGAATTTAACTCTGTTTAGAACATTAATGAATACATTTGCGTCATATTTAAGTATCAACATCATGATGTGTACTATGGATATGTCGTTTATAGCTATGAGCTTTACGACGTTACATTTTAAAAGTGTTTTATTCTAATAAAAGCTTATATCATGATGTTTGATTTAGAGTGTTTCACATATATATGTGAAAATCCTAATGTTTATTTAGAATGGGTATACAACTAGAAATGTGATATCATCATGATGTCAATTTTTCAGAAAGAAAAATGTTGCTGTTGACACTTCTGATCGCATTGCCAGCTCTGGCTTTTTGCCAAGTGGACATTCAGCATCTTGCTGACCTTCAGTTTAACAGATTTGACGTTGACCAGGATGGAAATATTGAGCCATTAGAAGTAGCCACATACTTCAGAGTGAGTAATCTTCACCACTGTTACAATTTATATGTTCTTTGCTATTGCAACTGTATGTTCTTTGCTATTGCAACTGTATGTTCTTTGCTATTGCAACTGTATGTTCTTTGCTATTGAAAAGATTCTTGTGTTCTTTGCTATTGAAACATTTTTTGTGTTCTTTGCTTTTAATATAATTGATATAATTTTCAGCGGCTCCCGAAAGGGGAATAGACGCTATTTGTTTTGTGTAGTCTGTCTGCCCGTCCAACCGTCCGTTTCGTTTAGATAACTAGAAAAAAATATTAATCCGACATCATAATATTTTAGACCTTTCAAAGTTCTGATGCAAGGCTACTTTTTTCTTATCTAAAAGTGAAAATTTAATTTTTAAAATTAACAATGTAAGCAGTTTTTTTTTTATAATAAAAATAGACCATTTTTAAAACTATTCACTATTAATAGTAACAATCACTGGAGGGTATTCAGAAAGGTGGCTATACCTTTTACCACATTTTACCATGTCTATGCAAAATGTTTTAGATTTTGTCAAAAATATTTTTTTAACGAAAGTATTGTTTATAAAAGTTCTTTCATACTGACTACAACATTTAAAAAAAATGTTAACTTTTTTTAAAGAGATAAAGTCTATTTAATATAGATGTAAGTGGAACATAATTTAAAACAACAATTAATAAGTAGTTTTTTTTTATTATTGCTTGAGCTGTACTGTGACATTACTACATTGAAACATTGAAGTAAAGGAATTTTTTAATTTTTTTTGTTGAAAATATTACTATATTCTTGAGGCTTTGAATAAGAGATTGACCATTTGACAAAACAATAAGATCAATTAGGTAATCATTTGATGACATCAGTTAGGCCAGATTCATATCTAACTTCACCTTCACTTTCGTCTATCCCTTTGTCTGCTGAATAGTTGGGGCACCACACAAGATCGGTCAACCTTCTTTCTCCATTCTTCTGTGTCATTTACCTTTGATAGAATTTTATTATGATATTCTTTCTGAAAATATCGAGCCCTGCCTTTTTACCTGCCTGGGTGGATTAGTTCAGGGCCCGATTTTGAGTTTGTGTTTCCACACAAACTGTCTTTGTAACCTTGTTAATTTTATTTATGCTATTGATACGATTCTTGTGTTATTTGCTATGTATAAAGTTCTTGTGTTGTTTAATATAGATACAATTCTTTGTTCTTTGTTTTTGCTACCAGCCATTTTATATTCGCTAAATTAGCCTCACATAAATGATAATGAATAATGTCCTTGACCTTATCCTCCTTTTTTATCCCCAGAGATTTGACACCAACCAGGACCAACAGATCTCCAGAATTGAGTACAACAAAGAGGTAGACACCCATCACGCCAACGACCCACCAACCCACAACGTCCTGCTGCGTCTTTTCGACGCTTTGGACTACAACAACGACAGCCACCTCAGCCAGAGTGACTATGACGCTCTTTTCGTTGCAGCAGACGCCAACAAGAACCACCTCGTCAACCAGGCCGAGTTCAGAACGTACGTCTGTCATGTTTTCATCGGGTTTATAGTTTTTTCATTACTATTATCTTATCTTATAGAATAAAGACGTTATTTAAAAAAAGAAGATGATTACGTCCTACGCGTCATGCACTCAGTCATGCATATAAACCAATGACCTAAATTCTGCCAAATCACTGGTTTTCCAACCCATTCCATGCTCTAATAGCGCTAGGGAAGAAGGAGAATTTGTACAAATTTGTCCTAGCATATGGGACGAGGAATGTGAATTTATCTTGTGTCTTTCTGAGTATTATATTAGGTTTTGTTTTTGTATTTGAAGATCATGGTTCAGTGTTTTATGTATAATTGCTACTTTACTTTTGAGTCTTTGTTTCTGAAGGCTTTCTAAATTTAGTGATTTTACTAATGGTGTTACTCTAGTCAAATGAGAATATTCGTTTGTTATGAATCTCACTGCTCTATTTGTGTCTCTTCAGGTTCCTTAATGTTTTCATAAGATGATTATTTACTATCATCCTAATAATAATACTAATAATGATAATAATAATAATAATAATAATAATAAACTAGTTGGTTATTTCTTTTATTGATTCATGTGTGGTCATTGACAATGAACCATCGCGTAAACTTTCTAAATGACACAAACGTACAGAAACTATTGAAAATACAAACATTTTACATACAAACACACAGAAACTCCTTTCAACGAATCAATCTCAAACTCCATCTAGTGACAACTTAGAAAGATACACAGGGTAGTAAACATTTGTTACATGTACTTCCTTGGATAGTTTAAATCTTTCTTTTAACTTTTGTTTCGATTCTTTTCCTGTTTACAGAGTGTTCTACGATCTGACTGGCATTCTTCCGGTTGGGAAATAAGACACAATCCAGGACAAAATCTGACATGAAATCTATATAAATGTATATTTTTTGATATTTAAATAAATGAATTCCCTTTACTTATATATTGTTATAATTTTTACATGTTTAAAGTTTATGCTCAAATCTATATCTATTTATCTGTAATCTATCTATCTATCTTTCTATTCATCCATCCATCCATCCATCCATCTATCTATCCTTCTATCTCTCTATCTATCTATCTACACTATCTATCTAACTATTTATCTATCTATCTATCTATCTATCTATCTATCTATCTATCTATCTATCTATCTATCTATCTATCTATCTAAGAAGAATTTGATTATTTCAGTACTACTTTGTTATGTTGTTGTGGATATCAATTTAGTATATTTGTTTTTTCAATGTTGACTGAATGGATGTGTTAAGTATTCTGAGACAACCAACAAACCACAAACATCCTACAAGAGACTTTTTTTTTACATTGAAGTGTTCATACACTTCGAATTTTATATGTAATAGAGAGTCATTACTTTTGAGCATTTCAATTAGCTACGTGGACCCGCATTGACCTATATATTTTGACATGTATAGCTACAACAAGCTTAGAATCCAAATTCACAAAATTCATAAACGCAACTCCGTTTAGACTAAAAAAAATCATAACAAGAATATAAAAATATAATTTAAAAAACAACTTACATTAAGCATAATTGTATCAATTAGTTTGGATCCGTCAAATAATTAAATTTGTAATAGATGTACAGTAACAATAAAAATGCATTTACAAAAATATATGTGGAACGACCTGAATTCAAACTCATGACTCAAGCCTCCTCAAGCTGACATTGTTACCACTCTGCTAGTAAAGTTCTTATGAACATTGAAGATTGTATAAATATGCATTCTTCTATAAAGCGGGCTAATTCAGCTTATACCAGTACTTCAGTCAGGTACAATTTCTTTCCCTTATTCAAGATACCAAACAAAATAAATAATTACCTAATTAACTAATTATTTTTTTTTATGGATTCTTGTGTCGTCAGATAAAAGAAATAATTGTGCTAATTTTCAGCTTCATCCGAGATTGGGTGTGGGAGAAATAACGTGTACAAACTTTTTAACAGACAGACAGACGGAGTGAATTGATAAAAGTTTTAAAAAAAAAGTGTTTCATGGATAATTTAAAAGTGTTTTATAAACTAGAAAAATCAATTCTGGAGAAAGTATTAGAAAGGCATCAGGTTCCACTTTCAGCCAGCGAAGTGTTTGCTGGAGGTCTATAAGTCCCCCTAGTTGGTCCATGTCGGATTCCCTGAGCCATTCGTTTTTTTTCGGTCTGAAATTCAGAAATGTATACTCCAGGAGTATAAAACGCATTTTTTTCTCATAGTAAGAATAGTTGATAAAAATAAAGATACGCATGTCTACTAAAGTTTTATAAAGGAAAAAGCTGCACTGGGTACTATTATATAAGGGACATTCGATGTAATTATTATTGTAATTACCTACATAGGTGATCGTTGTAATGTCATCTTAGTTTTAAGTAAGATGTTTTGTTGCGGACCTTTTTTTTATATAAAGCTTTTATCAACTCTGTCTGTCTATTTCTTCCACACCTATTCTCTGATCAGTTTAAACTTTACCCTATTATTGCTTGCTTCTAACAAAACATGAATTAATTTAACATAAAATAACTAATTATTCAATGAATTACATGAAGTAAATTATTTTGCTTGATATCGAAAGAGGGAAATACATTTTTACATTATTGAGAGATATATTTGTAATTGTGGAATTCTCCCCATTCAAGAATCTTTTTGTTTTTAAAGTATTGTTATAGTTTGCATAGTCATTTGTTATGGTCATGTCGTCAAGAGAACGATGTACTAAAGTCGACCTTTCTAGCAAAAGAGATTCCACAATTGTGTTTTTTTTTTATATTCTCTCTAGAAAATATTGAGCCAACATTGTTGTGAAAACAGTGTACCTTTTTTTTTTAAAGGTCCTACTTATATGATGAAACAATTACGAAAATTTTATAGATCTAATTTTTGAGACATATTTTTTATTTTATTAGGGTAATATTCAAACATACCTTTATAACCACAATGAAACTACTATAATGTTTGTCCCTTGAAAAGTAAATTGAGCAGTCTGCCTCCCTCCCTCTCTTTCTCTTATCAATACGTTGAGCCCTTCCTGGTGGGGTTGGGGGACCCCCCACCTAGTTTGAGATAGCTGCTCTAAGGAATGATGAAAATGATGAGATTTTAAATTTCATTGGTCAATTTATTTAAGTGCTTATAAAAATTAATGGTTATATTAGACTATTGCTAGTTTACAATTTCTAGTTTGTTTGACATACTGCGACTGTGCTTGATTATTGCCTCCCCCCCCCACTTTTATAGACTTTACTTCAAATCTTTGGGTCGTGATTAAGAAGTGCCCTGGATTGACGTCATTGCGTCTATCTAACCAGTGCCTTACCCTCCACGAACTCCTCAAAAATATTTTTTTTTCAAAACGAAAAATATGCATTTTATTTTTTTTTAAAGAAGAATATGAGATTAACAGTACGAGTAGTCTATTTCTATTTACTATAATATGACATGTTTTTAGATCTACGTAGTATTAATAATAAGTGGATGTTTATTGAGGCTTTCGAAAATGTGTAGGGGCCTCCACAAAAACCCTGCCTCGGAGACCCAACTTAACTCCGGCCCTGACAAGTTTTAACTTAAGCCATAAATATAAACTTCTTTTTTTTTTAAATTAGTTAAACTGCGTGGGCTTGGAAATGTATTCGATTGACGTGTACAATATAAGCTTCTTATCTCTTATCAATGATTGGACGATGGTTCCGTTTATGTGTACTCAGCAGAACAAAACAAAATGCTTGTACAAGTAAAAAAAAACAAATAACATGTACACAGACTGACTAAGATAAAAAAAGGCCCGGAGTCATGCTGGTTGAGATTTGTACAAACTCAGTCCGTCTGTCTGTCCGTCTGTCTGTCTGGTACAAATTTTGTTCACTTTGTTTCTCCTACTTCCCATCCTCGGATCAAGTTGAAACTTTGCACAATTTATTTATTACTACAAAAAAAAACAACAACCAACAACAACAACATGACTCAATCACATAACTAACCAATCATTGCATTGATTACAGGTCTCTATTGTGTGTCCCGCGACCTTTGTGAGAGCGCTCCAGCTGTCTTTGTCAGAGGATATCTGTTATCATCTGCTTTCCTCTAAGTTAGTGAGAACAAAATGGCACCTGGGTTAATCTTTATAACACTTCTGAGGGACACCTCTGTTGCTCAGTCTTCCATAAAAAAAAAGATTGCCTTTGCTATGCGGTCATCTCCCATAGGGGAAAGATATATGAGGATATGCAGTCTTATACATCAACTTTAAGTGTTTCCAAATACATTTTCCCAAGCACCCCTAAATTGTTTTTTGTTAAAGTTAATTTTATAAGTATGGCATTTCAGCATCTACTTTCTTCCATAAATATCCTCAAAAGAAAGATTCAAAGTGTCTATTTTTACTAATTTATCTTCCAAGTACATGCAGCCACTCGCAGTAGACAGGTGTTTCCAGTTGGGGGAGCAAATCAGTAGACAATTTCTTCTACAGATGAGATAAAAGTTAACATGATCTATTTCCAGTTTACTAAATGCTAAGATTAAATATTTGAATTCTTATCTTTCAAGACAGTTCAAACTATTATAAGACACTCTTTCAGAACTATCTTTTCTTAGGTATGAGTCCCTATTGTTGAACAGGCTGACTAGATTGAATACAAAAAAACAACTAAATAAAGAGTTCGTTTCCGTAATAAAAGAATATAATATTCTATTACACAAATACGTTTTTTCTGAATTGTCTAGATTTTACTGGAGGATATTTACTGCTTGTAATATACTTACATGCTAGAGTCGCTACCAATTTTAAATCCTTAAAATTTAAAGCTCTTTTTGAGAGCGATCAATGTGAACCATCTTATACTAAAAAATATATGCTAACCTTTTTACAAAGCTTGTATCAACTCACTCTGTCTCTCTGATAAAAAATTGTGTACAAGTAATTTCTCACACAACCACTCTCAGGTCTTACTGAAATGTTGCACAATTATTTCTTTTACCTGACAACACAAGAATCAATAAAACTATTAAACAATTAGTTCATTAATTTATGGTAATTAATTATTTTGTTAGGTATCTCAAACAAGGGTAAGAAATGGTACTTGACTAATGTGATGGTTTAAGTTTAATTAATCCCCTTTATGCTTTGCTTGAACTAATAATAGATAATTATAAAACCTTCTAATTTCGTATGCACTTCCCTAGCACATTGGTTAGTGTATTGGCTTGAGGAGGCTTTAGTCCTCGAATTCGATTTCAGGTCGTGCAACTTTAAAAAAATAATAAATGCCATTAAAAAAGCGATCACGGTAACATTAAATCAGATGTTCCATTCTTTCTCACTCTTCCCTAATTCCAACTGGTCAAGACAATTGATAGGATCATAGCGTATTGACAATGCTAAAAGAATAAAATTGGTAAAAATATTCGTAATCAAAGGTTTATTATTGTTCGTCTACATCTACTACAATTTAATGACATGTCTTGACCAGTTGGAATGGGTTGCCTGAGCTAGCCAGGAAAACAGTGACTTAACAGAATTTAAGTCGTTGCTTAATATGCAATGACTGCATCCATGGTGCGTAGGACGTAATCATCTTCTTTTTTGAAGTAACGTCAGTATTATATAAGATCCTAACTATGCTTAAATATAAGCTTTGTTTTTTTAAATAAATTCAAGAAAAATTAAATTAAATTTAAATACTACAAATGTTCTTTAAAAAACAAAAACAATAATGCAAATAGACTTATATAGGTATTGCATTTAGCAGTGTGGGTTCAGATCAGAGACATTAAATAAATATAGACTGGCCGATAAAAGAGTTTTATGAAATGAAATTTGTAACTTGCAAATTTGTGTACTTTATTATACAGCAGTGTAGTTTTGTTTAACCTCTAAGACTGAAGATCATGCAACCTTCAGAATTCGGAAATCCAACAACAATAGATGTACATTTTTTCAAGTTACATGAAATTATTTCTTTTTTCCAGTCTATATTTATTTATGTCTATGGTTCAGATAGAAAGGGAAACAACTCTTTTTAAACATGTATCTCACATGTTGTTATTAATCCAAATAATATTTAAAACATATATATTTAACCATAGAATGGATGATTTATAAGTGAGGTAATATCCAGACCGCATCACAAACCAAGAGATTAGAACCAAGTGTTACTGCAGCGATCGGACTCCATGATGACCTGCTAGCTATAATAAAAAAACGCAGCTAAAACCATTACCATATTACAAGATCTTCGGGACTCCCTAAGACCTTCATTCAAGAAACAGCACCTAGAAAGCAAAGAAGAGGCAGACAAAGAAAGCGATGGAAGGACATCATAAAAGAATGGATGGGCATCTCAATGAATGAGGTTCGAACTAAGGCAAAGGATAGAAAAGAATGGAGAAGGACGGTCGACGAATCTTGCATGGTGCCCCAACGGTCTAGCAGACTAAGGGAAAGGTAAAAAAAATGTCCAGAAGTTAGATTTGATGGCCTAAAGCAAAAGTATTCCAAAGATTTTTGTTTTGGTGGGAAAGTAACAGAAATGCTCTTTACAAAATAAAACACTTTCTCCAAGTAGAAATCACACCAAAAGATTGAATACACAACATTAACAATAAAAAAAAACTCAATGTAAATAGTAGGTTCACAAAAGTATTTAACATGAAGCTCCAAACTTATTAAATAAAAAACAGAGGCATAAGCGAGTCACACCTTTTTTTAATGTTTTCCAATAATACCTTTTGAAAAGAAAATAAAGTAAAGCTAGTAAATATCAGGGTGGGATAACAGATTAGTTAGGATATGAAATTATGGTCCCGTATCCACAGCCTGAACAGAGTAACACAAGAACCTAAAGGTAATAGTATGTAAACTACGAACATTGAATAAAAGTTACTCAACTGAACATTTAGTGAATAACAACAGTTGTCAACAGGAACAATATTTAATAATATTTAATTGTAAGTTAATAAGATATTTACATGTACATCAATATCACTGATGTTAGCATTTGATTAATAATTAGTCCAATATCATACCAATAAGTTTCAATAACACACCTTTCACGCTCACACTCCATCTCGGCGCCCAACAGAACATCAACTCCCTACACCTCAACAACGATAGTTACTATACGAATACGACTCCAAGGACGGAAAGGCGACATTCTTTCCCATAGCCCAAAGCCTAAAACCCTGCAACGAAAAGAAAACCTAGATCTAGCGACTCCGCTACGACAAAGAACTTTTCAATAGCGAAACCCGTACCGAAAGATCATCCTCCTTAATGTACTTACGTACCCGTACAACGGGGAAACAAAAAACCAGCTACCCAACTAACAAAAGAAGCTCTCTCTCTCTTTCTTTCTTTCTCTTTCCAAATCTTTCTTTTGTTGCTATCTCTTCATATGTCTCTATTTGTTTCTCGCTCTCTTTCTTTCTCTGTACAAATCTTTCTTTTGTTGCTATCTCTTCATATGTCTCTATTTGTTTCTCTCTCTCTTTCTTTCTCTGTCCAAATCTTTCTTTTGTTGCTATCTCTTCATATGTCTCTATTTGTTTCTCTCTTTCTTTCTCTGTCCAAATCTTTCTTTTGTTGCTATCTCTTCATATGTCTCTATTTGTTTCTCTCTCTCTTTCTTTCTCTGTCCAAATCTTTCTTTTGTTGCTATCTCTTCATATGTCTCTATTTGTTTCTCTCTTTCTTTCTCTTTCCAAATCTTTCTTTTGTTGCTATCTCTTCATATGTCTCTATTTGTTTCTCTCTCTCTTTCTTTCTCTTTCCAAATCTTTCTTTTGTTGCTATCTCTTCATATGTCTCTATTTGTTTCTCTCGCTCTTTCTTTCTTTTTCCAAATCTTTCTTTTGTTGCTATCTCTTCATATGTCTCTATTTGTTTCTCTCTTTCTTTCTCTGTCCAAATCTTTCTTTTGTTGCTATCTCTTCATATGTCTCTATTTGTTTCTCTCGCTCTTTCTTTCTCTTTCCAAATCTTTCTTTTGTTGCTATCTCTTCATATGTCTCTATTTGTTTCTCTCTCTCTTTCTTTCTCTGTCCAAATCTTTCTTTTGTTGCTATCTCTTCATATGTCTCTATTTGTTTCTCTCGCTCTTTCTTTCTCTTTCCAAATCTTTCTTTTGTTGCTATCTCTTCATATGTCTCTATTTGTTTCTCTCTCTCTTTCTTTCTCTGTCCAAATCTTTCTTTTGTTGCTATCTCTTCATATGTCTCTATTTGTTTCTCTCGCTCTTTCTTTCTCTGTCCAAATCTTTCTTTTGTTGCTATCTCTTCATATGTCTCTATTTGTTTCTCTCGCTCTTTCTTTCTCTTTCCAAATCTTTCTTTTGTTGCTATCTCTTCATATGTTTCTATTTGTCTCTCTCTTTCTTTCTCTGTCCAAATCTTTCTTTTGTTGCTATCTCTTCATATGTCTCTATTTGTTTCTCTCTCTCTTTCTTTCTCTGTCCAAATCTTTCTTTTGTTGCTATCTCTTCATATGTCTCTATTTGTTTCTCTCGCTCTTTCTTTCTCTTTCCAAATCTTTCTTTTGTTGCTATCTCTTCATATGTCTCTATTTGTTTCTCTCGCTCTTCCAAATGTATTTTTCTTCTCTTTCTCTCACCACTCTTCCTTTTTTTTTCGTTCTTTCTCTCTTTTCCGAATTCCCTCCTTCTTTCTATCCTTGTGTCTTTTTAATATTCTTTTTTTTCTTTTCCTGACCTTTTCATTTTTTATCTTACCATCATTCCGGTCAGAAAGGATTAGGGATTCGGCGTGGGGCTAGCGACCCCACCCTGCAAAACCACAATTGCTACAGAAACTGCAAACTTGACCCATTAGTAAGTCTTACCGTCATTCTTATTCTTTCTGTCATCATATTTCTATTGACGTATTGTGCTGTCTCTGTCTCTTCTCTCTACTGTCTTTTTAGTTTCCACTTCCTCCTCTTCCCCCCCTCTCTGTCTCTCTTTCACTTTCTTTTTCACTCTTTGAATTCTCAAAATTGTTTTCTGAAGTTCAAGGGAGATAAATAATACATTATTACATTAGTAACTATCAAATGACCTGCTGCACTACCTTTATATGGAGTTTATCTTATTAATATATTAAAACAATTAAATACAATTTGTGACGATATTGTTAAGGCATACATTTCGTATGGTCATTTTTAAGTTTCAACTTCTGTTCTCATAATCAAGAGGCCCAACGATGAGAAGCGATAATATGAGACTTATGGAGACACACCAAGTCATGTCATAAGGTCATGTCATAATGAAATATAGCGAAGTGCATCTAAAGGATGGCTTCGCTTTGAACAATTCCAGGTGTCAGAAATTAAATGTATTGCATTCTTTTTATAACTATTTCAATAAGATCATCAATGAACTGTCTCGACGGAAAACGACTGTATACAATTTAGACGTTGTGCCTGCTTCCAGGATTACATACGAAAAAAGTACATTCAAATCTAATTGGATAATTTATTTATTATTTCGCAATAGGAGAAGATCCCTGATTTAATATCCAACTATTTATTTTATGCATTTATTGTAGTTTATATTTTAAAAGCTAAATGTACAGAAAAATTTCGAGTAATTTTTTTTTGCTGTACAATGGCATCTATCTGGACTGGTGCAGGGACTGTGGATAATGATGGAATTGATCAGCCGCCGCCGTGGAGATTAGTGAAAGTTCGAGTTTTTCTCAAATATTCAGGCTCTAAACTGGCGGCAACGAAAAATGAATTCTTCCTACAGATAATGTCTGGACTGTTTTCACTGAAATACAAGTCTCATTTCTCATTTCTAAGTCATGGATAAATCTAAAGAAACGTGGATCTGTGCAGACGTGAAAAGGCTCCATAATGCAGGTGAAAGGCGATAGGCCTGGCATTGAAAAATGTGCTAATTTCGCCTCACAATTTTGATACAAAGGGAGAATGAATGGGCCACGTTGTGAAAAAGGGCTAACGTTCTTCCAATCTTGATAACATTTGTTTTTCCCAGAAATAAATTCAACCAAAAATAAACAAAAAATTAATCTAGAACTTTTTACACGGAAATCAGGATTAAAATCAGTAAATTCAATCCGAGAAGAAAGCGTTTTAATGCAACAATGTTTACTACAGAGTTAATGCTGAAACATTTGATTATTTATGGAAATCTCTCTCTCTCTCTCTCTCTCTCTCTCTCTTTCATTTTCTTTCTCTTTTTTATACTAACCGTTTAATCGAAATTGAGATATTTTACTGTAAAATGATTTTGTAAAATGTTTTCCATGTTTCAGATGCTCCGTCAGAGTTAAAAATAATTTACTACCTATTCCGAAACTCCCGCAGGACGAAGAGGGATTGCAGCGGGCAGGGTATGAACCCTAAACCCTCCAGATAACCAAACGACAGTCCAGCGAGCATACAGCACAACTAGGCGACTATCGTATTACTGCGTGGAATGACTAAAAAAAAAAGAGATAACTTTTACAGATATTCTTGTAAGTGTTTGAAAAACAATTTCACGAAATGCCACTGAAGACAGAATAGACTGAAACATTATCCGGGGATGTGAGGAGAATGTAACATTAACTAGTCGAGCTCCAGTATAGCAGATTAGCCATAGAGCTGCAGTATAGCAGATTAGCCATAGAGCTTCAGTATAGCAGATTAGCCATAGAGCTGCAGTATAGCAGATTAGCCATAGTGTTGTCCATTGTGTAGATACCCCGGAATTACTTAGATACCTCCAAATAACTTCAGATACTTATGGGTCAAATGAACAATATCTCTAAAGCCTCAACATATATACCAGCATGATGGCAAGTTATACACGAATAGAATATTTGTTTACGTTAGCAAACAAGGGCTTAAGCAAGAAAATAGAAGAAAAGGTCTTAATATAGAATTACTTCCCTTGGATGTCTAGAACATTTGTTGTCAGCAATAAATAAAAATTAAAGAAAATTTAAAAAAAAAAAGGGGGGGGGGGTGTTATAACTGTAACGTGACTTTAGGAGACAGGATGTCAACTTGTGTTAACAAAAACTCATAAAAGGATTTGGAAGACAATGTTTCTTTTCTCTCTTCCGTAGACTCTATGGTAAATACCCAGATAATATGTTAGGAAGAAACTCAGTCATGAATTGTGTAGATATGTAGAGCCCTTGACGTTAAGGGGCCTGTGTACAATTGAACTCGTGAAAGACTTCAAAATAACACAAAGAGTTGTACACACTTTAAGCACATGAGCAAATGCATGTTTAAAATAAATAAAGTATCCTATTCAGACCTTGGATCTATTTATTTCAATGGCCGATGTTTAACGAGGGTTTCATGTGGCCAGCGCAACGACCAACCGCCTTTACTTTCCCAAACTAATGTCAGGTACCCAGTAGAGTTGGGTTGAATCAGGGGCGTCTAAAAAATCGAAATAAAAAATTCCAGCCTTACTCATGTTTTGAACTCGAGACCTCTCCGATGAGAAGCCAGGTGCTTTACCACAAACCACTACGCCACCAATACATGTACAAGACAAACATATTGTTTATTGGGGCGATGTAATTATACAAAATTTTGATTTATAACTTTTTGAGGCATTTCACGACTCTTTCCACAAGATGGATTCCGTAAAATGTTTAAAATTTTGAATTTTGACATATAAATAAATTATGGCTTTTATATAGCGCTACTTTCATGCTTATAGCATGCTCAGAGCGCTTTGGTCCAAACCCAGTTGTGTGGACCAGTGGGAGGGCCACTGGGGGGGGGGGGGAGGGGGTTTCTAGGAGAAGATTTTTCCTTGCTGCATTCAGGCGCTCAGTAAACCTCAAACCTCGAGCCCCCTTCTAGGTAGCCAAGCCAAGCCAAGTTCAAGCGTACTTAGCCTCTTGACCACGCTTCCCACTTCAAATTCCTTTTGTTTAGGTCTAGCTTGTAATATTTCTCCTAGTTAGAAGATTGCAGGTCACATAAAATTAAATAAAGAAAGGGTGTGACTGAAGTTTGATAGTACACCGAATTCATCCAAGACAATTGAGCAGTTCTTCTTCTTCTTCTTCGTTCTCATTGTTATGTTGGAGTGTTCAGATGAGTAGACCAATACATGAGATGAAATGCGCAGTGGTTTCCAGATCAGGGAGCTCTCCATATAGTTTCCTTTCTAGTGGGGTGATTTGGGGCCAATGTCTTATACGGGCCTCTTGGTATAGAGAGCAGTTTTGGAGGACGTGGTCTGTATTCTCTGGTGATTCTCCACATGGGCAGATTTCACTGGTTTCAATTTTGAGCTTCCGGTACATGTGTTGTCGCATTCTGTTGTGTCCGGTCCTGAGTCGAAAGATTAGACGTTGGTCTTGTCGGGATAGCTTATAGTAAGCGTCATCTTTCTTGTGATTTGGATGAGAGCTCGTCCATTTCTCATTTATTTTATTTACTATTAATTTCTTCAATTCTTCTGGATAGAGTGCAGAGTTTATTAGTGTGTTAGTTCTCCCACTCTTGGCGAGTGCGTCAGCCTTCTCATTTCCTTCTAGTTCTATATGAGCTGGAATCCATTGAATTACAGTTTTTTGCTGTTGTTGTTGAGCTTTGTAAGTGCTGTTTTGAGGTTATTAATATATGAGGAATCAGAGTTTTGCAGGCTTTGGGGGGTTGTTTTTGCATCGGTTAGTAAGACAATCTGACTGTGTAGGGAATTTGGATGATTTGCTAGGATGGTAGCAGCTAGTGCTAGTGCTTCCCTTTCTACTCTGTGACTGTTTGAGCAGTGATTCTCAAACTTTTACCTTTGGCGCCCCGCATTACGTTTACTTTTTTCAGACATAGTGTTTTGTAAATAATTTTAACGTGTTTTGTATAACCTAAAAAAAGTTGATTCTGGAAATATGGGAAGCGCCGTTAGATCCACCAAATGTTCTTCTGCTTTCTGAGCTTCATAACTTCTTTTTTCTGGCGTCTTCAACGTATTTTTCTCCCCGTTGTAAGAAGAACCAGTGTCAATGTTAAATTAAATTATAACGAAGTTGGACATTCCGATAATGAAGTATTTTCTTGGAATCTGAGCGCATTATTCATCCTTGTAAAAAAAAAGAAAGAGGCATCATTGGCCAGTACTGTTATGCAAAGGATGTTTGAAGTACATATAGCGCACGTATTTTCAAAGACAAATTAAGATACTCTTCGTGTTAAGTAAGAAGCCGCGAACTTTTTAGTTTTGGTCCCACAAAGGTCTCGAACTTAACGAAGTAACGAAGATAAGATAAGATAAGATAAGTAAAACGAGGAGAAGAATTTCGACCTTTTTGACCATTCGAGAAGAATCACGTCAGCGGAGAAGATTTGAACCCCCTTCTTCAAAAAGTTTTGAATCGATGTTGTTGCTAACGCCTCTATTGAAAGCGGTAGACATTTTAAAAGATGATACGAAGTCTTCAACTTTATAAACATTGATAATAATGTCATTTTTACTGGGCTAATATTGAAACCTTAATTGATAGCAACAATGACATTACAACTTTTTATCCTTGTAAAGCAAAAAATTCAAACGGTTTCACCCCCTCCCCATTGCTCAGGACGTTGCGTTCCTTATGACTTCGTGTCCTGCCCCCCAATTTAAATAAAAAAAAAGCTCCAGTTGATCATGCAAGCATGTAGTAATAGGCTTGTTGTCCAAAGAGCACCCTCCTGTTTAGCAAGACGTCTTGAAGCGGGTCTGTTGTGTTCACGCCAAAAAACAACAACAACAAAAACGTCAATAGTACGATGGTCGTAGATGGTGTACGCTTGTCGGAATAAATTTGTCATTTCTGTCGTAAAATGGAAGTAGAACCGCGTTGGTGAATTCAAATGTTTTCTTTATAAGAATATTTTGAATCCATTTTGATGCTAAGTTAAAAATGTTTTATAGTAAAAGGCGATATTATGCCGCCCACGCCTGATCCGGTTCTTTCTGTGGTCTTACCATAGACAATAGGCTCATAAACCTAGCCCTATCTTAGTTTTTACGGTTTCTTATTATTGCTGTAATAGAGGCGACGCCATATTGTTATGATGTTCTGGAGAGGACGTAAAGAAAAAAATGTCACTGAACTAAATATCATTTGGAGCACTATATTATAGTTTAGGGTTAGGTTTAGTAGGATCAAAATAATAGGTTAACTGCTAGGTTTAGGGTTAGGTTTAGAATAAGAATTAGGTACAGAATTAAGTTTAATATTTAGGGTTAGATTTAGGTTTAGGGTTAGGGTTAGTGCTAGGTTTAGGGTTAGGGTTAGTGCTAGGTTTAGGGTTAGGTTTAAGGTTAGGGCTAGGTTTAGATTTATTTGTTAGGGTTTCGACAAACACTAAACTTTACCCTAATTCTAAACCTAATCTTAAACCTAGCACTAAACCTATTCTAAACCTAACCCTAATTCTAAACCTGATCTTAAACCTAGCACTAAACCTAACCCTAAACCAAGTTCTAAACCTAACCCTTCTTAAAAACCTAACCCTAAACCTAATTTAAACCTTAACCTAAGTGTAACCCTAACCCTAATTCTTGCTCTTAGTTTATTGTTTTTTTTAATTCTGGGATGGAGAGTTACCTCCTTTTAAGAACGTAATAAACAAAATGGCGTATTTTTCATTATAACAATGATAAAAGAACTTGAAAACTAATTATTATTTTTTTCGGCTTAATATTAATTTGCGATGGTACAGCTTTGGGGGGTAGGCTTATGAGCCCATTGTCTACAGTATGGATGCCTGGTCGTGCGGTTTGCGCGCTGGACTGTCGTTCGGATTTATCGACGGTCGAGGGTTGAAACCCTGCCCGCTCCCATCCCCCGTCGTCCTGCGAGAGGTTTGGACTAGGAAGTAAACTATTTTCAACTCTGAAGGAACATCCGAAATATGTAAAACATTTTACAAACAAAACAGTAAGACCACAGAAAGAACCGGATCAGGCATGGGCGGCATAATATCGCCTGTTTTATTTAGAAGATGAAACTACGACACTTAAAATATTTTTTTAAAATTTGGTAATACTTAGTAGTAGTGCTGTTTTTATCTGATTAATATTCAAATATAGAAAAACTACAATGCAAATAAAACCAATTTGTTCAAATTCCATGTGGACATTTGTACCAATAAATCAAGAAAAACATATAAAATACTTTTTTTTAAAAAAAAGGCTTATATTTAGTGTAAATGTATGAATTAGTTTGGATCATTCAAGTAACCGATTGACCTAGACATATAAATCTGTGCGATAAAAATATTTTTACCAATTGTTTTTGTTCAGCTTTTAACTTTCTCAACGCACTATGATCCTATCACTTGTCTGGACCAGTTGTGAAAGGAGGAGGGAAGAAGAGGGCGTCTTGTGAGTGAATGTTTACAGGATCGTTTTTTTTAAATGTTCATTCAGGTCTCACGATTCCTCACCACATCTTTCATATACAATTTCTTTCCCTTGTTCAAAATATTAAACAAAAGAAATAATTACTAAAAGTTAATTAACAAACTTTTTTTTTATTGTTCTTTTATTGTCAAGTAAAAGAAATAATTGTTCAAAATTTAGGCTAAATCCCAGTTTGGGTTTTGGAGAAATAACGTGTACAAACTTTTTACCATAAAGACAGAGTGAGTCAATATAAGCTTTGTAAAAAAAAGTATAATAAGACATAATAAACATAGAGAGCTCTAGATGACTACAGTAGATATGTTTGAGCATGTTTTTGTAGATCTCTAGAAGTTTTGTATGCGTCTGCTTTTGCCAAGATATAACTTTCCCACTTGGGTGTCACCGCCAAATGGGTGTCACCCAGTGCGGACCGTACCCCGCTCCTCCTAGTGACGCCACTGCTTTTAATTTTTTTGCTTAAAAGTTAAGAATCAAAGAAAATGTTAATATCTTTTTAAGCCCATTTCTTGATCAAAGGCAGGAATACTTAAAGAATATAAATAATAAAAATGTTTTATTTTATTATCTTATCTCTTTCGGTTATGAATGGGGGATAATGAAACTTACTAGAATTCAATTAATTTGGTAAATAAAAAGATTAGATGTGATTACTTCTAACTGTCTCTTTATTTTATACAAATATTTGAAAATAGTCTCAGTTCAACTCGATTATAATAAAAATTAAAAATATGCTGGTAATGTTATAAGCCCCGCGACTCGCGGTTCATTTCCGGCCAGCGACCCGGATCTCTCCGACCTGTCATAACCTCTGCCTGCAGTACATTATAAAGCATCTTTGCTTCCACAGAACTATGATTGTATTGTTTCCTGATAAAGATCTAGATCTAGTTTGTAATTCAATCTGCTGAACAATTAAATATAGGCACACTGACCTCGAACGCCCTTTCACCTTTTCAATTATTTTTTTTTAACTACTAAGAGATTCCCTCTTTCAGGTCGCCACCCTGTTTGTCTTCTGCCTACGGTGCTAGATATATCAGTGAATTCTCTATCGTTATAATAGTCATTATGTGACTCCACTTCGGCTAACCAATTGACCTGTATTTGGATACCTTTCGTTAGGGACGGTCTTAGACCACTACAACCTATGCGACCGCAGTGGGCCCCGCACTTTCGTAGGCCCCGCGATAATTTTAGGTGTATAATATTAAATTAAAGCATTATAACTAATATTACAAATTTCCTGCGGCCTCCTGATTTTTGACGAGCTAATCTCCTAAAAATACACAAAATTGTCTTATTGGGGTGTCATTCAATTACTTGAGGTCAACAATTCACGAAGATAGATTGAACAATTTGGCAATACTTGCTATTGCATTTGAGAGTGATCTATGTAGGAAACAAAATTTCTATAATATACTGTATGACTTCGCTACACGCAAGGCTCGTAGAGTTAACTTGATCGAGGTATTGTACTTGGTAAAGAATGAATAAAATGCAATTTTCACTTATTATCCTTATCCCTACCAGATTGGGCCCTGCGCATTCCGTTTCGCATAGGGCCCGCAATCGTTAGGACCGGCCCTGCCTTTCGTCATATGCATTTGTTGGGATTTCTCCGCTACCACCTGGTCTAATCGTTGCTGCCTAGATTACCTGGCTATTACTTTTTAATACTGCTGTTTTGGCCAAGAGGTACTCCTAAAGAAATTTAGCCTCAACGGCTCATTAGGCACTGTGGGTAGAAGTTTGATATGCCAGATTGAACCACGTCATGGTCCAGATTAGACCTGGGGTCCGTAGTTTTTGCCACTCTGACCTAACATAAGATGTCAAATTGAGGTGTAGTTTGTGTTTTGTGGTCAATTCTTTATTGAAAAAGGAACTAGTCTTTGCAATTTTTTTTTCCTTTTATCACAAGACAATTTCACACCTATAGGAGATTTTTTCGAAATACTAATCAATGTCAAGGACTTGAACTTCACTGTAGCCAATTAAATACAAATTCGAAATGAGTAAATAATTTTAACACTATCTCAAGCGTAGTAGTTTATATTTGTATCAGATTTACTTTATTATCGCTTGGTATTTGCACATTAGTTTTTAAATAACTTTTAGGTCACAGGCTCTAAAAACTCTTTTTAGTTCAGGGACCCCTTTACAAGCCAGACGATATTAACGGACCCCCGTCGCAGCCTGATTGGTCTGCCCAAATGGCATGTTTCTAAAGCTGCTGGAATAAGCAAACTCTTCGCAATCGTGTGTGCTTTTTTTTCTCTGCGCTATTTGCAATGCCATAATATAAGAACTCTGTAGAGCTTTTTTTATTTACTGTTATCGTATTGCTAATAATTTTCTCCATATATACATACATTCTTTAGATTGGAAATGTTGAAGAATTCACAGGGTTTGTCTATTAGTTCATTATGATTTGTTCCAAAATGAGGCTTTAGTTTAGCAAGTCTCAAACGTTCACTTGATAACGCAATCAAGCAAACGGCACATTTTTTACTTATCCTTTTTGCATTTAAACGGTATATACTAATAGATATATCCGAATTGTAAGCATTTAGGAGCGTATTTACATAATTTTTGCCTTACGAGGTGCAACCTCTCTTGCGGCATCATGTCTCATTGTCACTAATTCTATTACACTCTTGCTCTTCTTCAGATGCCAGCTTACGTTTCAAACATTTATCCACAATCTAACGGCTACATGGGCGTGAGAAAAACAATTTAACAAAACATCAATCACAAGTTGATAATCAATCATAAAATGTGAACGATTAATAACCAGACTGATGTCTATGTCGTGGTGTCTCGGGTCGTTGGTTGGAAATTTGAATACGAAGTTTGGATTAGTTCATTAAATAGCGTGATAAAGCAGAGAAATCAAAAGAAACGCTCTGATTGGCTTGAAAAGCAGAGAAATTAAAAGGCCCTGTCTGATTAGCTTAAAAACTAGAGAAATTGAAAGACCCACTCTGATTGGCTTGAAAAGCAAAAGAAATTGAAAGAACGATTGGTTTGTGAAATAAGTACATTCGCTTTTCATGCGTAAAATAAAATTCTTTCCCAGCACTGTTATCAATCATTGTTGTTTTGACAAGCTGCGCCAACAATGAAGTTCGTAATAGATATACTAAACAGTATTGAGGAGCCAGCTGATTATTTTCAAACCAGTGCCTTTTTCAATGTGGGGAAAAATTATTACTTTACTTATATTTTAACCTTTTTATTAATTTATTAGTAGTTGAAAGTTAGGCGATCCATCACTGAGTATAGGCACCTATCTTTCTTTTTTTTACAAAAAAAAAAAGCGCTGATTCAAACTATCCTATCGGATAAACTAACGTTTAACTAAGAACTTGTTATAAATGTATACACGTTTTATATATCTGCGGACACTCTACAAGAATGAAAGCTGAATCGTTTCTTAGATATATAGAAATAACTTTGTGCTACAAAAGGAAGAGTTTAGAACATTTGAGTCGACAGAGCTAAAAGTGCACAAAAATTATCATGTAACTTTTAAAAACAAAAAGCTTATTTACACCTTCTTTATGTTATACACCAGATACACCAAAATGCTAGCTTTTTATAGTTTTTTCCGCCATATAAGAAAATTTCTAATAGGAAATGACACCTTAAAAATGAATAGCAACGCTAAGGGTTGGTTATGGTAGTGTTGTGTCAACTAGTGCAAAAGGTTTTAGTATGTCATGGGTTGTTTTTGTTTTTTACTATCACGTGATCACATTATTTTTTAACAAAAGTGAAGACCTAATTAATCTAATTACATCATTTCAAACTATTTAGTCCATTATTTCATTACTTTTCATGTTCCAAAAAATGTGTGCTCAACTTATGATATAGTTTTACCCGTTGGTTAAAAAAACAAAATTAAAGTAGACATGATAAAGGAAGCATTCCACATAAACTCGAAGGCGGGCCTTGGGGCCAGTCATACTCACAAATTACGTTGCGCACACACACATGCACTAACATATAAATTGTAAAATCATCTGCAGATAAAATTCGGTTCATGAAACTGTTAAACCAAAATTCCTTTTAAATATTTGATTAACAGTTTTGATTTTTAAATATGTGCAGATCTTGACATTTTCTGCGTAGGTAGTGGTAAAATATGTGGGTCACAGCTGGGTCTATGATGACACGGGGTACACATCACACTTCAATATTAATCAGACTTGAAGAGAGACTTGTTTTTAAAATCAAAAGGGTACTTTTCCCGAAGAATGAACTGTTTGATTGTTTTATAGGTTTTGGGTGTTACTTTGAGTTGATGTAATCTACAACCTAGTCTAAAGCATCGAGACCACCGAACGACAGTTCAGCGCACATACCGGGCATCCATCCTACTTTCCTGAATATATTTTAAAGTATGGTTCGTTCATTTAGGTTCTTACCAATAATGACTTGTAGACAGAGTAGCTAGAGTTAACAGGGTCAGTTCTTATCAAGATATCGTGACCATTGATTGTTCTATTAATCTGCAATGAAAACGGTCTTTTTTTCACATCTAAAATTAGAGGTAATGCCTTTGACAAGATCTAATCTTTAAAAGATTAGAAATTTCAAACTTAAATTTCTTATTTGAATTTTTACTTTAATTTCCTTTGAAAGAAAAGAAATATCGTCTTGAAACTTTCTATAGAGTGGTGTAGTAAAGAAGTGAAGCACCCCAAGTTTAAATCCATATCTATCTATCTATCTATCTATCTATCTATCTATCTATCTATCTATATCTATCTATCTATCTATCTATCTATCTATCTATCTATCTATCTATCTATCTATCTATCTATCTATCTATCTATATTATATCTATATATATTATAGTGGGCGATGTGTTACCTAAGAGCCAATGTGGCTTCAGAGCTGGTAGAGGTACATCTGACATGAAATTTGTCCTGCGACAATTACAAGAAAAATGCAAAGAAAAGAAAATAAACCTGTACGCAGCATTTGTGAACCTCACCAAGGTTTTCGACATGGTCAGTCGCGATGGTCTGTGGAGGATTACGGCCAGGCTGGGATGCCCACCTACATTCCTATCTATTCTCAAGCAGTTGCACGTGGGACAAAAAGGCCAGATCAGACACAATGGTGACATATCTGACCACTTACCAATAGAAAATAGCTCAAAGCAGGGCTGTGTACTTGCTTCTACTCTATTCGCTATCTTCTTTGGCGTAATGCTGGGTCAAATGAGGCAGCGACTGCACGAAGGCATCTATATCCAGTTTCCTTCCGATGTTTTAATCTTGGACGTCTACTATCCCATACAAAAACAAAGGAAATGGTCATAACTTAGCTTCTCTATGCCGATGATTGCGCCCTGCTAGTTCACAATGATCATGATCTCCAGAACGCGGTCAGCGAAATTGCAGATCTTCACATATCTAGGTAGTATAGTATCAAATGACGCCTCACTTTCATGGAAAGCTGATAGCCATTTTCAAGGGAAGCTGATAGCCGTAGCGCTTTTGGACGCCTTCAGGTGAGAGTTTGGCAGAATAAATCGCTAACAAAAATCAATGTCTACCAGGAGGTGGTTCTCTCAGCCTTTCAATATGGATCTGAGGCATGAATATTATACAGAAAGCAACTAAGACTACTTGAGCGCTTTCACCAAAGATGCTTGCGCTCCATCATGGACATACGGTGACAAGACCGCACTAAAAAACAGCGATGTCCTTGCAAACGCCGATATGAACAGTAAAGAGGAACTTCTTATGGTCCGACAGTTACTCTGGGCAAGACGTATCCCGTATTGGAGACGAACGTATACCAAAGGCAGCCTCTTTTGGTGAGCTAAAAGGTGGTTGACTTAACAGAGGCGCCCCACAGAAACGCTTCAAAGACCAGCTTAGGCGCCATTTTGCCTTAGCTGACATAGAAGAGAGCACCTGGTTGCATGCGGTCTCAGAACGAGACAAATGGAGGTAACTCAAAAAGGCCGTGGGATATACATTTTAGACCAAAAGAAAATCTGCTGCCGAGGACAGACGCAGACGGCGAAAAGAAAATCAAACTCAACTACCTGCGGACAATGGTTGTATTTGCCCTGAGTGTGGCAAAATATGTAGGTCACAGCTGGGGCTGTGCATCCACGGGGAATACTCACTAATCTTCGGACGCGAAGACAAGCCTTATTATATATATATATATATAGTGATGTGAACTAAACTGAATTTAAGTTAATTTAATTAAAAGTTAAACTTAAACTAAGTTTCAACTAAAATAAAGTAGTTAAACTAAAAGTGTGTCATGAATTTCAAAATATAGTTAAACTAAACAAAAAATAATTAATTAAACTATACAATGTTTTCTTAACTCTTTTTATCTGGAGGGAGGGGTTGATCTAGACCTAGCTAATCTATCACACTGTATGCTCTGGTTAGATCATAGACTATATATATACAGGACTGCCAACACAAAGGGTAACTAAGCATAAGTTTCGTTCAACTCCAAAATGTGAGATGTGGTACTTCCGGTATAAACTTATTTTATGACATTCACGATGTTTGAATGATAATGCCAGCTTGGATAATATATTTTTCTTTTCTTCGCATTTGACAATTTCTTTTTACATTGTATACTATTAATATGAGTTAAAAAGCGATTAATGAAAGAGTCAATACAGTTTTGAGAGTGTCATTTATTACTTAGGTATAATGGATGATAGAAGTTAAGTCTGTGAGTGAGGCAGTCTAGAAAAAACAAAACAATATAGAGTCCCTGAGCCTACACAGATCTAGAATTTCAAATGTTCACATTTAGATCTAGTAACAAATGAAATATAAACAAATTTGCTGGAGCTCTATGAAACATTTGACCTGTGTAACTATTTTAGTGTAAAGTACATGCTTGACTTAGTTGACTACCATAACAATGCCAATGTGATAATTCATGTCTGACCACTCAACATACAACTAAACCTATTTCAAAACCGTTAAACGAGCAAGGAAAAATACTCCGTGTCGTTTTGTCATTACGGACTGCACACTACAATACATTAGGCCTACTTGTGTCTACGTATATCTGACCAGGTTGTTAAAATATGTCGGACACAGTCTATTTACTTTTTCACAGGGATGGTGTCATTGGATGTGTAACTATTTTAGTGTAAAAATAGATCTACATGCATGCTTGACTAACCATGACAGTGAGCTATTTTCTTGTCTAACCACTTAACGTACAACAAACACTATTGCATAACGCGAAATGAAAAAAAAAGGGTGGTCTTGTAATCATATACTACACACGTACAGTACACTAGGCCTACATGTGTCTATCTGACCAGGTTGTTTCAATCAGTCGGACAAACTTCATTTACTTTTTGGGCAGGGAGGGTTAGGATTAAGAAGTGTTTTTTTTCTATATATATAGACTTAACTGAAGATTTAGACCTAGATCTCAATAATAAGTCTAAAGACTAGATTCAAGTATACGCTTTGGATTCATCTAAGGTTTAAGTTATAAAAAAGGGTGTAGGCCTACTTGATAATCCTGCAGTTAATAAATTATTGTTTGCCGCAAATGAATTGATTAAAGCCACTACATTTTGACCTAACATGCTTATCAGATTCCCACTATAAACTAACAGAACTTAAACACCAGCATATGTTTTTGTAAAAAATTGGAACAACCTGTCACAGTTATCTATGAAGTTGTACAGCAGAATTATTTCATTATCTATTTAATAGCGCAGCTTTCATCAACTCTTGATGACGCAATTTGAGTTATTTTATTTGGGTGTAGTAGCTCATCTCCCCTTGTCGATTCGTCATAATTTTTTATGACGTATATTGTCTTAGCTCGTCTGGTGCATTCACGCCATGTTAATAGACTGAAGCAAGCTATACTTTGGTCAGCTCTTGATTTCTCCTTGGATCTGATATTGGATAGCCTTATCGTTGTCCTTAGTAAATATTGTTAAAGGATTATCTTGACCCCTGTTTAGGGGTATCAGTTTTAGGCTACAAGACTGAGGTTTTCATCTCTGATTATCTGTCTGGTGTTTGATTTACGAGACTGAGGTTCCGGATTCCAGACTACGGCTTGCTGTGTCCAGACCTGGTGAAACAGTTTGAAGTTGTGAGCTTTGGTGCTACTTTGAACTCTGATATTAGGTGTCGGTGATCAGACTAGAAGATAATTTGGAATTGTCCTGACATTTGAACATACAGTTTGATGAGTTGTTTATGGAATTGTCGCCTTGAAAGATTGTGTGGTCAATATTACTGAACCTTATAAGTTAATGTGATTATATATATTGTTTGTATTATACATTTCATTAAGTATTAAAACTAAAATATATTATACTACACCATATTATATATCTTCTGGTATTCATATCATTATCATTATTTATATATCAGTTCATTGTATAAATATCATTGTATTAAATTCATAATTTTCATTTAAATCATCATCATACACCTCGTTTATTAATTTATGCACAACTGGGTGTGTATGGTGTGATTGTCGGGCTGAACTTTGGGACCAAAATAACATATGATATAAAATAAATATATTACAAGTTATAAATTAATTATCATACACGTACACATGGACATCGAAATGAAAGCAATGATAATATGTTATAGATGTTTAACTATTCCTAAATTCTACTGAGTACCTGAAAGAAGGTCACCTGAAACAGATGATCTTTACATCATCTGCCTAGGGCAGATCGTAAGATCGTAAGATCTGAAAAGTTGAACTTTAATTTACCTGAAAGAAGACTGCAGCACTGCTGGCTACATGTTTTTCTGATAATATTTATTTTAATGTATCATCAACGATCTGTTTTATTTTATATAAAAAAGATATTTAATTTAATTTTTGCTAGCAAAGCAAACATTCCCAAAATGTTGCTTTTAAAATACATTAAAAGGTAATGATTTTTAATACTTTCCTTTTGATTCCTTGTTTGACTTTTAAACTCAACATCATTAAAAAAAACAAGGTTACGAAGACAGTTTGTGTGGAAATATAAACTCAAAATCGGCCCCCAAAGTGGTCTACCTAGAGTCTTCACCAGGATTGGAACACGGGACATCCGGTTCCATGTTCTTTACTCCTCAGACACAGCAACTCAATATATTAATTTAGCGTACACTTTTATTTTAAAATAACTATTATTAACCTTATCCATACATTTAAAATTAATAACATGTTACATGTAACAATGAGAAACTAAAAAAGATTTATTCTTCTTACAAAATTAGATATATTGGCACACGAAAAAAAAAAAGATTCTTCACCTATTTTAGCTAGACTAGTGAGCAAGCTGCATTAGTATACAAATGACTTAACAATAAGACTTTCCCTCGCGAATAAAAATTAATATCTCCATTTTCATTTGTCACACAAACTAGACATAGATTTAGCTAAATCTAGACCTAGTACTAGATCTAAATCTAGATTCAAGATCTAAGTCTAGGTCTAGATCTCGAACTAGATCTAAGTCTAGATCTAGAACTATATCTAATTCTAGATCTAAGTCTAGATCTAGATATAGAATCTAGTAGGCTATATCTAGACTATTACTCGTATGAATTTACACGTTTAAATGTAAAAGTACTAGACCTAGGCCAATGTTATGATCATTAATAGTAGCCCTTTTGTTACCGGATAATGATGTACTATATGCAGTTCGTATCCGATTCATTCATATTGTGATACTACTGTTTACATAACAAATAAATCTGCACCCCCTAAGATGTCAGAAGATAAGTTATTGCCTTAATAACTAGAATTTGTTCAAATTATTAATACATATATCGAGATCAGGGCTTTATTTAGTCTTATTTAGACTGTCAAGTGTAGACCCCTAAATATGTCAAAAGTGCGTGCTATAAACGTAGTTTGTTATTTTTGAAACTTTTAACTAAAACGAAATTTGTATCAAAATTATTTTTAAAAATTAACATTTGAATCAGTATTCTATTCCATGAGTTAGTTTATAAATTGAAAATCTATTTTATAATGATCCATTGACACTTTTACCATTGTGACCTTGGATGCAATTTTTTTCTTCAATGCGCGAGTCTATGAATTAAGCTTGAGTTATTAATGAAGAAGTCCATGACCTATTTTTTAAAAAGTTATATCCCCTGAAGTTTTTCATTGAAAGTGGTGTAATTTTTTTGAAAAATCTGCTTGTATATAAAATTAAAAAAATTAGATGGTTCACTTTCGGAAAAGAAAAAAGTAGCCGTTCCATCATACCTTTGAATAATCTAAAATATCATAATGTCCGAATTTCATTTTCTCTTCTAGTTTCTGAGATCTAAACTAGACGGATGGACGGACAGAGGGACGAAAGGACGGACTAACGGACAGACAGGCCACACAAAACTAATAGCGTTATTTCCCCTTTCGGGGGCCGCTAAAAATCAAGTTTTTGTTTTTGTTATTAAATATTCTTAGTTTTAAATGTTCGTTTACATTTTTTAAAGCAATGTAACATAATACTCTACGGAGAGGTTTCAATAAATCATTTTAGGGATATGTTACAAAATTAAAGTTTAAGGATATTTAATTATAGATCTAACTGTTTGCTGCTCCGTGGAAAAAATGTTCATCGCCTGAGGTCTACTGTTCGAGTCTAAGTCTTGATTCAATTAGAATATTTTAGTACACACACACATACAGTCAGATGCACTAAAAAAGGTGGCATTAAATACGCTAAAAACGTACCCATCGGATGCAATCTTCTGCTACACAGATGGGTCCGTACTTAAGGACCCCTTGAGAGCCGGGTATGGGGCCTTTATATGTTATTTGGACCACGACCCAGACAAGCTGTCAGGCGCATGCGGCCTCGCTGCATGAAGTTTTGACGTATAAATCACGGCATTACGCCATATAGGGGACAAAATCCGTAAAAAAAAGAAACCGTTGTAATGGTCCCCGATTCTAGCTTCTGCCTCCCAGCCATGGCTGGCATGGGGGGAAAGTCACCTTTGGTAGAAGAGGCAATAGGCGCCGAAATAACATCCGCCTATTTATTGGAGCTGTCATCTTTATGCAGTGGGTGCCCTCGCATTGCATGCAGCGTGGGGGGTAACAAGGCGACTGTTGCTCTAGCACGAGAAAAAACGCTGGCCGTGCCCACTTCCGTAGCCCCAAGTACATTTAACCAAGCTACGACATTAATCCGAGTGGGTACATGACAAGTGGTTGAAATCCTGGGATGGCTCCAACAAACCCGACGGGGTCTGGCAACATTTGCGTCGCCCGAACCGCGACGATCTTTGGTGGAGGCTCAAAAGGTCGGAACAATTAATTATTGCGCCTTGTAGGACGGGGCACTGCCCTGTTGGTGCTTATTTTTGCCTGATTCCGGCCAACTTTGATGCCCGATCCCGACTACTATATGGGAGGTTTGAGATAGAATGTAGATTATGTTCAACTCTAAAGGAACATCTGAATCTAGCTGATACTTGTGCTGTGCTAAGGTCAAACTAGTTGGTATATGTTTATTATGTTTGGAATACATAAGAAGGCTTCCCACAGATTTTGCTGGTCCTCAAATATGAAAGCCAAATTCAATTTTAAGATGATAGAAAGTAAAAAAAGTCCCCTTTCAGACCTTCCGATCTATAGGGCAGATGATGCAAAGGTCATTTGTTTATGTGGCCAACGGTTAACGAGAGTGTCATGTAGCCTGCACTACGACCAGCCACCTTTATTTTTTCCCAACTTTTGTGGTACCCATAATAGCTGGGTGAACTCAGAGGTGCCCGAAAATTAAAAATCTCAGTCCTCAACAGGATTCGAACCCGGGACCCCAGATTCGGAAGCTAAGCGCTTTAACGCTAAGCCACCGCGCCTTCTTTGCAAAAACAACAACAAACTTTAACGGTCTAATCAGAGTTTTCCCTGTGTGACAAATTAGCAAATTTGTAATTCTTTTCCCAAACTTATATATATAACTTGTTAACTTTCTAGGAAATATATACCACTACTTATAATAGTAGTAGTTTTTACTACATATTCATGCTTAACTAATGTAGACACAACTTAAGGCACACATAAAGATATTGATTATTCAAATAAGTTTTATTGTATTGTTCACATTTACATTCAGAAAATCCCGAACACTGTTACATTCAATGCTTCAAACCAAAGTCTTGATCATGGATGCTGCTTTGTTGATTTAACCGAAAACTGGGCCTCCGGTCAACTGGTGGAAGTATCTAGATGGATGAAACAAAGAAAAACATTAAATCTTTTTGAACTATATCCTTAAGAAAAGCTGAAAATTGTTTTGTTTTATTTTTAGTTTATTAAATTATTTAATTTATTATTTATTTTTCATTTTATGTAAATATGCAAAACTAGATCTTTCTCACATTCGCGTTATGGCATTATAAGAAATCTCCATACATCTACAACTGTGGTGTACAGTTATAGTGGGCCAGACTGACCAATCGAGTTGTGCATTATTTCTATTAGAACGATTGGTCTCGCTTCAACACAGGATATGTACGTTGAAATAACATTTGGTTCTGTTTAGGTTTTGATAAGGATGCCATATGTTATATTCCCCAGACTTCCACATCTAGCACAGTGGTAGACTTAGTACTATGCTGATCTAATTTCCATTCCTTTTACCCATTGTGCAGCCTTCAGAATCATTACGTATTTTTTTACCACCAAGTTTAACACCTCTTGAAAATCTTCTCCTTTTAGTGGTAGTGTCCGGGGAGTGGGTGAACAAGAAGGGCTATGGGCATTGTGCGCGTTACTTAGGCTTTTAAACGAGACCAATCTTCTATTAACACTATAGTGTGTTTCCAAAATTTCTGTCTCGCCTTAAAATGCCCAATTTTCAGGTGGCTAAATTTACAGTTGCCTAAATTTCGGATGCCCGAATTACCCGGTGCCTAAACATCCACTGACTAAATTACAGGTGCCCAAATTTCCAGACACCATACATACATACACTAATTTTATGATGGAGAACAGCTGTTTCAGTGATTCACGATAAATTCACCTAACAACAGAAAACGTACTAAATTATTCGAAAGACGAGAGTTCTCTAAGAAGAGCTAATACGCTAATCTAGCTAACAGTTCACTATGTACTTACGTCACAAACTCGTTGTGGTTGACGAGGTCGTTCTGGTTGGCGTCAGCGTTGGTGAAGAGTTTGTTGAAATCTGATTGGTCAAGGACTCCGTCGTTGTTGTAGTCAATCTCGTCAAAGAGACGCAGGAGGGCGCGGTGAGCTTCTGGGTTGTTGAGGTGATGAGTATCTACTTCCTGTCTGTACTCTTGTCTGGAGATTTGATTGTCTCCGTTAGCGTCAAAGCGCTGAAAAATATTTCCTTAGATTATGAGCAGGCAACGTCTTCCAACATGTACCAATAATCTAAGCTCTTATCTTTAACATCAGGCCAAAATAGTACTAAATAATACAAAGGCTTTAGATACTTTCAAATAGTTGTTAACATTAAAGATCTATTTAGAGTCTCGGACTATGTTTTCTTTATCGTAAGAATCTCAAACATTATTAAATTATGCAGAAACATATTAACAATTAAGTTGTTGTTTATAATTATCATTAGTATAATTCTGTACGTTTCTATTCAAAGGTTCAATCATTAAAGTTGCGTTTTTAAACTATTTACTATGCGAAGGTCACTTCGAATTCTATTTTCCAACATTTGTATAAGGTATTGTGTCGATGTACAATTATAGATGTGTTAGGAAAGTGGAAACATTTTCACATCGACATTGTCTGAGTCTAAACTCTATTGCTCCAACTTCTATGCATAATGTTTTTGAATCTAGCTGTGTTGTGTTATTTTCCCCTCAAACTTTACGGATTACGGACTTTTTAAGAGCATGAACACAAAGGTTTGAAACTCATTGCTCTTAGACAACAGGCTTTGCTATATTCACGAACAAAATTAAGGCCTATCATTTTAAAACGTATTTAGGAATCGTTGCCATTTTAACTCCCAGGTTTATGTTGTTGTTTTTTGCGTTAATAAACGACTATATAAATTACATTAAATTATTATTATTATTATTATTTCAGATTCATAAAATAAATAATTCTGTTTCTAACTTCGCAGACGTTTTCAAATACAACTAAATATCATGTAAGAACAAAGTTCCCAAGATCCCAAGTTCCCATTTCAGTTCCTGTAAACCTTGGGCAAATAATGAAAAGTTCAAACTAAGACAACGGTTAACGAGGATATTAAGAAGGCAGCACAACGACTAATCGCCTTTACTTTTGACCACCCAGTTCGGTACACATTAGAGTCGGATCTTTACTGTCATTTGAACTCACGACGCCTTGGTTCAGAAGCCAAGTATGTTACAAATAAATAAGTCCATCACATCCCCAAGTCATATACTATTGACCCTTTTAAAGACCATTAATAAAAGTTTAAAGAACAACACTTTCCACATAGAAAAGGCCTACAACATAAATAACACTTTTTACCTACTCTTATCTATTCACTATAGTTTTATGTTCTGCTAAGCTTTCTTATCGTCCAAACTGATCTTTTAGTATTTTACTCTTCTGTGTTGAAAGATTTAATTGTTAACGTAAAATAAAGTTGGACTTCTCATAGATAAAATCAGGCACCATTTATACATAAAAATGTTTAATCTCGGCTTGTGCCGAGTTGAGTTAGCTGACCGCCTAAGGACAGAGTGAAAACCTTATCTTAGATAGCCCCTCACCCACAAGTCCGAAAAAGTAGTTAGACCATAGCGCACTGAGCATGCTATAAGCATGAACCATTAGAAATACAAAAGAATAATCTAAAAAAAATAAAGGTAATAAACAACTTACTCTGAAGTACTGTTGGACTTCTCTGGGCTCAATGTTACCATCACCATCAACATCAAATCTGTTGAACTCTTGGTTGGCCAGAAAATCTTGGCCAAATGCCAACATTGGCAAGCAGATCAACAAGGCGTAGGCGAACATGGTTCTATGGAGATAGATTTAATATATATATATATATAACCTCTTATATAACCTTATATCCCCTGAAAACGTCTTATATCATCCTATAACGTTTTATACCATCTCATAACGTCCTATATTATCTCATATCGTCCTATATAATCTCCTTATGTCACCATCTCATAATGTCCTATATTAATTCATAACGTCCTATATAGTCTCATAACGTCCTATTTAATCTCTTAATGTCCTATATTATCTCATAATGTCATATGCCGTCTCAAATCGTGAAATGAAACTCCCAGCTCTACAATTTCAGTTCGGTAGCCGAGCTTTTACCACTGAGCACTATACCAACTTGGCTAATATCTAATTACCTTCTGTTGGGTTTAGGCTACAAGGAAGATATCACAGCACAGAGTCAATGACTAGTGAACTTGGTTTGGTAGACTTGTACAGATATTTATACCTTATGCCAAGAATAAAAGCATGTTCTAAATTCGTGTGACATTTTTATCTTTCCGGTGCCAGTTCATCAAACTACTAGCACACGAACGCAGGGCCAGTCGGCCTCGCAGGTTGTTATCTGGGGGTCGGGGCAGGATATTGATGAGTTTTTTTTTTTGGGGGGGGGGGGGGAGGGGCTCTTTTTTTAAAATATTGAATTAGGTTTAAGTTTTGGTGATCATGGTTTTAAAACTAGGACAGTGAAAATTCAAAGGAAGGTTGGGGGTGCGTAAGGAAATTTTTAATGTCATTAAGGAAAATGAGATAATTGAGAATTTGTTTTTATTTCTTTTTAAATGTTTATTTTTTAACCGCAGTCAAAAGTTAAAAATAAAAACAAGACTACTAACGGAAGACGCTAATCTAAAGGAAAGCTGTTTATCTGAGTGCTCTGGACAATAGATACGAGGCTAGCACGTGACCAGCTGAATGTATGAATTAAAGTACTGAGATAAACACCATTGGATGGCAAGACTGGAAGGGTTAGTAGAGATCCCGTAGAGCTTTGGCGAGAAACTCTGCTTTTAGGCGTAGTGTCTAAAAGCTGCGGACACTCTTGCAAGATATGCTCCACTTTTTCCACCAACTCTCCACAGTGTCGGCATCCCTAGCGGATCCAGAACTTTGGATTGAGGTAGGGAAAGCGATTTTTTCCAATCCCTAACCCTACGCTCAGTAAACCCTAACCCTACGCCCAGTAAACCCTAACCCTAAGCTTAAAGGCGCGTACAGTATTCACACACAAACACACACACACACACATATATATATAGCAGTGTTTCTCAACCTTTGTCGAAAACACGAAAAAAAATAGGCCTTTCTCTTAAGAGCTAGGGGTTCTTGGGGAGCGTTGTAATTTCGTGGGGTCCGAGGCGAAGCCCGACGCCAAAAGCGTTTTCTTGTATTCTTCACTACAGAAACGCATTCTTATTATATCTGCAGCGCATTATTCGTCCTATTAAAAAGGACATTTTGAATAATATTTTACTTGAAATTATTCTAATATGAATTTACAGACCCGTACTAGAATACAACAGATTTGTTACCCATTTAGATTGAGACTTTGAGGATCGCCGCCGAAAATCAAATATTAAAAACAATAACATTAAAAAAAAAGCTAATTTGTTAGTGATACATTTTGTTCAATAGGCATGTTTGTAACTTTGTTTTGTTAAAGAACTATAATTCAAAGCGCTAAACAAAAAATTTCGGAAGTGGGATGAGAAATAAGGTGAACCAATTAGAGTCTACTATATTTTTATTTTTTTTTTGCATTTTTAGGATATAAGTATATATTGTGAGTTATAGTCCCAAATTTTTGTATGCAATAGAGAAAAATATCAGTATGAGTAAATGTTGAAAAAAGGTGACTAGGAAAACAATATTTGGGTTCAGAACTCATTTCAATGGTTACTCTAACAATGAAACATTTCGTATGAATTCTAAATTTTCCAAGACAAAGTCTTTCTTAAAATAACTAAGATAAATTCGTGTGCAATTACATAAACTCTGTCGCCATATTTGACTATTCTGTTTTAAAACGTCATGAGGAGAGGGCGGTAGAGTGAAAACGTTAATGCTCGCTTCTTTTTATAATGTCTGCTAATGATTGCATTGGGCATTAAAGAATAGGGGGTGGGGCGACTCGATATAAGAATTAAATTTATTGCATATATAAATTATATTAGTGACAATTATTTTTTTTATTTTGTAATTTCTTAACTAAAATTCAAAAAGAAAAAAAAAAGTATTGTTTTTTCCGATGGGTGGAAGGTAATTGTATGTATCGCCCCTCCCAACTGACACAACCCTCTTTCATTTTATATTTACTAATGATAAAATTTGAGATCAGAGTGTGGGTGCCACATGGGTTGAAACATCAATATGTACCTTAAATTTATATATAAATAAGAAAGTGATCTTTCCATGACTTCTTGGTCACAATGGTTAAGTCCGGCCCTGCTATTTTGTGACGGGTGAATAGTACTTGTTCTCCTCTCTTTTTTTTTTGTAGGGTAACTCTAGTCCGTTCGACTTGCACAAATACAAGAGTGATCTTTCCCTTACGCGGTGTACAAACTCTTGAGCCATGAAGAGAATTATATATATAGATTATAAAATGGTTATCAAAATGTATATAACTAATATCCATGATGTAAATTTAATTGTTAGAAACGTATCATATTTATTTAATGTAAAGTAAGTTTGTGCTTCAATTTTTTAAAGCAGATTTTTATCAAATTATTTTTTTACTTTTCATTGCGTGTTTATAATACTCATTTTACAGACATATTTTACAATTACTAATCTTGGAAAACATTGTGGTAGTATTTTCAAATAATCCAAAGTTAGTGCGAAGGTTCAGCTTTTTATTTCACTAGAATAGGAATTCACATCAAGTTTATTTCTGTATTTCTGTATTCTCAACTTTGGCGAAGGGAGTCTCGAAATCATCTCATATAGAACAGAATGACCTCAAACAACTGATCTAGAATTGATATTGACGTTGCTAATATTAGTCGATGAATCATACCATGAGTTACAACGGATTCTTATGGTGACTCGTTGCCATCCAGACCGATATCCAAGCATACTTATAGCACTATCTGTGCAGACACCACAAATATTTTTCCACTAGGTCTTTTACTTTTTCAAAATTAACCAACTTTGTCAGTTACATCACTCGCTGTAGAAGTCGTTTATAGAGGTTTGCAAAGAAACTAATTTTTAAAATCGCCATAATGTATATATCTTAAGTATACCGGAATTAGTAATTGTGAACAATTTAAGACGTTTGTGGATTCATCAAGCTGGATGCTAGATATTGTAAAAAAAGAGAAGACATCATTTCCTTAATATCAGAAGACATATCAACTAATCTCCTGTGAACAGTGTCATTAGGTATGGAAACTGCACTAAATTTATTAATAAATTTGACTCCAATCATAACGATCAATGCCTTTGGCCGCTGACAAAAACTCATTGGTAATGGTGTGAGATTTCAGAACTCTGGCGATTCTGAGAGTCACTAAAGTAAAAAAGCTTCATATGCTATGTTTTAATTATAGTATTAGCCATCTGAGTCAAGTCTGAATTTCATCAGGATTCAAAACTAAACTACTGGACAGAGGCGGACTGGCTATATGGGCAAACGGCCAAATGCCCGGTGGGCCGGTACCAAATGGGCCGGTCTGATAGCGACCAAAGAAAAAAAATTGATGTAGACAACTTGAAAAAAAAAGTGACAGCAGCAAGACACAAAGGCCAGAACATGTTTTCTTGTTGTTTTTTAAATTCTTATTACACTTAATTTTGTTTGAAATTCAACAAGAATATAATTATACACTGTACGTATAATCATTTGTAAAACGTTAGACTGTACTTTCTGCTATGCATGAACGGCATGGCCTTCAACACTACTTTGATGTCTTCGAGACTGTGTTTGGCCTGATCATTTTGCTGGTCGGCATGAACCTTTGATGACACTCCTATTTTTGGTTTTGCTCCTTCCCTCACCCGTTTTTTGATGGTTCCATGAAAGTGAATGAAAAAGAGGGTTGGGAGAAGTTAGAAAACATTCACATGTAACGCGGCAAAAGGGGAGACAATTGGCTCTTTAACAAAACACATACACACAGCCGCGAAATTGCAAACCACCCAACTTATTCCTAGCTCAATATGGGCATAAAGTTCTACTTTCTGCGATTTGAAAAGAAAAAGTAAGTTTCTTGTTGTTTATATGTAATAACATAGATCTAAAAATACTACACTTAAGGCTTACAAAAAAAAATTATTTAATTAAAACATAAATCTAGATCTAAATCAATTTTATACCGTTGTGATTAACGGTAAACTTATGCTTAGTATGAAGTCATTGATGATGAAAATTATTACAATAATTACAATAATTTATATAGCGCTGTCACATCCGATATTTAATGAAAGGAGATTTAGAATCATTTATATTTTAAATAATATATTCATATACAAATCTCGTTTTTGAGAATGTACTAGGAGGAAGCAAGAGCTTTTCACATTAAGAAGTACCTCTCTAACCGTTCTGCTTTCTCTTATCGTTTAAAGGAATATATATAGTTCGTCCATCGTAGTTCGATTATGACCACTTTGTCATCCAGGGGACTAAGGGCTTTGCACTGGGGTTTTATGTCTCCTCGTTGCTGGTGAGACCTATGTGAGCCCGGAATGTTCGGCTGCACACTGGGCAGGTTATTCCAGCTTGAGCAAGTGTCAAGTGTCACATGAACTACAGATTAGCCTATTCTAGTTTAATACAATAACAGCTTATCCTCATAACAGTATTTCAGTGGAAGCACTACATGCTAATTTGCTCGCAAGCACAAGTTAATTGATTTGGAATTGTAAAAAAAATGGCTAGAATTTGGCTACTCAGAATCAGGGGGGGGGGGGTGCAAGTACAACTAAATACATTGGAAATGAGTAAAAATTTTAATAATATCTCCAGCGTAGTATCTTTTATTTGTAACAGATCTACTTTATTATCGCTTGGTAGTTGCCCATTAGTTTTTAAATAACGTATAAGTCAGACGTTCTAAAGCTTTTTTCAGTTTAGAGACCCTTTACAAGCCATACGATATTAGCGGACCCCCTACAAAGCCTGATTTGTCTGCCCGAATCGCATATTTCTAGGGCTGCTGGCATAATCAAACTCTCAGCAACGGTGTCTGCTTTTTTTGCTCTTCGCTATTTGCAATGTATAATATATGCCCGAATAGCACAGTCCACAGCAGCCCTTTGAAAACTGAAAATAATATGGAAATACAAAGGCTTAGCCCTCTGCAACAAAATCAGACTGATGCGCTCCCTGGTCATGGCCCTTTTTTTATATGCTTGCGAGTCTTGGACTCTGACTGCAGAGCTAGAAAGGAGGATCCTAGCAATGGAATTGAAATGCTACAGAAGGATCCTAGGCATCACTTTCAAAGACCGCATCACAAACCAAGAGATTAGAGACAGGGTCACTGCAGCGATCGGACTCCATGATGACCTGCTAGCTATTGTAAAGAAACGCAAGCTTAAAATATATGGCCATATTACAAGATCCAAAAGACCTTCCTTCAGGGAACAGTACCAGGAAAAAGAAGAAGAGGCAGACAGAGAAAGCGATGGGAGGACAACAAATAAAGAATGGACGGGCCTGCCATTGAAGGTGGTTTTAAACAAGGCAAGGGACAGGGAAGAATGGAGAAAGACGGTCGACAAATCTTGCTTGGTGCCCCAACGGTCCAATAGACTAAGGGATAGGGTAAAGGTAATATATATATATATATATATATATATGAAGCCTTAAGAGATTTTTTAAATTCACTCTTGTCGTATTTCTAATAATTTTCTGCTTATTTACCTTCATTCTTTGTGTGCTAACTGTTGAAGAATTCAACAGGTTTGTCTATTACTTCATTATGATTTGTTACAACATGACGCTTCAATGTTTTCGTTCGATAAAGCATTCAAACAAACGGCACATTTTTGGCTGATCACTTTTGCATCTGTACAGTATATACATTAGTATCTATTAAGATATATCCCAAGTGTAATTATTCAGGAGCATATTTACATAATTTTGTCTTTATTGGTGCGGCCTCTCTTGCGGTATCGTGTCTCTGTTCATTGTCGCTATTCCACTACACTCTTGCTTTCTTCTGGCGTCTGCCTTACGCTTGAAATATTTATCCATAATCTAACGATTACATGGGCGTGCGAAAAACAATTTAGGAAACACGAATTACCAATGTATAAATTTATCATTAATCATAGAACGTGCTCGATTAATACCGACCAGATTTATGTTGGTGTGTCGTAAAGTTTAATGGTCGTCGATTGGAAATTTGAAAACGAGACTTGGACTAGTTCTTTTGAATGGCGTGATGAAGCAAGGAAATTGAAAGACGCACTCTGATTGGCTTGAAAAAGCAGGTAAATTGAAAGAAAGATTGGTTTGTAAAATAAGTACATTTGCTTTTCATGAGCTAATTAAAATTTTTTTCCAGGACTGTTAACAATCATCATTGTTTTGACAAGCTGTGTCAATAAATGACGTCGTCGCAGAAGAGTTCTTAACAGACATATAAAAAAGCAGTGAGGGGCCAGTTGATTATTTTTCCAACTATCCGATCGCTTAAACTAACGTTTACCTAAGAACTTTTTATATATGTATACACTTGTTTATATCTGCGGACACTCTACGCCGCTTTCGGTTGTCAAACACATAGTTTGAAAGTTGAATATTTTCTTCCATATTGAAATAAATCTGTGCTACAAATGAAAGAGTTTAAAACATTTGATTCTGCAGAGCTAAAAGTGCACAGAAACTTATCATAATGTTAAAAAAATAAATAGCTTATTAATACTTCCTTTTTGTTATACACCGGATACACCAAAATGCTAGCTAAATGTGCTCAGAAATTATCATAGAGTTAAAAAAATAGCTTATTAATACTTTCTTTATGTTATACACCGGATGCACCAAAATGCTAGCTATTTATAGCTTTTCCGACATATATGAAAACCTCTAATAGGAAAGGACACCTTAAAAAATCAAAAGCACCACGCTAAGGGTCGGATATGGCCCGCGGTCGGTATATAAATGAACCTCACGCTCTAGAGTTACAGAGTTCATTTGATCTTATCAGTAAGTCATAATTTTAATTTCAAGATTTGGAGTAGATTTAAAATGAAATGATAGTCTAATGCCAACTAGTGCAGAATTTTTTAGCATTTAAAGTTTTTTGTTTTGTTTTTTACGATCACATGATCTTATTATTTTTAACAAAAGTGTGGACCTACTTAATCTAATTACATTTCAAACCATTAACTCCATTATTTTCATAAAGTTTTCTGTTCTAAAAAAATGTGGGCTTGACTTATGATATGGTTTTACACGTTAGTTAAACAACAAAATTAAAAGTATACATGATAAAGAAAGTTACACGCAAACTCGAAGGCGGACCCTGGGTCAGTTGTACTTACAAATTACGTTGTATACACGCAGACGCAATAGGGTTTGTTGCTGAACATAAAAATTGTATATGTGTCAGACGCGAATAGCCCAATTTTTCTGTAAAAGAAAATACAAAAGTTATTTCTCTATAGAAGAAGTTACGAAGGCTATATAATTTACAACCACAGAACTATATATAATACGATAAATATAGATTTTTTATTTCTAGTTACGATTTATTTAGGTAAGTGCTGTTTTACTATAACATACCAAGTATTAGAGTTTAGAAAAACCCAGGTTTGTTTCTTGTGCAACGCTATTAGCTAACAGCTCATATCATCTCTCCATTAGTATATTTAGATCTATAATAAAATTATAGTCTAGATCTATATATAAAAATCGAATTGATCTAGTAATAGTATAGATTCTTTCTTGAGACTAAATTGCCGAGTCTAGCCTATGCTATGCCTATAGTCAGTTTTTATTAGACATTCTAGATATTACTAAAGACTAAAGTTTATTATTTAATAGATTATTAGATATAGACTTATGACATATAGATCTAATAATACTGTAATACATTTACCATACTCTATACTAAATCAACTAGACTAGAGATCTATCTATTATCTTGTCAATCTAGATCTATACAATATTCATTATAATACTTCTACTTATTTATATAGCTAGTAGGCCTACTTAGATTTAGATGATTAGATCTATTATAGTTTATTAATAGATTTACTTTTCAATGCCTAGACCTAATATTAAAATTGTCATTGATATCTAATGACTGATTTTTAAAAAATTGTAATAGGCCTACTAAGTCTAGACTCTACTTAAGTTTAGTCTAAAATAATGACTGTCTAAGACTCTAGATGATTGAGACATTCACATATAGGTGTTGTTAATAATTAGGCATGTCGGCTGAAAGTAAGCTGTATACAAAGCATACATATATAAAGTTTTTTTTTTATTTTGTAAAAAAAAAATAGGTGCCGGTACTCAGTGATAGATTGCCTAACTTTCAACTACCGGTACTCAGTGATAGATTGCCTAACTTTCAACTACTAATAAATTAACAATTAACGTTGAAATACAAGAAAAGTAATAATTTTTTCCCGACATTGAAAAAAGGTGCCGGTACCTCGTACCGATGAGTACCGTCACAAAAATATATCTCAATCTTCTTTCATTTAACTTTTTTTTTTTTGCGGAGTTATTGCTACTTAATACATTGATACCGGATCGATTCATATAGGGCCTAAGTATACAAGCAGGATCTCCAGCATTGGATACATTTATTTTTTAAATACAAAGTTTTATGGAAGAGGCAATATATTAGTTGTTTGAAGTTTGTAACTTCTTAAATTCAGGCTAAAAATATCGAAGCCTACATTTTTACACTCATTTCTAAACAATTAGAAGAGATGGACTGACTCATAATGTACCTTGTGTACATTTGCCAAAACACAAACTCTCTTTGAAATCTTATCAGACTTTCAAAACTATTAAAACTATAAAAAAAAAACTTAGTGATTATTTTTACTGCATAATTATATTTATTATTCCTTTTTAGAATAAGGATATAAACAAAAATTTGCCATGTGACTTTGTCTAACAGAAAAAAAATGAAACTTAAGTCTATTTATGCAGTTATTTTTAGTTACCTAGTAATATAAAATATATTGAACTAACACGTACATTTATCATAATGCAGCCATGCGATTTTTCGTTTATGAATATAGCAATATTTAGGACCAATATTTTAGAAAGGCTGCTTGGAGAAATCAGGTATACCCATTAGGAGAATAACCCTTTTCTCAAGAAAAATTTAAGAAACTAGAACAGACACAAAATAGACAGTGACATTCATAATAAACTAATATACAAAATTGATAAGAGTAACGCATTTTTAACTAATCATTTAAAGTTTAATATCACTACAATTTTTTCAACAATTATTTTGTGTATGAAATTGTGTATCGGAAAATGCCGGGTACTTGAAATAAGCTAGTCCTAAAAAAACAACACAGATCTTGGGTAAAATACTCATCAAATAAAGTACTATAAGTGGGTAGTTTAACGTGCTAGTTTCAGGTCTTTTCTTTTTATAGCCTCTATCGGGTTGTATCCCAACTACCCGTATTTTTGTGCAGAATTTTTTTCTCTATCAGGCACACTTAAAATTATAGCATAATAAAGTCAGTTTAATTTAAAGAGAGAACTGAAAAATGAAAAGATATATAGGGAAAAAATCCACTTCCGGCCCAATACTTTTTATTAAAAGAATCGAAACAAACTATCCCAACAAACCCTAGTAGATATAAATTGTATAAACATCTGCAGATAAAATTCATTTCATTAAACTATTAACACAAACTTCCTTTCAAATATTTGATTTTCAGTTTTGATTTTTAAATATATGCAAACCTATGATTTTTTGTGCGTTAAAAGCGGCGAAATATGTAAGTCACTGCTGGGCCTATGTAGACGCGTTACACATCACACTTAAGTAGTTATTGGACTTGAAGACAAACTTATTTTTAAAAAAAGGGTACTTTCCGTCATGGGCGCCCTTAGGATTTTTCTCAGGGGGGTGCAAGTTGCCACCTATGGCTCATAGTTGTAGCTTCAACTTTTTTTTTATTACAGAGAATATTGTTCACTGTAAATACTTGTTTCATGAAATAAAACGTTTTAGGATGTAGACAAAACAGGTTGAACTGAGCAGTATTACTGCTTGAAAAGAGAGACATTAATGAAGAAACTAACGCTTCAAGACACGGAATGTAAAGCCGTCTTCTGTAATAATCTCAAATTCAAAACATGTGGTTTTTCTCGTTGTGCCTGTCGACTGCAAATTTTCAGCAACACCAACTCAATACCAAGTTTGTCTACCAGCATTGTTGCCTTATTCAGGATGCCATCAATGAAGTAAACCTCAGCATGGTCAAATTTGTTTTTGTTTATGTCATTAATGTCACTGTTGATGTGCTGTTGAGCGGCAACTTATGCTACGATGGACAGACTGCAACATCACTGAAACTGGTTCAAGAATGGATGAATAATTGTTGACAATTAAAAACTAATCAGAAACACGTGAAAAGCAGGAACTGATGACACACATGCAGTCTGTATGGTTTTACTTATAGCCGTTGTTTTAAAATACGCCAAACAGTCAAACATCTTCACAAAGTTGTGACTTAAAGCGCGAATGAATTCGTATTTCTCTGTTCATCGTGTCTCACGCTGAAGTGGTAAATTTAGCCCCAACGCCTAGGACTGTTACGAAAGCAATAGATAATCTTTATGATGACACCAACAGCATTACCTATATATGAAATGTCATTCAGGTCAATGATAACAAGTTTAAGAGCGCGACGGACAAGGTGTGCTTATGGATATTTTTCACGAATCCTTGCCTGAACACAGATCTTAAAGCTACTCATCACTGGGCAGCAAACAGCCATCGTAGCCTACGTCGAGTAGTTTGTTCATGTCTAGACTGTACATAATGTATTCGCTGACAATGACGTTAGACACAGGCAGTGCGTCTCTCTTAACAACAGGGACAAAACCAATGAACTCTTCTCGAATACCATCGCCATCAACAAATCCAACGAAATCATTACCAAAATAGGTCAAGAAAACGCAGTTCATTCATACTGCTGCCAGTGCTCCGTCGATAGAAACCAACGTTCTGGTGGACGTGTTTCTCCTGCTATTTTATCGAGAGCTAACACTGACCACAACATCGCAAGACATACATACATCACCAAGATAACTGGACTCTTAAAATCCTGTTGAAAGAAACTTTCCCATATATCAAATCGAAAGACAGCTGGCAGGAGTTTTTCCTCCAAGACAAAACTTTTTATCCTATTCTAGGACTTTACTAAATATAAAGAAAACTACGATTACGTTCAAATGAAAACAAATCGTCACGACTAATGTGCTATAGAATATTGAATTGCATAACTATAATAAGGTGCACCTGGTCCAACTACAGATTAGCATATTCTAGTTTATGACAATAATAGCTTATCCTTATTAACTTTATTTCAGTGGAAGCACTACATGTTAAGCTGCTTCCTAGCAGATATTGATTTGAAGGTATAAAAAAAATGGCTAAAATTTGGTTACTCAGAATGACTAATGAAGCTGATTGTTAAAACGACAAAGTTTTTCAAAGTTGGTGCATGTGAATGCACCTGTTTTAAGGTTATCTGATAGGGCGACTTTCTTTCCATTCTTTAAGAAAACAACAACTCTGTAGGTCAGTCTTGGGAGTCCCTTTGGTCTGACTCCGCAAGCTTGAAATAGATGATGTCCCAGGGAGTTCTTTCCATCTGGCATGCGGCTGACATCCAAGTGAAAGCAGTGATAATATGTTGTAAATGTTGAACTATTCCTAAATTCCACTGAGTGCCTGGATAAAGGCCATCTGCCCTAAAGATTGCAATGTCCGAATAGGGGAACTTTACTTTAAATAACCTGAAAGAAGGTTGCAGCACTACTGATAACAAGTCTTTCTGATAATTGTTGTGTTGATGTATTATTAATGATCTGTCGTATCTTATATCTTATATTTTACAAAATAATTTATTTTTACTAGCCAAACATTCCTAAATCTTGTTTCAAAATACATTTTAATGTCAGGATTACAAATACTTTCCGATTGAGACCCGGTTTGATTCATTAACTCAGCATCATTAACAAATTCTAGCTTCTTTTTTTGCTGTTAATTATTATTATTTGTTTACATTTTCGTATACATTTTTTAAAAGTAATGTAACAATGACTGTACGGAAAGGTTTCAATAAATTATTTTCCTTAAATGGTTTGCAAATGTAACAAAATTAAAGTTTAATTTATCAAAGATATTTAATTATAGATCTAAATTTTTGAAGCTTGATGGGAAAAATGTTCACCGCCTGTCTGAGGTCTCCTGTTCGAGTCCAAGTCTTGATTCTATTAGAATATTTAAGTAATTTAATTCATACATTCAGCTGATAGCCTAGCATCTTTAGTCCAGAGCACTCAGATAACCAGCTTTCCTTTATAGTAGCGTCTTCCGTTAGTAGTCTTAAGTTTAATTTTTGACTTTTGATTGCGGTTAAAAAAAACATTTTAAAAATAACGATTATCTTATTTCCTTGATGACATTTAAAATTTCCTTACGCTCCCCCCCCCCCTTTCCTTTGACTTTCTTTCCACTGCCCTAGTTTTAAAAATATGATTACCGAAACTTAAACCTAAATCAATATTTTGAAAAAAAAAAAGACCCAAAATACTAATCATTCTCCCCCGACCCCCAGATAACAAACTGCGAGGCCGACTGGCCCTGCGTTCATGTGTTAGTAGTTTGATGAACTGGCACCGGAAAAATTAAAATGTCACATGTCATGCTTTTATTCTTGGCATAAGGTATAAATATCTGTACAAGTCTGCCAAAGCAGGTTCACTAGTCATTGACTCTGTGCTGTAATATCTTCCTTGTAGCCTAAACCTAACATAAGGAGATTAGATATTTGTCAAGTTGGCGTAGTGCTTAGAAGTTAAAAGAGCTCGTACTGAGCTTTAGTTCTAGAGCTGGGAGTTTTATTTCACGTTTTGAGGTGGTATTTTGATATAATATAGGGCATTATGAGATGATATAGGACATGTTGAGATGGTATAGGTCATTATGAGATGGCATAGGACAATATGACATGGTATAGGGCATTATGAGATGGTATATGATATTATGAGATTTTATAGGTCAAAATGAGATTATACGACATTATAAGAGGGTATAGGACAATATGAGATGGGTATAGGTCATTATGAGATGGCAAAGAAAACTATGAGATGGTATAGGACATTTTGACATGGTATAAGGCATTTTGAGATGGCATAGGGCATTATGAGGTGGTATAATACGCTTTGAGGTGGTAAAAGACTTTATAAAATGATATAGGACGTTTTTGGCATCAGTGTTTCAAGACCTTCATGACCCTAAACCACTGCTAGGAATTGTTGAAAGCAAAATATGTAATTTATAAGATAAGAAGATAAGCAATGCTGGGTGATCATTGTCCCGGCCACATGATGTACATTAACATTAAAACATGAAAATAGATAAACACTTTGAAGGTACTGGTTGAGCAATTATAATATTAAATGTATTGAAAATCTTCTTTTGTAACTTGTAAAGTTAAGTAACAAGTTATTTTGTTTAAAATTAATCTGTAACACCGAATTATGTAGCTACCTGTTAGCATAATATTATTATTACTTAAATATTCAAACCAAACAAAGTTGGAAAATCTTTAAGTGGACCCCGCAATGGAATGTCTGTCAATGACACAGAAAACATTTAAGTGGACCAAACTCTTACATATGGCTTTTCTGGAGTTCAGATACCTTATAAATATGTATATTAAATCTATCTCCATAGAACCATGTTCGCCTACGTCTTGTTGATCTGCTTGCCAATGTTGGCATTCGGCCAAGATTTTTGGCCAGCCAAGAGTTCAACAGATTTGATGTTGATGGTGATGGTAACATTGAGGTTAAATGAAGAGGAATTTCTCGCGGGTTGATGTTGACATTGTTCGTAAAAAATTACGTAATGAGTCTATAGGCTGCACAATAGGTAAGGGATATGGAAATTAGATCAGCTTAGTACAAAGATGCTGAAATGGAATTTTTGGGATTATAACAAACGCCATACTTGTAAAAAACCTTAATAGAGACAAATGTTATGTTCAGTGTACATATCCTGTGTTGAAGTGAGACCAATCGTTATATTAGGCCTAACCGCAGACCTGTGACGTGGTTACGAGTGATCAGTCAGGCCCACTTTAATGATTGGTCTCGCTGAAGCAGTATATTGTTTTTTCTTTTTAATAATTCCATAGCTGAGTAAGTTCTAGTTTTCAAGAAAATTATAGAAAAACGAAACACAACTATTTATTGGGAATTCAATAAACTTAAAAAGAGACAATTTTTAGTTTTTCCTAAGAACATAGTTGAGATAAAATTAATGTTTGATTCTTTTGTTTCATCCATCTAGATACTTCCAACAGTTGACCGGAGGCCCAGTTATCGGTTAAATCAAACCATCCATGATCAAGACATTTTTTGTGACAGTGTTTAAGATTTGGTGAATGTAAATGTAGACAATACAATGAAACTCATTTTAACCATCAATATCTCTATGTGTGCCTTGACTTTTGTCTACATTAGTTGAGCATAATTACGTGGTCAAAACTACGCAAAACTAGTGGTATATGTCGAAAACGCCTCTAACGATTTTCCTAAAATTTAGCAGGTTATGTATGTGTTTGGGGATATAATTACTTGCTAATTGGCCACACAGGGAAAACTCTGATTAGATATATTTTTTTGCAAAATACTATTATCTCAAATGGGGTGCAGCGGCTCAGCGGTAAAGCGCTTGGCTTCCAAACATGGGGTACCGGGTTTGAATCCTGGTGATGACTGGGATTTTAAATTTCGGGATCTTTGGGAGCCTCTGAGTCTTCCCAGTTCTAAAGGGTACCTGACAATAGTTAAGGGAAAAAGTAAAGGCGGTTGGTTGTTGTTTTTGTCACATGACACCCTCATTGCAAGGTCCAAAAGGGAAACTTTATTTTTTACATTCTGTCATCTTATAATTAAATTTGGCTTTCATATTTGAGGACCAGAAAAATCTGTTAGGGGTGGGGAAGCCTTTTTATGTGTTCCAACTAGTTAGATCATGATACATAACAAGTATCAGATAGTTTCGGAAGTTCCTTCAGAGTTGAAAAAAATTAATATCCTAGCCCAAACCTCCCTTATGACGATGGGGGGGGGGGCAACGGGCAGGGTATGAACCCGGTATCATTGTTACAACCGAACGACATACAACACGACCAGGCAGCCATCCAATAAAATATATTTATATGTCAACATCAACTGAGAAATGGTGTAAAATAATACCATTAAAAAGTTACAGTTTCTTATCTGATACAGGGGCTAACTGGCTATATGGGCATACAGGTTTCTATTCAGCGGGTCGGCACCAAATGGGCCGGTCTGGTCGCGACCAAAGAAAAAAAAATTCAATGCAGACAACTTTAAAAAAAGTGACAGCAGCAAGACACAAAGGCCCGAACACGTTTTCTTTTTTTCTAATTCTTATTACAATTAATTTAGTTTGAAATTCAACAAGAATATCAAGAAAAAAATAATATATATAAAAAAATCACTATACACTGTACGTATTATCATTTGCAAAATGTTAGACTGTTTTTTCTGCTATGTACGAGCGGCATTGACTACTTTGATGTCTTCGAGGTTGTGTTTGGCCTGATCATTTTGCTGGTCGTCATGGGCCTTTGATGGCACTCCCATTTTTTTTTGTGCTCCTTCCCTCCTCCGTCTTTTAATGGTTCCAATGAAATTTAACCAAAAAGAGGGATGAGAGAGGTTAAGTTAGAAAACATTGATATAACGCAGAAAAAAAAAAGATAGACGCGACAATTAGCTCTTTAACAATAATTAATAGAAATTAACTTTAACACATACACACAGCGCGAAATTGCAAGCCATCCAAATTATTCACAGCTCAATATGGGTCTAAAGCTCTACTTTCTGCGATTTGAAAAACAAAGTAAGTTTTTTTTTGTTTATTTTTAATAACAGATCTAAAAATACTACACTTAGGGCTTACAAAAAAAATATTGAATTTAAAAAATAAATTTAGATTAAATCAATTTTTATACTATTATAATTAATGGCAAACTTATGCTTAGTAATAATAATAAGGCTAGTCTTCGAGTCCGAAGATTAGTGAGGAATGCAATATTTCCCCAGCGCCAGCTGAAACCTACATATTTTGCCACACCCAGGGCAAACATAACCATTGTCCGCAGGTGGTCGATTTAAATTCTCTTTTCGCCGTCTGCGTTTGTCCTCAGCAGCAGACTTTCTTTTGGTCTTCAATATGTATCCCTTGGCCTTCGTGAGTGACCTCCAGCTGTCTCGTTCTGAGGCCGCATGCAACCAGGTGCTCTCTTCTATGTCAGCCAAGGAAAGTTGACGCCTAAGCTGGTCTTTGAAGCGTTTCCTTGGGGCGCCTCTGTTACGTTGACCATCTTTTACTCACTAAAAAAAGAATGTTTTTGGCATACGTTCGTCTCCCTTATGGGAAACGTGCTCTGCCTAGCGTAACTGTCGGACCAAAAGAGATCCCTCTATATTGTCCATACTGGCGTTTGCAAGGACATCGCTGTTTGTAGTGCGGCTTTGCCACCGTATGTCCATGATGGAGCGCAAGCATCTTTGGTGGAAGCGCTAAAGAAGTCTTAGATGTTTCCTGTATAGTGTCCATGTCTCGGAGAATACAGAAGGGTTGAGAGAACCACCGCACGGTAGATACTGATTTATGTAGACATTCGGAGCGATCTGTTCCGCCAAACTCTCGCGTGAAGGCGTCCAAAAGTGCTACTGGCCCTTGCCAGACGGTTATCAACTTCCCTTGAAAGTGAATCCTCATTAGACACTATACTACCTAGATATGTGAAGTGGTCTACCACATTAAGGGGCTGTCCGTTTACGGTAATCCTTGGGGCTAAGTATGTTTTATTGGGTGACTTCTGGAACATGACTTCTGTTTTCCCGAAATTTATAGATAGACCGAAAGAGGTGGCAGCGTATGCAAATTCGTTTACCGCGTATTAGAAGTCATGATCATTGTGAGCTAGCAGGGCGCAATCATCGGCATAGTGAAGCTCCGTTATGACCATCTCCTTTGTTTTTTTATGGGATAGTAGACGTCGAAGATTGAACATATTGCCGTCAAAACTAAACCGGATATAGATGCCTTCGTGCAATCGCTGCCTCATTTGACCCAGCATTACGCCAAAGAAGATAGCGAATAGAGTAGGAGCAAGTACACAGCCCTGCTTCAGGCCATTTTCTATTTAGAAGTGATCAGAAATGGCACCATTGTGTCTGATCTGCCTCTTTGTCCAACGTGAAGCTGCTTGTGAATGGATAGGAACGTATATGGGCATCCCAGCCTGGCCAAAATCCTCCACAAACCATCGCGACTGACAGTGTCGAAAGCCTTGGTGAGGTCAACAAAGGCAGGGTTTAGGTTTAAGTTCTGCTTTTTGCATTTTTCTTGTAATTGTCGCAGAACATCATGCGAGATGTACCTCTACCGGCTCTAAAACCACATTGTCTTTTCAGATAAGACCTCGTCCACTTAAGAGTGGGTTAGTCGGTCGAGCAACTTAGTATGAAGTCATTAATGATGAAAATTATTACAGTAATTACGATAATTTATATATCTCTGTCATAACCGATATTTAATGAAAGGATATTTATATTTTAAATAATAGGCCATGGTATATTCATATACAAACGCGTTTTTGAGAATGTACTAGGAGTAAGCAAGAGCTTTTCACATTAAGTAAGTACCTCTCTAACCGTTCTGCTTGCCCGAGTCAGCAAGGAAAACAAATGATTTAGCTTATTTTAAGTCACAGATCAACATACATGACTAGATTGACACATGAAATGCTTAAGACGTAACTATCTTATTTTTTTAAGAAACGTCTGTAATCTATAAGTAATACCAAAAAGCTTTAAACTCATTAGGCTGCTATTGTATAGTTTATAGTTTTCAGACCACATACATGTATAAATAGAATACATTATGTAATCCTACGAATGCATACATCCAGTTTTTGATGCGTTATCAAACTTTATATATTTTGTAGAGAATTAGGCTTACACCTATATTATAACACATGAGCGGAGCCGGGAGGGAAGGGTCTTCAAACCATCAATTGACTCAGACCTCATTGTCTGAAAGGGAAACTTTACTTACTGCCCTAGTGCAGCCAACTTAAACAAACTACAGTCACCAAATTTCATGAGCGTAGCCAAAAGAATTTTGTGGTTTCCCTTCCCCCTCCAATACAAAAACTAAAACATTTTACCATTTTCTACCAGTCGCAGGACTCCATTGAATAGCACAGTTGGTTTTTGAATTTTTTTAAGCGGAAGAGTAGCAGGCTAATTGCACTGTAGATACCTCAGAATATGCATTTTAAAAGTTTAAAATAACGGAAATAATGCTGGGGGGGGGGGGGGAGCTTACAGCGATCTCCCGACTTCCTAGCTGCCCTTTGGCGGTATGTACTGTCTTTCCACTAATTATAGGAAGAGAGTATTCTAGGGTAGAAAAATCGTTTGAAAGAATGAATGAAAGATCAGAATGTAATGAAGATTAATTACATATACACACACACACTAATATATATAATTTGATACCCAGTCCGCCCCTGATGAGATATATGTCTCTTTTCGTCTTACATCCTAACTATACACACTTCAGAAATCTTTCCTTAACTTGCTCCAAAAAAATAGAATGCACAGACAATCCTGCTTTATTTAGATCAGTGATTTTCAACCTTATATGGCCTGCGGGCCATTTTAATTTTCGACACTCGTGTCGCGGGCCACATTAACGAAAGATAAAAAAAAAGAAATAGAGACTACAACATGTTAAGTAGTTTTATCGCAATCCCGTGTATGCTGTAGATCTACTTACACCTATAAGTCAATATGTAGCAATGGTTTTAGGCGTCTTGTGACGGAAAATTAAGTTCTTGTAAACTATGTGATCCTACACTGCAATTGTTTTCGCATATGTGCAAGGTTTATGAGGACAACAAGGCGTAGAAATGTATTGTCTATATTGACGAAATTTCTCAAGCAGAGAGAAGTCTGGCTTTGTAAGTCAATCAGTTCCAGTTGGTGTCACTCCTCAGCGGCAATAGAAATGATTTCGAAGTCTGCTGCTCTGTCATTTTGTTTTTAATTTTATTTTCACTAACATCTTTCACTCATTTTGCAATTTTCATGGCAGAAAAGCTGAAAGCTTCAACTGTTGTTGTTTTTCTCGACGATTGTATTCCCTCTCTGCCAGCAATCAATTTTTTATGCTTCATTTCTCTTCTTTAAATGTGAGCAACTCTGTAGCCTCTAATGCAGCCGCGACTCATTTCTTGACTTCTTGGTCAATATTTTCACCAATCGCAAAACTCTACTCAACTTTTGACGTAACTTTCCGATCTTTTCATAGCGGCTGAAGACAACAATGCCTCAATATTTTGTAATGGTTTGTTTTAAATTGCATTTTATGTTATGTTACTTAAAAACATTACTGTATAGATAAAAAATGTTGACTTATTATATTTCACAAAAAAAAAAAATCTGTCCACTTTTCCTGAAAATTTCAGCTTCCAATTTTGTTTCTTCCTTCGTTTCAATAACGAACAAATGTTAGATGGAACGGCACCAATCATGTTGGTGTCAGAAGAACACCAACCAAAATGATGCAGAAAAGATGCGCTGTGTTATACACATGAGATGTCAAGGACACGGCTAGCTCAAGACAGCCTTGGAGCTATCCAAGACTCTAAAACAACTGTTTATTCTTGTCGCCCCAAAAAACAACAACTTGTGTTCTTAGAGACAAAATAATTAACGTGACCACTATAAGACGAAAATTAGAATGAAATCCATCAAAGAAAAAGTGAATCTTAACAAAGAAAATAAATTTTTCAACCTTTTTAAATTTTTTTCTATTTCCTATCTTTTGTGTTTCGGCGGGCCAGTCTGAACTACGTCGCGGGCCGGATGTGGCCCGCGGGCCGTAGTTTGGCATCACTGATTTAGATCAACAGTGTTTAGAAAAAATGTTATCAATGCTGCCCCCCCCCCAAAATAATTTTTTTGCGCCGGCTTAGCCAGTTTGCGACTTTGGGGAAGACTGCAAGCTCCAACGGTGAAATCCAGGATGATTTTGAAATTTTAAAGAATGTAATAAAAAAGAAAGTAATTTATATATATATCCAGGCTCGCTGCAGCTCAGGGCTCCAAAGTAACGTAACAGTTTCATGTTCGATAAATTTTAGCCAATACTGTACAATTGGCAACACGTAACACAGGCTGTACAAATATTTCTCAGTTAACAACCGTACCGCCGCCTCAACTTCTCGTTTCGGGCTCGCACTGGGCTCAACAGTTCAGGACTGACTTCACACACTGGGCTCGTTGTGTCGGACTCGGAAAGATCAAGACGCCGTTCGTCTTGACTGTACTTGACAGTATTCCGCACTGAGCCGTCGTAATGCGCCGTACAGAACCACACCGCTGAACCACACTGAACTGTGCATTAGTCAACCCGACTGTAGTGAACCGGGTTTAACTCGAAGGCGGTATCCATCAGTCAATTTTACTATCACATTATGTTGCTCACAAACTAACAACTGGTCGTATTTACGGTTTATGCTTGTCCAATCTTATTGTAGCGATTGATTAATACGTATTATTTTTTAAATTCTATATTTTAAATTAAATTTTAAAATATGCGCATTTAACAAACACAATTAAAATAAAATAAATTGAAACTCGGTAGACGATGGCTTTGTAGTAATTAGGCTGTGTAACCATTTAAAATATTGAACTCTCTTTATTCTTCGGACTCGAAACACACACCTTTCTTATAAAGACTTAGTATTACTATTAATAGTGCTCGCTCTCATTGAAATTTGCGTTGATTTCAATTAGCTAGCTACCAAGTTAACAGTATTTCTGTGTTTTCAAAGTTTTCATTGTGGCGCACACCCCCCATGATAAAAATGTCTTTCGCGCCTCCTTTAACAGCTGGAGCAACGTAGGCTCCCACATTGAGGTCCGGGAGGGTTTTAGAATGTAATGAAATAAAAACAGAAACTTAAAGTCATAATTACAGCACAATTTTCAGACTTTATTTTTTTATTTAACACATGTTTTGAATCAAAATTTACGTAATGAAGTTTCACCAAAGCGAGTCCGTTAATGTTTTCAGAATGTATAATTTTTAAGTGTTTCCAAGAGATACAGCAGGTTTCCCTTTCCCCGGGTACGCTTTTCTATCTCATCGTGGCACCCGGGAGGAAACAACCATTAGTGGAAGTGGTTAAGCTAAATGAATGGCGAAACAAAACTAAGTGGGGGTGTCCTGGGGTAGGCGAGAGCTTACCCATTACACTCATGGAGAGTCCTCCACGGTTAGCTTGGTACAACATAGGAAAATGGCGGAGGTTCCCGGTGCACTCGGCCTTCGGCCATGTCTAGCCCATGCGCTAGGGGACCAGATGCATCGGAAATAGCAATGCTTTACATAAGCATTGACTTGGGTCTCTTCCAGACAGAACTGTGTGTTCACGAAGGTTGTTTTTTTTACTGTTTGACGCTCAAACAGGTTGTTTTTTTTTCAAACTTAGAGCTCGAAGAGCCTTCGGCTCAGCTCTTAGACGATCAAACGGTTTCCCTTTCAGTCAGCAAGGGGGCTTACAGCGCTCCCTCAGCAGGGTCTCGGTTGGACCCCTGGCGCCCAAATGTATTCCAGCGCATTCAGCTTCAGAAATTCTTTCTCCTGGCGTCAACAAACCCTTTTTCTAATTAAGAATATAAAAATAGCATATATTGACGCACTATCCTAGTAAAAAAGGCGAGGATTAATGTTAGTTTAGTAATGAAAAGACAGCATTGGCTAATAATATTATGCGAGATACATACTATGTACAAATAACGCTCGGGCGTCTGTAATGGGCATGATTGACTTTGCCGAACCACTATTGAAAAATATAAAGAAAACTGAAATTTAAAGATGATGTTAAGGTCATCTGTTTTCTACGGCCAACGGTTAACAAGCAGGGTGTTATGTGGCCAGCACAACGATCAACCGCCTTTACTTTCCCCAACTTTAGTCAGGTACCTATTAGAGCTGGATGGGCTAAGGGCGCCCTAAAAATCCTAAAATTCAAAATATCAGTCTTCACCTAGATTCGAACCCAGGACCCCAGGTTCAGAAGCCAAGCGTTTAACCACTCCGCTACCGTGCCCCACAATATTCTTTATACTGAAGACATAATTTTGTAAATCTATTTTTTTTTGGCAACTCAATTTGAAGATCGGTAACCGATGTTTATAAAATGTCATTTACTTTTAAATTTTTAAATTTATTACAATTAAGTAGAGAATCGTCATTTCTTCAAAGAGCATTGTTAGGTGAATAGCATAGACATCGAAGTCCTTAGGCAGTAATTTATTTGTCAACTAACAAGTTATGTGAGATTATAAAACTCTTTATATAGCTGCAATGTCGTGTTGACAGACATTTTAATAGTTCCATTCATGTGTCGCGTAAACCTTACATGCGCAGAGAAAACAAGCTGTGATTGTACTGGCAAATGAGGCTCTATGTGGGTGATTTACGGCCTGTACCGTGAGAGTAGGGACTAAGGCAAATATGTATCTGTCCAGCCCGAGTGCAACGCTATTCTTGGAGCGATGCATATTCTGCAAGGGGGGGGGGGGGGAGATAGGTGTGAAAAGTTATTAAGCCGCTGCGTGTAGCGCTGGTGCCGCGACTATTGTGTGCTGGTCACCTGTCCAGCGGTCAAAAATTAAAAGTTAGCCCTAGAGAGTCTAGTTCATGTTTTACGTCGAGATTCGTCCCGTGAGAAACAGTGCGAGGGGAGATAAATCCTACAAGAAATTAGTTATGGTTGGACAGGAAAATAATTGTTTTAAGTTAAAAATAAAAGTTTCCCACGATTTGCTGGGAAAAACTCAAATGAACTTTTTCGCATGCAAGTTTCGTATCTTCACAGTCACAGATACGTTTATAACAATTTATTTTTTATTTTAGTTTTAATTAATTTAAAAAAATATCATAAGATTATTTTATTTAAAAAAAAAAAAAAGCTTAGCATTTTTTCTAAGAGGCTACTAAAGCATATTCTGTTTTGCCTTTTTTAAAAGTTGTTCATGAATAGTCATCAATTTCGTTTTTTGTACATTGCTATATGACTTGGTTTAATAAACTCACCTGAGAATGCCGTCATTTAAAGTAGTACATTGGAATACTTTATATCTGGTGTCAATTCAATACAACTTAAGAACATACTTTTTTAAATACTAGTGAGTTTTCGTCACGACTGACTTTGCCATTTTTTTTTAAAGGTTAAATTATTCTATTAGAACGTTCGCTTTAAAGTTGTTTTTTTAAAATTAACATTTACATATTAATATATTAACATGTGTAGATAAAATTAACCAGAATCTAAAAAAACGTATTACGTAGTTTGTTTATCAAATCGTGAACGTTTACAGGCGAAAGAACGAAAGACACTAAATACCTTCCGATTTCAGCAACAGAGTAAAAACTTAAAAATAGAAAATGGAATTCCCGAACTCACTTTCGAACGTTGTTTCATTCTTTAATTAGAAGCGAACTAATTTGTCTATATCTAGTTAGCCAGCTTTAAAGTTGTAATTTTTAAAATTTGTTTTGTTTCACTTTCTTCTTGCATCTCCATGTCCCACTTGATGCCAAGCGCCCCCATACAGTCCACATCCCCCATTCCAAGAAATCGCCCCCTAGAGAGAGTGAAAGAATGGGGCATTTGGGTGATCACTTTTTAAATGAATTTTTAAAAAAAAAGTGAGCGACCTCCTCATCTCCTCAAGCAAGCTCGGTAACCAATGTGGTAATGAGATATTTATGGAAATAGGTTCTATAGTTATTTACAAACATTTCTTTCTACAAACAACATAAGAGGTCTAATTCAGCTTATACCACAACTTCAGTCACGTAACATTTCTTTCCCTTGTTCGAGACACCAAACAAAATAATTACTTACCAATAGTTAATTAACTAATTTGTTACTTTGTATTGATTTTTGTGTTTATGGGTTAAAGAAATAATTGTAGTAAATTACTGTTTGACCCGGGACTGGGTGTCGGAGAACTAAGGTGTACAAACGTTTTACCGGATAGACAGACATAGACTGACAGAGTAAGTAGACATAAGCTTTATAAAAATTGAACATGAGAAACAAACATCTTCACGTCAAATAGTACTTACGTGATACTGTGATATGTTTAATGCCAGACAGAGATTAGTCAACAGAGATCACGTGAACCATTCATGCAAAAAGTTTCCTTTTTGACCAGTAATGATAAACATCTTTCCATTTTACCACTTATTCTATAAATGAACTTTCTGCCATATTTAAAACGTAAAAGGTCTTTTCAGGTACGGGTCTTTTTGAGGTAGAGGTCTTTTTGAGGCCCTTTATGAGTCCAGATATATGTCAGAGCGAAACATGTATTAGGGGCCTTATCTTGTACTACCTCTAGATTAATCCAATCCTTGTCTTACCTAAAGATTGCTGAAAAAAAACAACATGACCCACTTTTATTTCTTGTTTCTTAACGTTTTAATATTCATAAACACTTTCACCAAAAACACTCTCAGATTTTCACTTCCCAAACTTAAGATTATACAAAAACTTTCTGGGACGCATGACCCTTAAGTTGGAATGCTAGTAGTTTGATGAACCGGTGCCGAAACAAATGAAAACATTACGCACAGTGCAGACGTGACAGTTATTTTTGCAGAAAGTATAAATAACACAGTTGTACATGTCTACCAAACCAAGTTCTCTAGTCTCTGACGCAGTGGTGTGATAGCTCTTTGAAGGTAAAACTAAGCAATCAAGTAATTAGATTTTGAAATGATTCGAGTAGTGCTGAAAAAGATTTTGGCTGCCTAACTAAAATCCAAAAGAAGCCGAGAGTTACAATTTAGTGTTTCTGACAGTTAATGACTTCAAAATATGAAAAAGAAAAGAGTCTTATGATATTGATGTAACTACAGAGTGTTAAGAAAATACTGACTAGATTTTAGGCGTTATTTAATTTAAAGTTTATGGAGAGATTTATTTATTATTATTTTAATATTACACAAAAGAGACAACTTTTTCGGCTCAATTTTCTTCCAGAGCTGAGTCTAATGTTTTTTAGATGACCACATATTTCTTAGTCACCTTCTTTCTCGGAAAAGTGTGATCAAGAACTATATCTATCCAGCAGACAACATCCATGTTCACTTATTTGTGGTCACGTTTGATTACATGCGATGAAAGCTACCAGTTTTTCTTTGCCTATTGCAGGTTGTCCAAAAAGGTGTTTACAGAAACAGACAAAGAACATTCTCTTGCTGCTCTATACTGTTACTTATTTTTTAAGTTTCTATTCTATCATACTCCATAGAATGATGCTTGCCTACGCTTTGTTGGTCTGCCTACCAATGTTGGCCATTGGCCAACCAGATCTTTTGGCCACTCAAGAGTTCGATAGATTTGATGTTGATCTTGATGGTAACATTGAGCCCACAGAAGTCCAACAATACTTCAGAGTAAGTTGTTTATTCTGTTGATAGTATAATTATCGTCATAGAAGCTGCTTAAATTTGGACGTGGTCGAACCAGACATATTGTAAATTATTTAGCAAAAAGTTACAAAAACATTTTTTTGTCTTTGTTTTACAAGTTTTGGATTTTCCGCCATAAATAAAGACTACGACGTGGTGGGTGAGCGGTAGAGGGCTTGGCTTTCAAACTTAAGGTTTCAAATCCTAGTGAAGACTGGGTTTTATAATTTCGAGATCTTTCGGCGCCTCTGAGTCCACCCAGCTCTGATGGGTGCTTGACAGTTGTTGGAAAAAAATAAAGGCGGTTGGTCGATGTGCTGGCAAAATGAAACCCTCCTTAACCGTTAGCCACAGAAACAAATGACCTTTACATCATCTGCCCTATAGATTACAAGGTCTACTTTATTATTAAATACCCTTCCTTCAGATCCATAGGCGAGAATGATAAAAAGCTCAGCAGTTTCTATATCCGATGGTTTACGAGGTTGTCATGAGGCCATTACATAGACAAACAGACTTTAGTTTTCCATCAAATGTAAAATATCAACTTTTCGACAAATAAAATTTTCTATTTAAAATTCTATAATTTTTCATCAACTGTGTCAAAGTCGTAATTTAACGAAATATTTTCAGCGCTATGACACTAACGGTGACAATGAAATCTCCAGACAAGAGTACAGACAGGAAGTAGAATCGCACCATATCCACAACCAAGAAGTACAACGGGTCCTTCTGCGTTTCTTTGACGAGATTGACTTCAACAACGATGGAGTCCTTGACCAATCAGATTTCAATAAATTCTTCGCCAACGCAGACGCCAACAAGAACAACCTGGTCAACGAAAACGAGTTTACAACGTAAGTACAAAGTGAACGATCAATCAAATCAGCTTCATATAGACAGAGAGAGAGATAGATAGATAGATAAATAGATAGATAGATAGATAGATAGATTGATAGATTGATAGATTGATAGATTGATAGATTGATAGATTGATAGATTGATAGATTGATAGATAGACAGTATTACGATTGTTAAATATGACATTTTTACGATATTATTGCTATAATAGAAGCGATTTTTCTACTGAGTTAAATGTTTAATTTTATATTTATATCCATCTAGCTACTTCCACCAGTTGACCGGAGGCCCAGTGGTTGGCCCAGCTGTTGGTTAAATATCTTTCAGGTTTTCACATTGATCAAGACTTTGATTTCATTCAGTTAAATTTATGTAAACAATACGATTAAACTTTCATTTTAACAATCATACTGTTACGCGTGTTGTGAAAATTATATGAACAAAAGTGTATGTATCTGAATGTCTTGTATGATTTCTAAATCTAGTGGTTTATTTGGAAAATGACGAAAACGACGCATATAGTTTTGATATAAATTTTAATGTTTATTTCGCAAACTGAAATGCGATGGAATTCTTTTTTATTTTTTTTGTTTTTGTTTTGGCTGATGATGTCAGATAAGACCTGGTCCTGGCCTTTTGTAAGAATGGAGGCTGAATTTTTGATATTAGCTGATACATTTTCTTAAATTATACTTTTAGAAAACTCTATATTGAAAAAAAAAAGTAAAGCCCCCTTTCAGACCTTACAATCTATAAGGCACATCTGTTTCCATAGTGGACGATTAAAGAATTTCTAGTTGGTTAGCCACCCTCTCACCCTCAATCATAACTTAACACTGGACCGAATCTTTCAATAGGTAACACAAGCATGGGCGTAGCCAGGATTTTTCTAGGAGGGGGGATTTTTTTTCTCCTTCCCCCGGCATATATATATATATATATATTGTTACGAATCTCACTATCCAGGCTCGCTGCAAATTGCACCAAACGACACCACCAACTTAAAGAACTTGACAACTCTGGGCTTCAAAATAACGTAATAGTTTAATGTCAATAAATAACAGCCAACACTGTACAATTGGCAGCACGTAACACAAGACTGTACAAATATCTCTCCGCGTATCAACTCTTGCACTGGTCTCTATGTCTCGTCTCGGACTTGTACTGAGCCGTTGTAACAAACTGTAGATCGGGAAGTTGTGACTGACTGGTCTCTGATACCTTCGCTCTTTATATAAGGTCCCTGCTGGCCTTCTAGAACCGGGCCGAACGTCGCTCGACCATTCTGGGGGGGGGGGGTCATATGACTACATCCCTCGTGACGCTCCTGAGCTCTGTTCACGACGTCAATCCCACTCGAACCTTTATGTTGACACTCGTCTCGGCTGACCGTTGTAATTCGTCACGGTTGACCGCTCGTCTATCGCTGGCCTGGGGCGATTTGCGTCGGCTGACTACACACACACCACTACCCCCATCTGTGCCACCACCAGGTTTATAACACTGCCCCCTCCTTAGATCTGTCCGTCCCGGGCAGATCCAGCTTCACCGTAGTACTTGTTGAGTCTGTTGATGTGGACGACCTTCAGTTTGGACCTTGGGCTCTTCTGTATTCGATACACATCGTTGATTCTTTTTATCACGCGGTAGGGTCCTTCCCAGTCTGTTTGAAGCTTTGGGGACTTGTCTTTTCGTCTTTGTGGGTTGTACAGCCACACCAGATCGTTTTCATGAAACCCAGCGGCATTGACCCGTTTGTCGTACCTTGTCTTCATCTGGTCACTGTTGATCTTAATGTTTCTGCGGGCTAGAGCGTGAGTCTTCTGCATCCGTTTGCGGAGACTGGTACATCTCCCGGAATCCCGAATAGCAAGTCAAATGGTAGTTGCAGCTCTCGACCGAACAACATCTTTGCTGGAGTGTAACCGGTGGTGCTGTGAATCGATCCTCTATATGCCATAAGGAACATTGGGATGTAGGTGTTCCAGTCCTCTTGACGTTCATCGACGACTTTCGACAGATGTTGTTCCAATGTTCGGTTAAATCGTTCCACCATTCCATCTGACTAGTGGTGAAGAAGGGTTGTGCGAGTCTTTTCGATGCCGAGTACCTGGCACATCTCTTGCAAGATCTTAAATTCGAAGTTTCGGCCTTGGTCGGAGTGTAACTGCCTGGGAGCACCGAATCGGCTAACCCAATTCTCCACAAGTGTTTCCGCTATGGTGGTGGCTTCTTGGTTTGGTATCGCATACGCTTCAGGCCACTTAGTAAAATAGTCTATCACTACTAGAACGTACTTATTTCCTCTCTGGGATTCAGGAAATGGCCCGGCTACATTCTTTCGAAAGGAATACCGACGTTGTATTGCTTCATACGTCCCCTCGTTCTCCTGTGCGGCCCTTTGCTGCTGAACATGCGTCGCATCTTCGGCACCATTCTTCTACATCATCCCGGTAGCCGAACCAGTAAAACCGCTGGCGTACTTTTTCAAAGGTCTTGTTGACACCTAAATGTGACCCACTGGAATGATTATGGATTTCTTGCAGCACCTCAGCAACTCTCACTTTAGGCAACAACAGCTGCAAGCGATTGCTTTCTCCATCTGCGGTTTCCCAGACCCTCTTGAGAACTCCGTTGTCAATTGTCAGTGAGTCCCATTGCGCCCAATATGACTTGGTAGCAGCTCCTTTATCAGAAAGGTGATGCCATTCTGGTATTTGTCCGTCTTCCTTCATAAGCAGAATGGGAGCCAGGTCTTCTCGGATTCTTTCGTCGGACCATGACCCGGAAGCTTGTACCCCAAGATGTTGACAATCAATGATAACTTCCTTTTCTTCAACCTTGCTGCAGTGTTTACATTCCATTCTGCAAGGTCGTCGAGACAGCGCGTCAGCATTCTTTAGAGTTTGTCCTTTTCGGTGCTATGTCTCGAAGTCATAGGTTTGCAAACGTTCAATCCACCTGGCGACTTGTCTTTCCGGACTTTTAAATGACAACAGCCATTGTAGAGCAGCGTGATCTGTCCTAAGGATAAATTTCTTCCCGTTTTAAGTATTTGTGAAAATGTTGTATGGCATCCACAACTGCAGTAGCTCACGTCTTGTGACACAGTAGTTTCTATCGGCTTTGGACAAGCTCCGACTAAAGTAAGCTATAACCCTCTCAGTTCCATCTACCTTTTGGGATAAGACAGCGCCTATTCCGGTATTGCTCGCATCGGTGTCAAGTATGAACGTCTCGCCTGGTATCGGGTAGTCCAGAATGGGTGATGAAACAAGAGCCTTTTTAAGTCTCTCAAAGACCTCATGACATTCCGCTGTCCAAATAAACGGCCGCTTCGGTTCTGTCAATTGATGAAGGGCACTACACGGCTAGAGAAATTAGGCACGAAACGTCTGTAATACGTGCAGAGTCCAAGAAAGCTTCTTAACTCATGGATATTAGCGGGGATCGGCCATCCATTTACGGCTTCAACTTTATCCGGGTCTGTGCTGACTCCCTCCTTTGACACGATGTGCCCTAGGTACTTGACGCTCCTTCTGAACAAGGAGCATTCTTTGGATTCAATTTCATTCCGGCGTTTCTAATTCGTTCAAACACTTCCTTCAGGTTTGCAATATGTTCCTCGAAGGTTCTGCCTATGACGATAATGTCATCTAGGTAAACAAGACACGTGGTCCAGTTAAGTCCTCTTAGCACATGTTCCATTAGTTTTTCGAAGGTGGCTGGGGCGTTGCAGAGGCCAAAAGGCATTACGGTGAATTGCCAGAGACCATTACCAGCAGAGAAGGCGTTTTATCTCTGTCCTCGGGGTGTAGTCCCACCTGCCAGTAACCGCTCTTCAGGTCAAGGGTGGAAAAAATCTGTGACCCAGCAAGTGTGTCCAATGTGTCGTCAATCCTAGAAAGCGGGTAGCTGTCCTTGTGTATGGCGTCATTTAATAATCTATAGTCGACACAAAATCGCGTGGATCCATCTTTCTTCTTTACCAAGACACCACGGACTGTTGAATGGTTCAACAACCCCCTGCTGCCTCATTCGTTCTATCATGTCCATAGCTTCTTGGTGTTTTGCTAGCGGCAGGCGACGTGGTTGCTGTCGGATGGGCCTAGTGTTTCCTGTGTCTATTCGATGTTGGATCAGATTTGTTCGCCCAAAGTCCATTTCATCAGATGGCAATATGTCAGAGAACTCTCTTAGGAATCGTTCTGCTTTGGTGTACTGTTCTTTTGACAAGATCGTTTTGACTTCTGCTAGAAGTTTAGTAACCTGGGGTTCACTGGGCTTGAGTATTCCGTCGGGATTTTCGCTGCTGCAGTTTCGTATCATCTCTAGAGCATGGCAACCAGCGATAATGCTACCTTCCCGTAAATGTTTCTCCACTGTGCAGAGGTTCATAATTCTTACGGGTACCTTTTGGTCTTTCCCAATCGTGACTAGTGTCTTTCCTACTGCTATCCCATTATGGTTGGTGTCCAAGCTTTCTACCAGCGCTGTTCTTGTCGTGGGATAGTCGTCCTTAATTTTCCCCCAAATGATCATTTCCGACGTAGCAGGCAATGTTGTATTTTCTACCAATTTAACCCTTCTGACTCGGCCATCTTCTTCATTCTCGTCGCCAAGCAAGGGTACTTCAAGGTCCCCACATTGTAAAGTGCCTCCGCTGATATTCAAGAAAAAGCCATATTTCAGCATGAAGTCGAGCCCTATTATGCAGTCATCTGTGACGTCAGCAATCAGGAATTGGTGTTTGAATGACTGATTCCCGATCTCGACTGTTGTGTCGATCAGGCCTTTTATGGGCATCAGTTCTCCACTGGCTGTTTTCAACGAATAGGCCCTAACTGGCGTTTTCTTGAATATTGTCCACTTTATCCGTCCGGATGACTGATCGTGAGGCACCAGTATCTAGGAGGAAGTGATAGTTTTGACATCCAATTTTCCCGATGACCTTACTTTGCCCTAGCACAGCGACCGGTATGATGGTTGCAGGGGCTCTCATTCTCTGTGTCGCCGGGTTCCGCCCCTTGAAGCCGGCGTGTGCTAGTTTCCCTGGTAGCCCCGGGAACTTGGTCGTGCATACCTTTCTCATCTGTGATGGGTTTCGGTTTGTGGAAATCTTCTAGTGCAGCTTCTTTGTATGTGACCGAGTTCACCACAATTCCAGCATCGTACAGGAACCCTAGGTTGACTTTCTGGTATCTGGTTTGTTCGTCGTTCATCTAGTGCCTCTGTCACCCTTCTCACAAGTTGTGTGAATTCTTCCTCTTTGACTTCTAAACTTCGGCCTTGATGAGTGCTCCCTGATGCATCTTTGGCGGCTACATATGAGAGAGCGTATACGAGGGCTTCACTGGCCTTACGTTTACCGTTATCTCTGGTGGCTTTCTTTAACTCCGGGTCTCGAAGGGCATCAATGAAAGCGTCTGTAATAATGACTTCCAGAAAATCTTGTGCGGCGGTTGGGTAGGCTAGATGTGCGAGGCGTTCAAAGTCTGTCTCTAGCTCCTATAGTGTTTCATCGGGCGCTGTTGTCGGGTCTTCAGTTGCACTCGATAAACTTCTTGCAGATGTTCATCCCCATATCGGAGTTCCATAGCTTGGGCGAGAGTGGCGAAGTCTTGCTGGTTCGGTAAGGAATGGAGCAATTCCTCTTAGTGATAACACAAGGGCGGTGGCTTTCTCTTCCTCACTGTTCCATTTGTTAACTGCGTCAAATTGCTTCTTGTACACTGACCAGGACAAGGAACCATCAAATACGGGGGGCTTTATTTTCCCGGAGATTTCAGGCACCAATGACGTCATACTTGCTTCCGGTGCATTAGTGTGCTTACAGTGAACTTGCATTTTCATTTCTTCGATTGCCTTCTCCACTGCGTCGACCCTCTGATTCACCTGTTCGTCAATGGTGGTGATTCTCTCCTCCACCGCATGTAAGCGTTAGTTCATAATAACTCGGTTTTGATTCCCAAGGCCATGACATCTATCTTGGCATCTACCTTGGTGTCCATGGCATCTATCTTGGAATTGGTGCTTTCTTGCCCCGAGTTCATAGCTGCCATCTGTCCCTGCATAGCTGCCATCTGTCCCTGCATAGCTGCCATCTGTTCCTGCATGATACTGGTACTGGTGATCTGTTGCTGCATGCTACTGGTGATCTGTTCCAGCAAGTCCGGTTCGACTTCAAAAAGATATGTGTCCGGATCTTCTTTTTCCTTCATCAGTTCTTCCCGAAGGCGTGCTTGTAAGGTTTCTTTGTTGCCGCTCGTCTTCAGATCTCGACCACGGAGCTCTTCCTTCAGTTCCTTCACAAGGAGTTGGTCTAACGTTTTCGTCGTAGCCATAGCGGATCCCACTTCTGACACCAGTGTTACGAATCTCACTATCCAGGCTCGCTGCAAATCGCACATTGAAGTTGTGACTGACTGGTCTCTGATACCTTCGCTCTTTATGTAGGGTCCCTGCTGGCCTTCTAGAACCGGGCCGAACGTCGCTCGACCATTCTGGGGGGGGGGGGGGGGGGTCATATGACTACATCCCTCGTGACGCTCCTGAGCTCTGTTCACGACGTCAATCCCACTCAAACCTTTATGTTGACACTCGTCTCGGCTGACCGTTGTAATTCGTCACGGTTGACCGCTCGTCTATCGCTGGCCTGGGGCGATTTGCGTCGGCTGACTACACACACACCACTACCCCCATCTGTGCCACTACCAGGTTTATAACAATATTTATATATATATATATGATAATATTATTATGAAGTATTCCCCGTGGATACGCAGTCCAAGCTGTAACCTACATATTTTGCCACATACAGGGCCTGAGCTAGCTAGAAAAACCAGTCACTTAGCAGAATTTAAGTCAGTGGTTAATATCCATGACTGGATGCATGAAGCTTTGGACGTAATCATCTTCTTTTTTGAAGCAACTTTTTTGAACTTTACATTATCTGCACTATACACCGCAAGGTCTGAAGGGGAAACTTTACTTATTCAGAGAGATAAATCACTTTCTAAAGCAATATCGCGATAAAACCAGTGCAACTGTTGACAGGAATTACTTTAGCACAGTTATTTAACGAAAATTACAAATGAATTTGCTGAGAGATTTAAGCATTTAAAAACCAACAAAACCATTCTAGCATTTATAGCGAATCCCCTCAACACAAATAGTAACAAAATCCACATTGAGCCATTTGGAATTAATAGAAACGCTTTGTGGAGTGGAGAATTTACAGAGTTGAAAAGCAAGATGGAAGAGTTGTAGGTCCAGAAATGTATGTACGTAACGCAACAAAAGTGGACAGCTTTCAAAGAAATGCCGCTTATATTCGACGCATGAAATTGTCTTCCAGATTGCGACATTGAAGTGAAACGGTTTGCAATTGGAGTGCTGACTAACTTCGGATCGACATATTCATGTGAGCAAGTGTTCTCTTGCATGAATATAATTAAAAGTAAAGTAAGAAGCCAACGGACAAATGAATTTTTAGGAGAACTAAAAATAAACAGTGATGACCCAAATGTGTCCAAACTTTCTAAAACCAAAGCCATCGCTCCCATTGAACTTGTTTGCTCAATTGTTTTGTTATTGAAGTATAAGCTAGTGTTGTAGGTAAATGTTAAATTCTTCTAATTTATTTACTTACATAATAAATAATTATCTAATAATGCAATACATATTATCTAATTTTTGTGAAAAACACTAGTCATATATAAATAAATATATATTTTCTCTTATGAATAAATAGATTCGTTTTTATTTGTCAAAGATTTTTATTTATGCGAGTACTATTTATAGTTGGCAAGAAAAAACTTTGTGGCTCTTTAAAAACTTTGAAATTTTGTAAATTGTAATTTTTGGCACTTCCGAATTTAAAGGTTGCCGACCTCCTGTTCTAGGGTACAATAAACGTCTTCCGAAAAAATTATGGGCATAATGCAATAAAGATAATATATATACACACTTACACACGCACACACATATATATATATATATATATATATATATATATATATATATAAGTTAATTGACGTAACATAGGTGCCAGACGGAAACCCTTTAAAGACCAGCTTAGGCACCAGCTTGCCTAACCTGACATAGAAGATAGCACCTGCATGCATGCGGCCTCAGAACGAGACAGCTCGAGGGCACTCACAAAGGCCGCGAGATACACATTTGAGTAAAAAAAATCCGTTGCCGAGGACAGATGCAGACAGCGAAAAGAAAATCTTAATTGACCACGTCGGACAATGGTTATGCAATGGCAAAAAATATAGATTACAGCTGGGTCTGCGTAGCGAAGGGAAATACTTCATAATAATATTATTACATCTATATATGCCGGGGGGAGGAGAAAAAATCCCCCCCCCCGAGAAAAATCCTAGCTACCCCCATGCTTGTGTTACCTATTGACAGATCCGGCCCAGTGTTAACGTAACTTATTATTAAGAAAAAAAAACTATTATCTTTTTTATTTCTTGTTAATTTCAATAGTTCCGTTCCCACTTAACATAAAAAAAACAAACTCTAAAAACACTCAATGACTTTCAATCACCAGCCGTAAGATTATAAAAAAAGAACAACTTTCTGGGACTCGTGACCCCTTAGTTGGAATGCTAGTAGTTCGATTAACCGGTGCTGAAACAAATGAAAACATTACGCACACAGCAGACGTGACTGTGTGTTTGTCAGAAAGTATAAATAACTCAACTGTACAAGTCTACCAAACCGAATTCACCAGTATCTGACTCTGTGGTGTGATAGCTCTTTGAAGCTAAAACTAAACAATCAGGTAATTTAGTTTTGTAATGTTTCGCATAGTGCTGAAAAAGTTTTGTCTGCCGAATTGAAATTCAGAAAGAAGCTATTACATTTCAGTGTTTCTAATCGTTACTGACTTTAAAATATTTAAAATGTTGGAGTCAAGAAGTTATGAGATTATTGTAACTTCAGACTTTAAAGAAAATATTGACTAGAGTTTTATTTTAGAGTTTTGGAGAGATTTCTTTAATATTATCTTAACGGTAGAGAAACCAGTCTTTTTTTCGGCTCCATTTTCTTCCAAAGCTTAGTCTTAGTCAAATTCTGTCTCTGAAAAGTGTAATCAAGAACTATATTTACCCAGCAGACATCATCTATGTTGACTGTTATGAGGACACGTTTGATAACATTTGATGAAAGCAACCAGTTTTTCTTTGCCCATTGCAGATTGTCGATAAAGGTGTTTACATAAAGAAATTTTTTATCTTAATGCTCTATAGCTTTAAACCTTTTTAAGGTTCTATTCTATCATTCTCCATAGAATTATGTATGCCTACGCTTTACTTGTCTACCTGCCAATGTTGGCCATTAGCCAACCAGATCTTTTGGCCACTCAAGAGTTCGATAGATTTGATGTTGATCTTGATGGTAACATTGAGCCCAGAGAAGTCCAACAATACTTCAGAGTAAGTTGTTTATTCTGTTCATAGTATAATTATCGTTATAGTGCTTAAATTTGGACATTGTTGAACCAGGCATATTGTAAATGTTTTTAGCAAAAAATTACAAAAAAATTTTTTTGTGTTTTACAAGTTTTGGATTGTCCACTATAAATGAAAATTATTAATTACTTTACGCGGAAGGTGAGCGATAGAGGGCTTGGCATCCAAACCAAAGGTTTCTGGTTCAAATTTTGGATCTATGGGGAAAGATGATGAATAGCTCAGCTGGGCCGATGGTTTACGAGATTGTCAAAAGGCCAGTTGATAGACCAAAAAACTCAAGGTATCAAAAAGAGTTAGATGGACTTATGGACTTGGACTTAGGGGCGTCTAGAAATTCAAAATGCTAATATTCATCGAAATTCGAACTCGAGACTTCTCTGTTGGGAAGCCAAGTGCTTTCCTCTGCACCATGTTTCAAAGGTTCTTTTCTAATATTCAAATGGTACCCATCTGCGTTTTTATTAAGAAATCTGTCTTTTTTAATAGAAAAAAATATGTTTGTTAAATTATGTGATTTACCGTATAAAAGCTTATACTATCTTTTCGACGAGGATTATTTAATTAAAATTCTACGATTTTAATTCAACTGTGTCAAAGTCGTAATTTAACGAAATATTTCCAGCGCTATGACACTAACGGTGACAATGAAATCTCTAGACAAGAGTACAGAGTGGAAGTAGAATCACACCATATCCACAACCAAGAAGTACAACGCGTCCTTCTGCGTTTCTTTGACGAGATTGACTTCAACAACGACGGAGTCCTTGACCAATCAGATTTCAATAAATTCTTCACCAACGCAGACGCCAACCAGAACAACCTCGTGAATGAGAATGAGTTTACAACGTAAGTACAAAGTGAACGATCAATCAAATCAGTTTCATATAGACAGAGAGATAGATAGATAGATAGATAGATAGATAGATAGATAGACAGATAGATAGATAGATAGATAGATAGATAGATAGATAGATAGATAGATAGAAAGATAGATAGATAGATAGATAGATAGATAGATAGACAGATAGATAGATAGATAGATAAAGAGTTTGATTGAATGATTGATTGATAATCTAACGATTGTTAAAAATGTCATTTTTACCATAAAATTGCAACTATAGCAGTATTTTCTAAATGTTTGATTTGATATTTCATCTATCTAGTTACTTCCACCAGTTGACCGGAGGCCCAGTGGTCGGCCCAGCTGTCGGTTAAATCTGTTTTTCATATTAATAAAAAATTGATTTTATTAGGTGAATTAAATGTAAACAATACGATTAAACTTTCATTACAACAATCATTCTGTTATATGTGTTGTGAAAATTATATAAACAAAAGTGTATGTGTATGAATATCTTGTATGATTTTTATATCTAGTGGTTTATTTAAAAAATGACGTAAACGACGCATATAGTTTTTTTTAATGTTTTAATGTTTATTTCCCTTAGCCAAAATGCCAGGGCATTTGCTTTTTTTTTTTAATTTTTATTTTGGCTGATGATGTCCCTTGTCTTTGTCCAGGTCTTATGTAAGAATGGAGGCTGAAGTTTTCATATTAGCTGAAACATTTGCTTAATTTGTTTGTACTCTTATATAAATCTATATTGAAAAAACAAAAAGTTAAGTCTCCCATTCAGACCTACAAGGCATATCGGTTTCCATGGGGGATGATTAAATAATTTCTCGTTGTTTAGCCACCCTCCTATGAAAAGGAAATCAAAATCTAAGCCTCTGAAAATCTGATGAAATACCAGACATTTAGCAAATTGTGGCAGATCATGCGGCCCTACTGATCCCAAAATACCATATTTACTTCATGGAGGGGGGGGGGGGGCTGTATGTCAACATCGTTTTAACTATAAATAATGACCAGGACTTTATCTCGTTTATCCAAAGCCCTAGCCTTGTATCTCGAGGATAGGTCAAGACAGTAACATTAAATAGTGTTCTTTAAGATGAAACATAATTTCTCTACGACTGAAGAAGTCCTATAACGTATTACAAGAGTAATGATCAACATGCTTAATTATCTATATCTATAAATAGAAAGTTTGTCTTACCGATACGAGGTCATCTGAAAATGTTGAAAAACAAACTTTCTTTGTAATTATTTTTTTAAAATATTATTTCTTTTCCTTTTTTTAATGTGCTCAGAGAAAATCAGACTTTAAAAAAGCATTTAAAGCATTTTAACGAGCCCAATAGAAGAAGAGCAGCTTTGACATTTACGTAAAATATCCATAAAAGAATACTGAAAGTTTTCTTTCCCCTATTAGACGTTGCGATCAATGGGGCAGAAAAGTCATTTGTTTCTTTGGCCAACTGTTAAAGAGTAGAGTGTCATGTGGCCAGCAAAACTATTAAACGCTTTTACTTTCCCGAATTAAAGTCAGGTACCAATTAGAGGTGGTGCCCCAAAAATCCCTAAATTCAAAATCCAAGTCTTTCCTAGATTCAAACCCTTGACCACGGGTTTGGAAGCCAAGCGCTTAACAACTTAGTCAAGGCGCCCCAAGTTTTCTTCGTTTGTAACCTAATACTGTCGCAGACTTCTTTTTCTAAAATTTACGATTGTCCTACTTATAAGATGAAACAACGTCTGTAACGTAAAATATTTTGATTAAAAAAAACAACTTTCTTGACTATAATTTAAGCACAGATTTATAACAAGATGAAAATAAAATACTTGTTGTCCCTTAAAAAAGCTAATTTCTGGCATCACAACCTCATCACAACCTCTTCACCTTTATTAGAACAGTTTTCCCAATTTGAGAAATGTTGATTTAAAACTGATAGTTTTAGTCTTAGTGTCGACTTGTACTAGATTTTTCGTCAGATCGTAGTTAAACCTGTATTGAGAAACCTGATGACTATTTTATTGTTGAACAAAGTATTGACCCAGTGACGTAGCTAGGGTGAGGATTGGGGGGGGGGGGGGGCCCTAGTTTAAAAATCTCACCTGGCCCCTACTTTAAGGAGTCACTCAAAGGTGTGGCAGAAATGTAAGTAAAGTAAAGTTCCTCTTTCAGACCTTGTGGTCTATAGGGCAGATGATGTAAAGGTCATCTGTTTCTGTGGCCTACGGTTAACGAGGGTGTTATGTAGCCAGCACAACGACCAACCGCCTTTACTTTTCCCAACTAACGTTAGGTACCCATTAAAGCTGGATGGACTCAGAGGCGCCCGAAGATCTTGAAGTTAAGAATCCCAGTCTTTAACAGGATTCGGACCCCGGACCCCGGTTCGGTAGCCAGCGTTTTACCGATCAGCCACCGCACCTCACGTCAGAAATTTGATTTTACATTAAATTTGCCTATATCTCATGTCATGATGTCCAAAGTCAAAATGAAGGGACCCTAAATCACTAACTGCTCCACTGTATTGACCTAATTAGACTAATTTAACTAATTCAACTAAAACTTTTACATGAATCTACACTAATTTGTTTATTGTTTTAAATTGATTCCTTTTATTGTTAGGAAAAAGAAATCATTGGACATAATTTCAACTTGACCCGAGTGTGGGAGAAATAACTTGTGAGTTGTTAAAGGTTTTGTAAAAAAAAAAAATAAGATAGCTGAACTCGATTTCGAGGGTTCAAGGCTCCTCAAGCAAACATACAAAGCTCTGAGCCAGCGAAGTGCTTATGAAAAAGAAGGTTTTATATTTACCTATTTTTAGTTTTAAAATTTAAAGCGGCGACCAATTTCTCTGATAGGGGACTAATTTAACTGATACTACCGTAGGCCAAGGGATACATATTGAAGACCAAAAGAAAATCCGCTGCCGAGGACAGACGCAGACGGCGAAAAGAAAATCTAAATTGACCACCTGTGGACAATGGTTATGCTTGGTCTGGTGGTGGCAAAATATGTAGGTCACAGCTGGGAATGCAAAGCCACCGGAAATACTGCATTCCTCGCTAATCTTCGGACTCGAACATAGGCCTTATTAATGATTTGATCCATTTAAGGTTTGAGGAAATGACAAAAATTAACAACAAGTGGAAATAAATGTATCTGAATATGTAGAACAAACATTGTCATATGAGCCTCAAAACGAGGAACAAACATCATTATAAAACACTGACATGAAGAAAAAACTTCAACACATGAACTTCAACGTGAGAAACATTAACACATTCAAAAACACATTTTTTAAATTAGATTTAATCTAAATAATAGTATCTTCATGCTCCATGCTCGGTGGTTTGAAGGTCAATTTTCATATGCCTGATTTCTAGATTTCGAATCTCAGTCTTTTATGTATTGCATAATTTTAACCCTAACCGTTTAATTGAATCGAAAAAATCTTGGAAGACAACGGCCACCCGCTCCATCAGAACTACTTCAGGTCGTCGCGAAGTGGGCGACTGCTGTCAATCCAAACAAGAACGGAGCGGTACAAAAACTGGTTTGTACCTCACTCGGTCAGACTCTATGACCGCCACTCATTAATCAGGAAACTTGAAATGCACTAAGATACTTGTGTGTAGAATGAACTCTTTATGTTGTCTGTTGTATTTATGTGTATTATGTTGTGTTGTCTTTATATGAGAAAAAAGTCCTTGTAATCACAATAAATTTCCGTATGGATCAATAAAGCAGTCTAAGTCTTAGTCTAAGAATTGACACATCCAGTTGGATACTTAATACTGCAAATATTTTTGACACAAGAAAGAGATTAGAGTAATGAACAACATATTTTGCTACGAAAATTAATGAAAAACAGCTTTCACATTTACTAGCGATGAAGAAACAGCTTTCACACTTACTAGCGATGAAGAAACAGCTTTCACATTTACTAGCGATGAAGAAACAGCTTTCACATTTACTAGCGATGAAGAAACAGCTTTCACATTTACTAGCGATGAAGAAACAGCTTTCACATTTTTCTACTTTTATATCATTGTAACTCAATGTCTTTTTTAGACTTAAAAAGGCACTTAGTTATTTAAAATATGGGGCCTCTTTGAAGTGTTCTATGAGTAAAGATGTATGTCAGAGCTAATTATTTATTTAGTTTGTGCTCATGGGTGTAGCCAGAGGGTTTGGGGCTCAACCCTTTCCCAGCCAATGAGATCCCCATCCCCTGGGAGGGGTAATTTTGTGACTAATTTTTTGTTCGATTTTTCTTATTTTATGAGAGATTTAAATGTTCAACCATCACTTGGCCCAGCGTAGCCAATGGGGTTTTGAATTTAAAATCTCCTTCCAGGGCTTTTTACCGTTAAACCCTCTCTTCCATAAAAAAAATGCAAACGACAATCACCCAATCCAAGATCGTAGCCAAGAGGGCTTTTGTGTTTAAACCCCCCTCCAGAAGAATTGAGTTTAAAACCACCCTCCAGCTGGGTTTGAAGCTGAAACCACCTCTTCAATATAAAAAGCAAATTACACATTCAAAACTCTATAATCATAGTCAAAAGAGGGGGGGGGGCGAGCTAGTTTAAACTCCCTCCTCCAGATAGTTTTGAGTTTAAAATCCACCTACAGATAGTTTTGAGGTTGAAAACCCACTCTTCAATATTATTCTAAAGCAAAATGCAATCGCCAAATTTTGTGAGCGTAGCTACGGGGGTTTTGAGTTTTTTTTTAAAAACACCTCCAGAGATTTTTTAGTTTCAATCCTTCCGACAGATGGATTTGACGATAAAACTTCCCGCTTTGATATAAAATCTAAAGCGAACCACAGTCACAAAATTCCAAGAGCGTAGCCAAGAGAAGTTACAAATTTTAACAGTCGCTGGGCAGTAATAGCATGGAAGTCATTTGACGAAATTGAAAAAAAAAATGTGGCTCAACAAATAACCCCAAGATGGATTTTAGGAGTCAGTTAAAGAGATCGGGTCTCAGTCAAGGAAATCCTATGCCGAAATGGGAGTTGACCACTTAGGTTGTGACAGATTTTGCTTCAGGTTTGCTAGACATGTTCTCCGACAAATGAATTATGCATAATAAGAGTTGAGAAAACATAGAGGCCATTACGAGAAAAGTGCAAACATGGTTGTCGTAGTATAACTTGGTAAGCTAGAAAACGCCACACTTAATAACTATAAACAATCACAACACTATAACACTAGATTCATCATTTATTTACACACCCTCATAGTACGAGGTTACACACAACACTCAGATATGAACTTTCTTACCAAGGGGAATAACTCTACATACTAATAACAAACACATACACATAAAACGCAATGTCAACATTAATTACAATTTCTTTTTTTCTTTTCCCTTTCTTTCATTCCTGTCTTCATTCATTCCTTCCTCTCTTTCTGTTTTTAATTGTATTTTAAAGGCTAAGTAAAACTGAGTATAAAGGCTACATAACGAAAGAAAAATAGATGATAGTACCTCTGACTACCTCGTAGTATAATTTTTAAGAAAGGCAGAAAACTTCGCAAGTGTCCTTGTCTACTATATACAATTCAATCTTCTCAAACATCAAGGAGAATGTGTAGGGTGAGAATAGAGAAAAAAAAAAAAAAAAGTCAACTTAAACAAAAATGTAGCACTGTCTGGTACGCACAGAGTTGCCTTAGCATTACATTTAATAAAACTTGTACAAAATTTTAACTAATTAAAATATTAAATTTTATTTATGTATAATGTAATAGTGTAGGCTACGAACATCAATGACATACAATAAAATGACATGATGTTGGATCTGCACATGTAAATGAATAGATTTGAGCAGTAGATGTCAAATGGTAAGAGGAGTATTCTGGAGAGAAATAATTTAATTGTGTTACGTCTTCTGACAGTGTGTGTTCATTCAAGAAATATATCAAAATTTGAACAATGAAAACAAAAAAACAGGTATCAGAGAAATGGTACATCATGTTGCACACTATACAGATACATGTAAATTAGAAACAGCCAGATATCAGTCAGTTTTCTTTATGTGGCCGACTCAACTGATCAGCATTGATATTTGGTGTTTGGTAATGCAGGGCCATAGTCACTCATCACGGCGATTCGTGTACCTTCGTATCTGGTCAAACATTGGCTGTAAGTTGAAAACAACTTAACTGTCAAACTATGCACGTAGAATGGAGTTAAAATGGGTTGTCGACATTTGGTTGATAAGACTAGCAATAGAAAAAAATGTCCTGAGGATTTGGGGGGGGGGGGGGGGTAAACACTAGGTATGGAGCCATAATCCTAAGAATGTAAGGCTTAAAAGACGCTATGAATAGAGTCAATTGTTCTGAGGATGTTATGGTGGTAAGCTGCCCCACCAAAAGACTTGTACTGTCAGACTGTCACCTTGTTTCTTCCCTAGTTCTGTATTCACTGAGGGTAACGTTGGTGTTAACAGTGGCAAGTGTAGATCGTCATCTTTCTGTTGGTGGTGTAGGCACTAACCAGAAATACACACAGTCTCATACGCCCAGGTCTCAAAACACGTTCTTCCCACACAAAGAAGATCAAATGTAGTGGGGTAAAGAAATGTTGACAATGCTCTGAAGTCTGATCAAATGTAGTGGGGTAACAAGACTGGGGGGGGGGGGGGGGACTTAACAATCTGCTCTGTTGCTGTTTTCAAACTTGATGTACATCGTATGAATGAAGAGTGACTCAAAGACGATACGGAAAAGTAATGCCAATTGTTAAGGAAAACAATGTCTCTATGCACAGCAACTTGTGGCTAGAGCAGATAGCTTCACATTGTCTCCCATTAACACACAGATGTTTCCTTCTGGTCGCTAAGATCAATAGTCACTAAGAAAAATATTCTGCCTAATATTTCGACACAATTATGTTCACTTTGTTTTTCAGTCACAGGAACTGAAAGTAGTCTCCACACAAACACAGTCAGCTACAGTAGGATTATAATTCTTTCTGACCGTGACCTTGAAGAAGTATTGTTCAAACTATACTAGCAGCTCTACTACACATGTGTAACTTCAAAATCCGTTCACATTCTAGAAGCAGGTCAGCCTTGAATTTCTCCACCACTGTCAATCATTTTAAAAAATCCATCGCTCTACTGGAGCGTGCACTGCCCTCATAACCTCGTTGTGAAATCTCTCTCTCTGTGGTTTCCAGTAAATGGACAAGTTCCCTTTGCGTCCTCTATAACTTTGAGCGTGTCTGTCATATTCTCCCAGCTGTTTGGACATTTAGACAAAAGATGTCTCTATGACCCACAAGATAAGCATCTCAAAACATTTTTATCACGACCTAATGGGTTTAAACCTTGGTTGAGAGAACTGATCTCGAGCAATGTTTCTGACTTGACCTTCACTTCTAAAGTGACTTCCACCTTTATATAGTCTACTTCCATGATGTTCCACTTTCGGCTTGCTGGTAGATTTCAACTCGTCTTTCACGTCTGTTGTGGTTCAACTGTTGTTCACCTCGTCTTCCTAAACTGTTCAACAATTCATGCTTCTTGAAGTTTTCAGGTCTGCTGTGGTTCAACTGTTGTTCACCTCGTCTTCCCAAACTGCTCAACAATTCATGTTTCTTGAAGTTTTCACGTCTTCTGTGGTTCAACTATTGTTCACCTCGTCTTCCAAAACTGCTAAACGTTTCATGTTTCTTATAGCCAGCCGACAATAAAGCCTCCTCGTTCTCAGACAAACACCTTGGCTCAAGTTTGATACAGGCATCGATCTCTTTCCCTTTACTAACTTCTCCTTTGAACTTTCTAAGAGATGCCTTCGCTTCTTCATACAGCGTGTCCCGATGAGCAAAGTTCATACCTGTCAGAACTAGCATCTTCTCAGTTTGCGTAATTCTTGCCTTTCTGAGCAGCTTGATGGCCAGAATCTCAGGTAACATCTTCATTCGTTTCTGTTCTAATCTCCTATACTTTGTATCAAACTCTGAGATAAAATCATGTATAGATTGATTTTTCCTTTGCTTGAAGTTTTCAAAATCATCAAATTTATCAATATTGTCTGCCAGGTCGTCTTTGGCCAAGTTCGTATCTAGAAACTTCAACAGATTCTCGAAACCTTCCTGAAACTTGAGCTCCGACAGCTCTAATTGCTCCAATACCTTCTCTCTACTCCTTGACTCACTGCCCCGTGTGGTAGTGAAAGGACTCTACGGCTCTAGTCGCTCTCTTCTCTTTCTTAGCTCGTGATTTCATTCTTTCTGATCTACTTCCTAAGACATTTCTTTCAAAAAGTTTGGAATCTCAATTCTTGTAGCCATTATCACTTTAAATAGGATTAACTAAGTCAATACGTTAACTTACACGCTCTGCTACCACTTGGTAAGCTAGAAGAACGCTACACTTAATAACTATAAACAACCGCAACACTATAACACTAGATTCATCAGTCCATTTATTTACACACCCTCATAGTACGAGGTTACACACAACACTCAGATATGAACTTTCTTACATACTACATGCATACATTTCTCTACAAACTAATAACAAACACATACACATATAACACAATGTCAACATAACTTGGCGTCATACTTTCATGGAGGTCCTTAGATAAGTGGACACCAGGTGGGAAGAAGCTGCAGACACTGCCAGTAAAGATTGTTAAGGAGACAGCTTGATGCCCAATGTGCCGAACGGCGCGTGAGGATCTAACTCCAAGGTAAGTAAGAATAGAAGATTAGGTTTATGAACTAAAAATTTTTATTAGCAGGATAATATAATGTACTGTAAATACCTCAAAATATTTTTTCAAATACCGGAACTAATGTCTGGCTTCACCCCTAAACGCTCTCCCAGACCTCCTTGATGGCAAGGGCGGAGAGTTTACAGTTTCTTCACTAACTCCAAGAAGCTATTGTAGGGTACATTAAACGTCTTTCGAAAGAATGAAGGGTCAGAATGTAATAAAGATTTATTATTGACACACAAACATTTACATATATACATATGGCAGGGTTGGGGAAGAAAAAATCGTGGCTACACCCATGTTTGGGTTACCTATTAGCAAATCCGTTCCTGGGTTAACTTAACCTATGATTGAGAAAAAAACAACAACGTTTATTCTATGTTTATTTACGTTTCAATATCCGTTCGCACTTTCACAAAAAAAAAAAAAAAAACTCTTAGAAAGACTCAAGGCCTTTCAATCCCCAACCGTAAGATTATAAAATAAAAAACTTTCTGGGACGCTTGACTCCTGAGTTAGAATGCTAGTAGTTTGATGAACTTGTGCCGGAACAAATGAAAACATCACGCACACAGCAGACGTGACTTTTTGTTTGTCAGAAAGTATAAATAACTCAGTTGTACATGTCTACCAAACCAGGTTCACTAGTCTCTGACGCAGTGGTGTGATAACTCCTTGAAGGTAAAACTAAGCAATTCGGTAATTAGATTTTGTAATTTTTTGCATAGTGCTGAAATAGATTTTGGCTGCCTTACTAAAGTCCAAAGAAGCTGGGAGTTACTCTCCAGCGAGTTAGATCGTTATTGACTTAAAATATTAAAAATATTGGAGTTTTATGATAGTATCGCGTCTTACGACTTTTAAGAAAACATTGATTGGAGTTTATGTAGAAATTTATTTGTTATTTTAATGGTAGAGAAAACATGCATTTTTTGTTTGGCTCCTTTTTTTTTATTCCAGAGCTGAGTGCAATCTTCACTGGCCGACATATTTCTTTGTCACCTTCTTTCTCCAAAAAGTGTGGTCTAGAACTATATCTTTCCAGCAGTCAACATCCATGCTCACTGCTTTGACTTCGTGTTTGGTTATATGCACATATCGGTGATAAAAACAATCAGCTTTTCTTGTGGCCATCGCAAGTTTTCCATAAAGGTGTTTACATAGACAGACATAAAACTAAAGTTGTAATCATTATTTGAAGTTTCTATTCTATCAATCTCCATAGAATCATGTTTACCTACACATTATTGATCTGCCTGCCAATATTGGCCATTGGCCAACCAGATCTTTTGGCCACTCAAGAGTTCACCAGATTTGATGTTGATGCCGATGGTAACATTGAGCCAAGAGAAGTCCAACAGTACTTTATGGTTAGTTATTTATTCTGTTGATATAAATGTTTCTTGAATTTGGCCGTTAATGAACCAGACATATTTAGCACAAAGTGACACTTTTTTATTTTGTTTGTTTTACAAGTTTTAAACGATAAATTAGAAAAGAAGTTTATAACGTCCTTGACCCAAGTCCTTCGGGACGACAGGGGATGATGTCGTTAAGAGTTCAAACTCAGGATCATCAGAGGACAGTTTGAAGCATATTCAATTAGAGCAGCAAGCTTTCTTTTTTGTTTTTTTTTGTTTCAATCTTTTAACAACAAACTATAATGTCAGTCTATACATATTTATTTTATTTATTTATATGGAATCCACATTGGTTTCTTACTAAAACGTTTGCATTTTTTAATAGGAAAATATTTTTTAGTTTAAATTATTTGGTTTATCTTATATAAGCTTATACTATCTTTTCAACGAAGATTATTTTCTATTTAAAATTCTATAATTTTTCATCAACTGTGTCAAAGTCGTAATTTAACGAAGTATTTTCAGCGCTATGACACTAACGGAGACAACGAAATCTCCAGACAAGAGTACAGACAGGAAGTACAATCACACCACATCAACAACCAAGAAATTCAACGGGTCCTTCTGCGTTTCTTTGACGAGATTGACTTCAACAACGATGGAGTCCTTGATCAATCAGATTTCAATAAATTCTTCGCCAACGCAGACGCCAACAAGAACAACCTCGTGAATGAGAATGAGTTTACAACGTAAGTACAAAGTGAACGATCAATCAAATCAGTTTCATATAGATTAGATAGATAGATAGATAGATAGATAGATAGATAGATAGATAGATAGATAGATAGATAGATAGATAGATAGATAGATAGATAGATAGATAGATTCATTCATTCATTCATTCATTCATTCATTGTACAAAGTGAACGATCAATTACATTACCTTCATATTAAGTCGTTTCTACCAACAAAAAATATATACTTTTAATTATCTTTTGTCCTGATAAGTGGATAGATAGATAGCTAGATAGCTTGACCATAGCAGTATTTTCTAGGCAAAACTTTACTGAGTTAAATATTTTATATTTCGTCCATCTAGCTACTTCCACCAGTTGACCGGAGGCCCAGTGGTCGGCCCAGCTGTCGGTTAAATCTTTCAGGTTTTTACATTGATCAAGACATTGATTTCATTCGGTGAATTTGATGTAAACAAAACAATTAAACTTTTATACATACTATCATATGTTTTGTGGAAATTATATGAACAGAAGTGTATGTATATGAAGGCCTTGTATGAATTTATATCTACTAGTGTATTTAGAAAATGACGAAACCTACGAATATAGTTTTAAGTACCAGGCAACCGAGCCTCGCTCAGTTAAATAATTTCCTTCGGTAGGATGTATACCCGAAGTCATTATGGGAATATTTTTGTAATTACGAAAATGAACGATCGGGTAAAGACCAACATTCTGAAGAGTTGCTTTCGTATTCTGTTACTTCTTGATGTTATTTTACTTGGCGATTAAATAGAAAGTCTCTTTCTCTTTTTTTCTACTATCTAGAAACAACACAGCATACGTCATGTCCTTTTACATTGCATGTTTTGCGTAGAACTGTTGCCCTATTATTGGCTTGGAAGAAAGTCTTTGCAGTGTAACTTCTCAAATGATTATGTTCAGACATTTTAATGCTGCAATTAATATATTCATTATGGCTTTTGTACGAAACATTAGGTGACTCAAAATCTCTACGTTATAGGGTAAAACATTTACTTTTTAACAAAGTAAAATGGCACATTTTTTCCAAAGAGACTTAAAATCATTGCGTTAATATACTAAAGAAGCGTTTTCATGGGGCGTCTCTGTTACGCCGACTACCTTTCAGCTCACTAAAAAAGATTGTCTTTGGCATATGTTCGTCCCCCATACCGGAGTGCCCTGCCCAGCGTTACTGTCAGACTATAAGAACCTCATGCCGGGGTTTTACTGAGGATTATAGTTCAATTAAAAGAGGCGACAGCCTGCGAAAAGTCGTTTACCGCGAGCTGGATATCATTTTCAGTGTGAGCAAGTAAGGCGTAGAGAAAATGTGTTGTGACCAATTCCTTTGTTTTGGTATGGGACAGTAGACTTCGAAGCTTGAACACATTGTAATTATTCACCAGCAAATAACAACAAAGTAAAAGCTACCTACACGTCTGAGTTCAATTAAAGTGTAAACAATTTATAAAGCATTTAAAACACAACTAATCCTGCATTGTCAAATTTAATAACATTATTTCTCTTCCATAGTTTCATAATAAATCAATCTGCAATAAGATGGTGCGCAAATGTTTAATTAGACCAATTGAATTATGAAACTTGTTCTTGTTTGCTGTAAGCCTAATGACGTAAGCGGTTTCAAAAAAAGTTTTTTTTCCCTGTGACGTCCTGGAAAATATACCTTTATAAAACATTTTAGCCAAAATTAATTAAACATTTTCAAAGCGATATAACGGTCGACCTTGAGTTTTCCCCTTGTGGCCAATAAGCAAATCGTTAGGGTCTTTTTTGAAATAAAATTGATGTATATTGTTTTTAAACCTGTTCCTCCAGACAAACTACTTTTTTTCCTAACAAGGCCACTGGGATGATAAGTCAAGGGATTCCTGTTAATCTGGCTGCCTGTCTCAGCCCCCACGACACCGGCAAAATCTAGTTTTCCTGGTTCTGAGATTGGGTGATGGCTTGCTGGCTACCTAATCTATATCTTCCTCTCCGACGGCCTGCAAATCTTCAAGTATAGTTTCGTTGAATGTTGCCAGGAGCATCGCAGTTCCAGCATCAAAAGACCGGTCTGTTTTTTCTGGGCATTTGCTGAGACCACCGGTCATCTATAGTTTCCACCACCTGTATGATTCTATGCGTGAGGTCCTCGTCCTAAACATTGAGCCCCCGACTGAAATGTTTCGTTTTCGCTGTGTCTTTAGCAGCCTCAAAAGATAATGCGTATATCAAAATCGCTTGTTTCTATACAGCCCCAAGAGAAAGAAAGGAAAGTTCACAGAAATTACAGAAGGATATGCGAAATAGTGCACCTAGATCGGTTGCCCTGTTATTGTGGAGATAATGGAGTCTGTTTTGGACGAACAGACATAGGGAGAGGCAATGTTGTAAACCTATTCCCCCCGACTAACTATTTTTTCCACGTGAGAACTTTCTGAATTTTGTTTATGCTGTGGGGCGAAAATGACCTGAGCGAGTGTGTTGATGTGTTGAGTAACTAGAGTTATGATCGTTGAATTTTCGACGAAGGATTGTTTTCCTTTTATTGGTGTTTGTGAATCGGGATATGTAAATTTCATTAGGAGTATTGTTAAATTACTTCTTCTTAGTGGGAGCATTGACTGTCCATAGTTGGATTGTGCTTCTCCAATCAAAAAGATATCGGCGACCTGAGAATCGGTGAGTTAACTTTCTTTAGTCCACTCCCTAGTTGTAACATAAATAAATAAATATAAATACACACACACATATATATATATACTGTCACGTATTACGAATTGAATTCTAATTTTTAAAATGGCTTGCCTAGGGGAACGTGACAATAGAAAAGCAGTTGTGTCACTTATCTTAAGTCTGAATTTAATCAAAGACTTACAATGAATAACAAAAAAAAAATGACACAAGAAATCGGAAGGTAAACTATCAACTTAATGTTTAATCAAATATAAAATTACAAGAAAGAAAAATAAACATTTACTCAATACAGAATTGATGTGTTGACCAAAACCCTTTTACAAAAATGGCATGTAAAAATATTACAATACAAGAGTTTGAAAATATAATTACAAATACAAGCAAGCAAGGCCTTGGAAAAAAGAAAACAAAATATTAACTTACACGATCAAGTGGTATACCACGCACGGGTCGCGCAATGTCTCCGCTATTCTGTCTCACGGCTGTCTCCGTATGTCTGTCTGTCAACGTTACGCGGGCGGTCTTATATAATCTACCGCGCGTCGATATCTCGTAACTTCTAGAATAGAAAGTCATCAACACCCAGATCTAGAACGCTCTTCAAAGAGACAGAAAAAAAAACACCCTCCTTTCAACCAGAGGTACACACACAGGTCAAGGACCGGTCACTGTCTGTGTGGCTTGACGAATAAAAAAAAAAAACTTATTACACAAGGGGCAGACAACCTACTCGTCTCTCGACCGCAACAGGTCAAAGAAAGAAAAAAAAAAACAACGCCTAGATACGTAACACCTCCCTCCTAAAAATAAAAAGTTTACATTTCCACGAAATGGAAATCTTTTTAGAACTACAAAAAAAATATTTACATTACAGAATGTATTTATCATGATATATATATAAAAAAAATATATACATCAAAATACTTTTTACAATCTAGATAAGGCATCGGCGATAACATTTTCGCTGCCTTTTATGTGTTTAATATCTAGGTTGTACTCTTGTAAAAATAAACTCCACCTGAGAAGTCGTTGGTTCTTGCCAGACATTTTGTGGATAAATGTAAGGGGATTGTGGTCAGTAAATACAACCAGTGGCCATCTAGACCCACTGATATAAAAATCAAAGTGTTGTATAGAAAGAATCAACCCAAGACATTCTTTTTCCACAGTAGAATAATTTCTTTGATGTCTATTAAATTTCTTGGAAAAGAAACAAATAGGATGCTCTACTTGGAAATTATCTTCTTGGTAAAGGACTGACCCAACACCTGTGTCACTGGCGTCAATAGCTAACCTAAAAGGTTTTCCGAAGTCAGGAGCCATCAAAATGGGAGAGCTAGATAATATCTGCTTGATCTGGTTAAAGGCTTTCTGACATTCATCCGTCCAAGTAAATCGGACGTTCTTTCTCAGGAGGTTTGTTAAAGGACTGGAAATGACAGAAAAATTTTCGCAAAATTTTCTATAATATCCAGACATTCCCAAAAATCTTCGGAGTTGTTTCCGATCAGCAGGAATAGGGAAAGCTTGGATAGCTTCTACTTTGGCCATTACAGGTTTCACCTGGCCTTGTCCTACAATATGGCCTAAGTATTGGATGGAAGCCTGGCAAAAATCACTCTTACTCAGGTTTACAGTACTTTTTGCATGTAACAGTTTAGTAAAAAGACAATGCAGTTGTTTACAATGGCTAGAAAAATCTTGGCTAAAAATTACTACATCGTCTATGTATGCGTGGCAATTCTCCATGTCAGCAAGCAGGGCATTTATCATTCTCTGGAAAGTGGCAGGAGCATTCTTCATGCCAAATGGCATCACTTTGTATTGGTACAGACCATCAGGGGTGACAAAGGCGGAGATTTCCTTTGCCCTATCAGTCAGGGGAACCTGCCAATAACCTGAAAGTAGGTCTATTTTGGTGATGTACTTAGCGTCACCAATACGATCTATGAGATCGTCTATCCTAGGGATAGGAAACGAATCGGTCTTTGTGACAGCATTTACCTTACGGTAGTCTGTACAAAAACGATAAGTCTTGTCCTGTTTAGGTATCAAGACACATGGGGAGCTCCAGCTACTGGAACTTGGTTCAATGAGGTCATTTTCAAGCATATACTTGATTTCTGACCTAAGTATGGCAAGTTTTTCAGGGTTGACCCTGTAAGGATGCTGCTTGACTGGAGTAGCCTCGCCAACATCTACATCATGCATTATAACATTAGTCTGTTTTGGTACATCAGAAAAAATGTCATTAAATTCATTAATGAGTTTCATGATAACTGGCCTTTCTGTCGAAGACAGATGAGACAGTTTTACATCCAAATTCTGTAATACAAAAGAATTAGGTATTTTGTATTGTCCAAATTTCTCCTTTACAATATCATCATCAATAGGAGAAACATGGCTATTTGAACAACTTTTGACTGTATTTAAAACACAATTATTCTTCTCTGAGTGATCTGGCCGAGATACATAAGGCTTCAGCATGTTTATATGACATAGCTGAGTCTTTTTCCTACGGTCAGGAGTTTTGATTGTGTAATTGAGGTCACTAATTTTGGTCTCAATTTCATATGGACCAAAATATCTGGCTTGCAAGGGTTGACCTGGTATGGGCAAAAACACAAGCACCTTATCCCCGGGAGAAAATTCTCTAACACGGGCCTTTCTATCATACCAGCGTTTCATGCTGGATTGGGTGTTTTGTAAGTTATTTTTGGCCAGAACACAAGCATCATAAAGTCTAGTTTTAAACTTACTTACATAGTCTAAAAGTCCTTCAGTGGCTGTTGGTGACAACAAAGTCTCTTTTATCCATTTCAAGGGACCGCGCACCGAATGGCCAAAGACTAAGTCAAAAGGGCTGAATCCCAACGATTCCTGGACGGATTCACGGGTTGCAAACAGCAGCATGTGGATTCCTTCGTCCCAGTCTTTTTCGTGCTCAAAGCAATAGGTTCGGATCATGTTCTTGAGAGTCTGATGGAATCGCTCAAGAGCGCCTTGCGACTCGGCATGATACGCACTCGACATGCAGTGTTTGATGCCTAACTGAGTCATGACTTGCTTGAAAAGATTGGCCGTGAAATTCGTTCCTTGGTCCGATTGGATAGACTTTGGTAGACCAAATAGAGTAAAGAACTTGATTAAGGCCTTCACAATGTTTGATGCTTTTATGTTCCTTAGAGGAATAGCCTCAGGAAAACGAGTTGAAGCACACATAATGGTCAACAGGTATTGGTTGCCAGCTTTTGTCCTTGGAAGAGGACCAACACAGTCAATAAGTACTCTGCTGAAAGGTTCTTCAAAGGCTGGAATCGGCTTCAGAGGAGCAACAGGGATCTTTTGATTTGGCTTGCCAACCATCTGACAGGCATGACAGGATCGGCAGTACTGGATGACATCTTTCTTCAAACGTGGCCAGAAGAAGTGTGACATAATCTTGTGGTATGTCTTGTGGATGCCGAGATGACCTGACATTGGTGTGTCATGAGCCAGATTCATGATGTACGCTCGGTATCTTTCTGGTAACACGATTTGATGGCATATTCTCCATTCTTCTTCGTTGGATGCGTCTGGAGGTTTCCATTTCCTGAAGAGCATATCATCTTGGATGTAGTAGCACGTTGATGCTAGCTCTGCCTCTTGTGATGTCATTGCGGTTTCTCGGAGTTTGGCGAGCTCTGGATCCTTCTTTTGGTCCTCAATCAACTGTTTTCGAGTTGATGCCGGCTTTTCAGAATTTGGCGTTGGTTCTTCTTCAAGAGAAGCAAAGAATGTGGTGCTCAAGTCCACATCATCTTGGTTACTGTTGGCCTTGACGACGTTCTCTTCTTGAGATGCTTTCAACCTCATTGCCCTTGTTACTGCACACGCTGGATATAACTCTAGGTCTTCCTCGGGTGTGGCAGATAAGTCGGGTGTTTGAGTGACGATGGGTTCGGCTATCACCTTTCCACCTGCTAAGTCATTGCCTAACAGCAACGAGATGCCTTCCAATGGTAATGTTGGTCGGACACCTACAACAACCGGTCCAGTAATGAGATTTGACTTTATGTCGATTAGATGTAGAGGCACATCTATACATCCAAGCTCTACGCCTCGTAACAGGATGCTCTTCCCAGTCGATGATGATTTAGACAAGGGCAAGATACCCTCTAAAAGTAACGATTGTGAAGCACCTGTGTCTCTCAAAATGGTGATAGGTCGTAGACTTGTAGAATCACCGGGTAGTGATACAAATCCTTCCGAAATGAAAGGCTTAAAATCCTCTAATAAAACATCAATTTTGGTTGATGCAGACTGGACTTGGGTCGAACTCTCGCTGGAGTCATTGACATCTCTAGGAGACGCAGTGGAGAAACTCTTTCTTGAGTCAGTAGAACATCTTGTGGATGTATTTGGAGAACTCTTGATGGAGTCATTGGAACATCGGGGTGATGTCTTATGGGAACTCTTGATAGAGTCATGGGAACATCGGGATGATGTATTATGGGAACTCTGGATAGAGTCATTGAAACATCGGGGTGATGTCTTATGGGAACTCTTGATAGAGTCATGGGAACATCGGGATGATGTATTGTGGGAACTCTGGATAGAGTCATGGGAACATCGGCTTGATGTATTTGAAAAACTCTTGTTTGAGTCATTGGAACATCGGCTTGATGTATTTGAAAAACTCTTGTTTGAGTCATTGGAACATCGGCTTGATGTATTTGAAAAACTCTTGGTTGAGTCATTGGAACATCGTAAAGATGAATTTGAAGAACTCGCTGTTGAGTCATTTGAACACCGTGGAGACATTTTCGGAGAGTCTTGTACAGTCAATACATTTGAAACAGGTGGTGTCGAGGTATTCTTGATATGACTTGATGATGAGGGAGTAAACCTCGCCGACCACTGTACTGTGCAAGCGCTGACTTTTGAAGGAGCGTTTTCGTTTCTCTTTCTCAATTTCCAACAATCGTCAATTTTATGGCCTTCTCGTTTGCAGTAGGAACAAGTAGCTTTACTTGTAGTAGGTTTTCTGTCGTTTGTACTGCTGTTCTTGATGGAGTTGCTAGCAGTGGACTCAGGCTGTTTGACTTGTTTTGGCTTGACATCCGTCGTATACTTGGCAAATTGATGTGATATTATATAATCGTCTGCCAACACTGCAGCCTTGTGCACATCTTCCTCGCCACGATCAGCTATATGCGTACGGACGTCCAGCCGCACACAACTCTTGAACTCTTCCATCAGCATTAGGTTCTTGAATTTTGCAAAGTCGGTGCCGATTTCCCTGGAAGTGAGCCATTTCTCAAAGCGTCGCTCCTTTTCCCGCAGGAATTCTACATGGGTTTGGCCATCCGATTTGCGACAATCCCTGAACTGCTTTCGGTAAGCTTCCGGAACAAGTTCATATGCCTTAAGAATTAAGGCCTTAACAACATTATAATCTTTTTGTTGTTCAATGGTCAAAGAACAAAATACCTCTGCAGCTCTACCAGTCAAAACTGTTTGCAGCAAAGTGGGCCACAAAGTTTCAGGTACATTAAAATTTTTCACAGCAAGTTCAAATTGTGGAAAATAATTGTCAATTGTGGCTTCATTAAAGCGTGGAATTATTTTCAAAAATTTTGTTGCTTCAGCAGTATGACTGGCAGGGGAAGAATCTGGTCTTACATTAGCAGCTAACTCTAATTTTTTTAACTCTATTTGTAATTTCATTTCCATTTCTTTCTGAGCCGCTGCAAGCTCTAATTCTTTTTGTTTAATTTCTCTCTGCTCTCTAGCCGCTGCAAGCTCTAATTCTTTTTGTTTAATTTCTCTCTGCTCTCTAGCCGTCTGGGCTTCTATTTCCATTTGTTTTAATTTTATCTGAAGTTCTAAATCTGATTTACCCTCATCGGGTCTAAGGGTTTCTAAAAGGTCTTCAGAAAACACTTCCTCGTCTACATAATGGATTACAATGTTATCTCTGATTTCTTGTTTAAGGGCATTTGATTTTATTTTTAACCCTAACTGTTTAGAAATAAGGACCAGTTCCTTCCTAGTACAAGCATCAAGCTCTTCCACAGAGGGATTTGCAAGAAAAACCTGAATATCCATGACTAACTAACAACTATTACAAGCAAAAATATGTATACAATGTAAATATACAGTACAAAATCAGTACAACAAAAAACCTTAAGAGAGTTTGGTCAATACTATTGATACTTTACTTCCGACTCTTTGACACAAAAAAAAAATTTTTAAAAGTCGACTTCGCCTTTACAAAATTACTCAAGTAAGACGAAAATAGGTTCAGAAAAATATCCGGGACGAAAGCCCTCAAACTTCTTTTGTCACGTATTACGAATTGAATTCTAATTTTTAAAATGGCTTGCCTAGGGGAACGTGACAATAGAAAAGCAGTTGTGTCACTTATCTTAAGTCTGAATTTAATCAAAGACTTACAATGAATAACAAAAAAAAAATGACACAAGAAATCGGAAGGTAAACTATCAACTTAATGTTTAATCAAATATAAAATTACAAGAAAGAAAAATAAACATTTACTCAATACAGAATTGATGTGTTGACCAAAACCCTTTTACAAAAATGGCATGTAAAAATATTACAATACAAGAGTTTGAAAATATAATTACAAATACAAGCAAGCAAGGCCTTGGAAAAAAGAAAACAAAATATTAACTTACACGATCAAGTGGTATACCACGCACGGGTCGCGCAATGTCTCCGCTATTCTGTCTCACGGCTGTCTCCGTATGTCTGTCTGTCAACGTTACGCGGGCGGTCTTATATAATCTACCGCGCGTCGATATCTCGTAACTTCTAGAATAGAAAGTCATCAACACCCAGATCTAGAACGCTCTTCAAAGAGACAGAAAAAAAAAACACCCTCCTTTCAACCAGAGGTACACACACAGGTCAAGGACCGGTCACTGTCTGTGTGGCTTGACGAATAAAAAAAAAAAACTTATTACACAAGGGGCAGACAACCTACTCGTCTCTCGACCGCAACAGGTCAAAGAAAGAAAAAAAAAAACAACGCCTAGATACGTAACAATACATATATATATATATATATATGTAAAAGAATAGCCCTCTTAAGGGTATAGGATGTATATTTTAAAGTAAATTACTCTAACCGCAATGCGATTGAGCTTGCGTGTTTCTCTTTATTGGCTGATGATGTTAAAAAGGGCGGCTGAAATTTTAATATAAACTGAAACATTTTCTTAATTATATTAATATTGAAATTTAAAAAAAAAAAGTGAAGTCCCTCTTTAAAACCTTGCAATCTATAGGACACATCTGTTTCCATGGAGAACGATTGAAGAGGTTCTACTTAGCTTTGTTTGGCCACCCTCCTAGGAGTAGGAAAGTTGATTCCAAACTTCTAAAAAAAAACCTGAGAAAATAAATATCAGAAGGTTGTGACCTATAGCAGATTGGGGCATATCCTGCGAAGCTACTGCTTTCAAACTATGGTATATTTGCCGCTCCTTTGGTCACATCAGCTTCGTGGAGAGGTGGGGGGATGTGTGAGCAACATCGTTCTAACCATAAATAATGCCCAGGGTTTTATCCCGTTTATCCAAAGCCCTAGCCTTGAATCTCGGGAATAGTTCAACACAGTCACATGAAAAAGTGTTTTACGAGAAAAAAACATAATTGTTCTACGACTGAAAGAGGCCAAAACATGTTACCAGGTAAGTCAAGCCTTTTCAGGGTCAAAGAGTCATGAATGGAAAATTTCTCGACTCTTAATGATATTTCGATTGTACTGCATAGCTATGTGAAATACTGCACTCCTCAACGATTTTTAGACTCGATGCCAAGCTTTTTTACCGTATATTCCCACATATACGCTGCATACGTGTATAAACCGCACAAATGACAAAATAAGTGAAAATTAAATCGTACTACCCGCACCCTTATATGCAAAGCGTGACTAGCCGTAAACTACAGGTACATAAGTACTATCTTAGGTCCTACTCGTTTTCTTGGGGTCTATAGTGAGATTTTCATAAAGCTATCCATGTTTTATTTCACAACAATATAGCTAAACATAGGAGGTATAAAGAACACGGTAGGTCCAGAGTTCCCATGTTACTATATATTTGTGCAATAAAAGTTGGTAAATCCCGCGTCTTTGTATAGCCCACTTATTGTGTTATTATGTGTATATATGTATGTATATATATATATATATATATATTGCTATAACTTAGCAATTAACCTCAACAAAGGTGATATAAAACAGAACGTTTAATAATCCATTATAAACTACATCTAGAGCCAAACTTAGAATCACATCTCAGGCCTTCTTGTTTACATCGCTAATCATCGGCCATCTTCCTTCCTCTGTTCTCTAGCGTGTCCTGTGGTACACAATGTCGCACCAAATGACAGTGCGCAATGTAGAGTCATAACACTGCCCCCTACTTAGTTATGTTCGTCCCGAACATGACCAGATTTTTTGACAGGGCTGAAGAATCGTCAGTGCTGATGAAGTTCTGGCAAGAAAGTTATAGTCCCACTGGAGGCCAGGTCATAAACACACTGTCATTTTCAGCCATCTCCAGAAGGTAGGTTTTTCTACACATGTCCATTAACCACATTATCAGTGTCCAGTTTCCGCTGAAATTGATTCATCTTTTACTCTGCTTTGTGAAGGCAGACGTACACACGTTTGTCAAGTCCAGACCTGTTGATGGTTTTTCTTGTATTTGCATTGTTCATTCGAGGTGCCGCCCGTACAGTTCTTATTAAATTTCTGTCTGCTGTTAGTACTGGTAGCCAAAAAGGAGTATTGGACACAGACCCAACGTTGTCTGATTTGGTCATGCCCATTGAAGCACGCATATCAAGGACATCGAAAGCAATAGTTTCACTCTGCCTATAAGTCACTCCTCTAGTTTCTTCATCTAGCGTTTTCTTTTCGGGTCTGCGCTTATCGTTGCAAAGGTTGCCACTTTCTTTATCTTGAAAGCTAGACGCATCTGATTTGTCACTATGATCATCGACGGCGCTGCCACCACCAACACTTTCTTTGTAACTACCCGTATAGCCACAACAATGATTGGTTGATGTTTCAATCTTCGCTCTTCTAGGATGTAGCTGGCCTTCCAGTTTGTTCCACTTCAGTTTGTCCCTTTTATGATACTTGTTTACTGACAGATTAGACCATTTTGGTATGGTCGTAAGTTCGATTCGTTTCACCTGAATGCCTTCCACACCATCATCAAGCAGTTGGAACTCTATGTATCCATATTGTACAGTTCCACTTCCAATGTTTAGAGATAAACCGAATTCCTGCATAAAATCCAGACCAAGGATGCAAACGTCGACAACATTGGCGATCAGAAAATCATTGCTAAATGGTTGACTTCCTATTTCAAAATTAAGCCGTACCTGTCCTAATATAGGTAACAGTTCGCCACCTGCCGTTTTAAGAGTGTAGCCATTATCTCGTATTATTTCCTGATCACCAATCAGACTGGGTCCAACTATCGACCGCGTAGGCCCTGTGTCCAAGAGAAACCTATAAGAACCAGCGCCAATCTTCCCCTGCACTCTCAAGGTTCTGCTTTGTTTTAACACTCTGAAAGGAGTCTTTATTCTCGGAGTCTCGATTTTCTGGATTGCCAGTTCTTGCTCCCTAAGCCTGTAGAATCGTAGCGGTTGACGTTCTGATGCACAGCCTTGGCCTTGGAACAACATGTTACAATTCCTCCGTAAATGACCTGGAGTGTTACATTCTTTTTACTACGCCTTGAGGTCTGATAATGTTCCCATTCATTTAAAGCCTTATCCACCATTCTTCGAATCAGCCTCGGCAGATCCTCCTCTTCCGCCACATTTAACGTTCGACAATAGTGTATGTTCCTCGCTGAAACTTCGGCCGCCTCGTAGGACAGGGCATAGATGGGGGTTCGTTGATTTTCCGTTTTCCGCTTATTCGGATGGCTTTCTTAAGTTCCGAATCTCGCACTCCATCTATGAAAGCATCTGTGACCAGAACATCCAAAAGTTCCTGTGTTGCCGATGGGTAAGTAAGACGGGAGAGACGTTCTACGTCTGCTGCTAATTCCTGTAATGTCTCTCCGTTTTTCTGTTGTCGATTCTTTAATTGCATCCTGAAAACTTCCTGCAGGTGTTTATTGCCGTATCGTAGTTCCATTTATTTGACCATTGCATCGTAGTCTGTCCGATCTGTCATAGCCTGTAACAATTCGGCTGCCTTGCCTCGGAGTGCCAACATGAGACCAGTTGCTTTCTCTGCCTTGGTAACCCATCTGTTGACTTGCGCCGCCGCCTCGAATTGTAATCGATACGCCGACCAAGACACAGAGCCGTCAAACACCTGTGGTTTAATCTTCCCCGTCATTTCAGTCACAGTGGCCCCCGCATCTTGTTTCTTTTGCAGCTCCGCCTTCATTTCAATTCGTAACTGTTGAATTTTAGAATCATCTCCCACCATTTGGGACCTTAACTCAGCGACCTCATTTCTTAATTGTTATTTGAAACTGTCTATGTCATTTTTCAATTCGATCACAAATGATTTTATAGAGCCCAGTTCATTACCCATTTCTTTTTTAAGTTCATTCTGTCCTGATTTCATGTCTTCCTTCAACGAGTTTCCCATGTCAGTATTTGTTTTGCCTTGTTCTTGTATCATGTTCTAAAGCTCCATCATAGTCGGTTCTATTTCAAGCACATAGGTCTCCGGGTCCTGTTCTTCCTCTATCATGTTTTGCCTAAGACGCTCCATAAGTGCCTCCTTGTTGCCGCTCACCTTCAGCTCTCTACCTCTAAGTTTCTGTCTAAGTTCCTGTAATGACAGTTGACTAACGTGTTTTCTTAGACGCCATCCAGTAGTCAAACGTGGATCAATTACAACCAAAACTTATGTTGATTTACCCGACAATGGAATCTTTCAATGTCCTATACATAGATCTAGACCTTCTTCTCCCCTTTCGTTGAGGATCCCACTATCTGACACCATTTGCTATATTTTAGCATTTAACCTCAACGAAAGTGATATAAAACAGAACGTTTAATAATCCATTATAAACTACATCTAGAGTCAAACTTAGAATCACATCTCAGGCCTTCTTGTTTACATCGCTAATCATCGGCCATCTTCCTTCCTCTGTTCTCTAGCGTGTCCTCTGGTACACAATGTCGCGCCAAATGACAGTGCGCAATGTAGAGTCATAACACTATGTTTCGTGTTCGAATTTATACAATAAAGTTTGGGTTTACTCCCCACTCAAAAGTTCTGGATCCGCTAGTGCCTTTCATACACCTAGAAATATACGTACTATTAATATCTGCGTCCATTGATTGAAACAAAAACGATAACTTAAACTCGTACGAAAAAAAAAAAATTAAATTTTAAAAATTTTATACCAATTTTTTTGTTTGTTTTAAGTTGAATAAAATCAAATTAAGCATTAACCATCAAACGAGCAATGATTTCACGAATGACAGCGAGAGGTAACATCATTATCCATTGTTACCTGTCAAGTTCCTTTTTTTTTTTACCCATTTCACATGTTTATTTGGTCTCTACTTTGCTCTAGGTCTGACTTGCTAGAGCTTTCCATTTCAGCCTTTCCCGCTAACTGACAGAATGCAGAGCCATTCATGATTATAAAAGATAAGAGTCCCAAAAGAATGTTCTTATCTTCATAAGAACACAGAAAAGAGAAACTAGATCTAGATATTCGTGTTCATAGCTACGTCAACAGAATGCGGACTGACAACAATAGTTCTCTATGGGATGGGGTTCAAAGTAGATGTCCTTATGTAGTTTGCACAACTGCATCAAGACTTTTGCCTAATGAAACCAGGCTCTGACATAATGGCTGTGTGTGACTGCTCAAGATCTTGAGATTTAAGAACTAGTATCTGTTTTTTCTCTTTTCTTTTTGGCCTACAGATACAACCTTAAGACATCAAGATAATTAATGGATTGGCTTTTGACGTCAGCGTGTATGAAAATGTGTGTGTGTGAGTGTGTGAGACTAGAATTGGGTGATAAAGGACCAATAGGTTAAGTCCCTGACTGACTTCGCTGAGGCTTCAGTCTAATGGCAGTCGTGGACTGTACTCGGCTCATACAGTGAGTGTAAAGCTGGACCAAACGCGAATCTCACTACTGTCTTTTTTTAAAAAAATAGCCCTTAACTCCAAACATGCATTAACTCAGATCAGTCGCATTTTTAATAGCTGCACGTAATTTAACTCTCAGCACATTTCTTATACTTGAAACATTAAGCTCTTCAGCTCATCGCCCATTCATTCATGGCCCTAAACATTTCGAAATACAGACTTGATAAAATTATTCCGACGATTTTAAGCTTTTATTTAAAAATGTAATACATGCTCACTGTCAGGTTGAATGATAGTCTTCTCAATAATTTGTTTAAACATTAAAGACCAAGTTTAATACTAAAACTAATTTATTGATCTTTAGAAATTTGTTGCAATCTCCAAGATTCTATAGTCTCAAAACAAAACGAAATATTCCCCAAACACATAGAAGTTCATTGATAGAGTACGTCTTGATCTTTTCACGTTCCATAGTCAGCGAATTGGCTGATACAGTCTGATACAGCCTGATACAGCCTGACACAACCTGACACAGCCTAATACAGCCTGACACAACCTAATACAGCCTGATACAGCCTGACACAACCTGACACAGCCTAATACAGCCTGACACAACCTAATACAGCCTGACACAGCCTGAAACAGCCTGGCACAGCCTGACACAGTCTAATACAGCCTGACACAGCCTGATACAGCATGACACAGCCTGACAGACACTGAGTACCAGATTTAGGACAAATAAGTTTTTATACCCTTCGGTAATACCGTTCTACAGTAGTTTATCCTTATCCACCTCTTTATAGACGTTTTCTCAATCCTCTTTCCAACCTATTTCTCTACTTCCTTAAAACTTTTCAGCAATTCACCCTTCACTTTCACTTATCCCTTAGTCTGTTAAGCCGTTTGGCCCTTTGGGGAACACACATAATCTGTCGAACGTCCTTATCCATTAATCTATGGCTTTATATAATTTTTTTCCTGGTACCGTTCCCTGAAGGAAGGTTTTTGCAATCTCTCGTGTTATAGCCATACAGATTCATTTTGCTTTTTTCTGACTGTGGTGAGCAGGTCATTGTTGGGCCCAAGTGACATTATGATCCTGTTTCGAATTTCACCCCTTGATATGAAATCTTTGTAAAGTAATTAGGTTGACATTTTCCACGCCCCTGTCTCTTACCCTTGTTTTAAACTATACGCCTCTGTAACTCTGTACCTACTAATATGACACTGTCAGAGTTCAATGTAGGACAATAAAAAGTACGTTTCTCAGGACACCCAATGACCTCTCACCGAATGGCTGCAGTTTAAGGCAATTATCTGTCGCTGGAAACATCTGGACAAAATCTCATGAGCACTAACGACATGCGTGCGCTGGGAATTATATAAATTACAACATTCAGAAGAGTGGCTCAGTCAAGATTCAAATCCGTGTTATAACATTCTTCAATCACACAACACAAGTGTGGGGTAATTATATACTTCTATATTAATTTTCATAATCTAACGGTTCTCAAACTTGTGCTCTTTATAACTTCTATGATAAGTAATAAAAGCTGTGAATGGTTATTATTATATTTTTATAACTCTTATCCTCGAGAAAAAGTCCTCTTTAAGCGAATGTCTAAATCTACTACACTAATATTCTAATGAAATTAGATCTAGATGATGCGCAAAATGTTCCTGAACATTAATTCATTATAATTCCTTTCTAGAGCCTACATGCGGAAATACCCGTTAACTCTACTATTCCTTGTATTAACTCCCTTGAGATAAACGAATTAAGGCCTTAGTCGAAAGATCGAATTCCATATCTATGAATCCAAATCAAAACATAATAATAAAGTGTGAAAAAAACAAAACAAAAAAGAAAAATTTTTTAAATAGTTATTTTCATAATTATTATCACAAATAATAGTAATATAACCAGTGCTTTTATTGTACCGGCACCTTTTTCAGTGTGGGGAAAAATATTACTTTTCTTGCATTTTAAAGTTTGTTATTAATTTATTAGTTGTTAAAAGGTGGGCAATCTATCACTGAGTATCGGAGTCTTCTAGCAATTGTCAGTGGCACTACAAATTACTAAAACTGTTTAGCTTTCAGATTAAAGTTTTAAAATAACTTTCTCTTATATCCATAGAACCATGTTCGCCTACTCCTTGTTGATCTGCTTGCCAATGTTGGCATTCGGCCAAGATTTTTTGGCCAACCAAGAGTTCAACAGATTTGATGTTGATGGTGATGGTAACATTGAGCCCAGAGAAGTCCAACAGTACTTCAGAGTAAGTAGATGTAGTTGCAGGGATCGAACGTGTAACATAATTAAAAACCTAATCTAAAGATAGGAAGGCTGAGTGATAAAGCGCTTGGCTTCTGAACCGAAAGGTCGTGGGTTCAAATCCTGGTCAACACTGGGATTGTTAAATTTGAGATCCTTAGGGAACCTCTCAGTCTAATGGGTACCTATCATTATTTGAGGAAAAAGTAAAGGATCTATGACATTGTGCTAGATATCTATGTCTCTCCCTTACCGTGGGCCACGGAAACATATGAAACATATCGAACAGTTAAATTAGTTCTGGGATTTTACATATTGTATTATTTATTATTGCCTTATTGTGTTCAATGCTATTTGAATTGTCTCGATGGTCCAAGGATCAAACCCTGCTCGCCTCTTTCCCCGCTGTTCTGTGAGAGGTTAGCACTAGAATGTACTAATCTTTAAATCTAATGCAAATTCCGATACACGTAAACCAAACTAAGAAACAAGAGACCCAGTAATGAGGTTATAAAGTAGACAAAGATCCGTTCCTTTGCTCCAAGGCAAGATGCTCTTGGCCATAAAAGTACAAAAACAATACTATCAATGGCTGAGAAATGAGCTACATTAATTCAAATTGGTTGAAATGCCCTCAGCCATTGAACAAGGTTCCTACATTATTTTTGTGAAATACTTAAACCTTACTCTGGATGTCAGTACAAGAGTTTTATGGTTAACAGATTCAAAGACTTCTTATAAATGCTTATAATTTAACGCCTTACTTTCCAGCGCTTTGACGCCGACGGTGACGGCAGAATCTCCAGACAGGAGTACAGAGATGAGGTAGACACCCACCATATCAACTTCCCAGAGGCCCACCGCGCCCTTCTTCGTCTCTTTGATGAGATTGATTACGACAATGACAACCATCTTGACCAGTCCGACTACAACACTCTTTTCAACAACGCTGATGCCAACCAGAATGACCTCGTCAGCCACAACGAGTTTGTCACGTGAGTTACACCAACACACACACAGAGAAACATAGAGTTACAACATGCACACCTTCCCAGCCTCTTAATACTCATACACATACATACAGTCACACACATAAATACACTCAATAATACACATCAATACATGCATATCTTCAAACACACATACAAATATTCTAACTTACATTTTCATGCATAAATACAAAGATAGCCAAACAGAAAGGAGATCGATATAAGATAGGTTGATTAAAGGATTGATTGAAAGATAGATATATATATGATAGATAGATAATTAGATAGATAGATAGATTGATAGATAGAATGAACTTGCATTAATTGTGTATCTTCTCTCCAATCAGTTACTTCCACCAGCTTACTGGAGGACCAGTCTTTGGTTAAAGTCTTTGGTTAAAGTACAAGACATTTCGCCAACGTTTCTGTTTGTTTTTTTTCTACAATGTATATAAACATGTCAAAGCAATTAAATTAATTTGCTACTTAAAGTTTGAGTCATGTGTTTGATACAAACTTAATACTTAACACATCACTCTGACCTTTTATTTATATTTTTTAGCCATTTTGGTAAAACGTAATTTAATCATTTGTTTTGCGCTTATAATTGAATGTTGATATTCTTACTTAAAGTCTGTGACATTTCATTGACATTTTTATTTTAAGATAAACTTAAAGTTTTTTTACTTAATAAAATACAGGAGGAGAGACAAAAAAAAGAACAAGCAAAGTAGAGAAATGATGGGGCATTTAATGGAACCATTAATAAATGTTATAAAATGAAAGGAAGAATGAGTAAATTATTTTAAAAAATTATAAATATTTTCAAATAAACATTTTAAAGGACGCCATTTTAAACCATCGTTGTTGCGAATAGGATAGGATACATTGCTAAAAAAATGTATATCGCTGAGATAAGAATTACTAGCTCGTCGGCCACTTAAGGAAAACTCTAGTTTGACCGTTATCGTTTTTCAAAGTAAACAAAAAATAAATGTAAATTTGGCTAGAGACTAAAAAAAGGTCTAGATCCAACATTAGTTTTGGAAAGAACTACCGCGTTTTTAAATTTTCGAATTATTGATTTAAGAGTTTATAAATTAATGTTCATGAAAATTTTGCGAATTTTTAATTGCACCTACATCTAAAGGCCTATCATTGAAATTATACGGTAATAAAATAATGTTCAGGAAAATTTAGCACATTTTCTTCTAAGTTAGATCTAAATGTTTATCAATGGAATATCAAATGGTGTACTAAATCTATACATTCGCTTTATCAGGATTCTTTCTCAAGGGAAAAGGGGCGGGGGGGGGGGGGGGGCGGGTAAAAAATGTTTTAAAATCTAACATTCTGTGTAAAACAAAAATGTGTAAGTTTTAAGAAACCAGTAAGTTAGTAAACTTCATGTTTACACTTCTCTTGAGACACCACATGACAGTCTGATATAACACTTTTATATTCAAAACTCGAGAATTATGGTTTATGTTTCTTCGCACTAAACCATGTCCCAAAAAATACACCAGCATCTATTATTGAAACTTTCATTCGGTAAAACATTTTGCATGTTATTTCCCACATTTTGCATGCTAAAATCCACTGAGACTGTAAAATTATTTATTGTTGACGATAACATAGACATCAATTTTTACAAAAATAATTAATTAGTTAATCAGATGGCTGCTCCCTGTTTACTGTTATCATAGATGAGTTAAATTTTCGTTTTGTCGTATTAAAATCAAACAAAATTCCTTAAAAAAGCTATTCAACTAATAAACTAATATCTTTAAATTATAGATTTAACTTAATTCAGCATTATTTCTACTAATTAATTCAAATTAACAACTCTTAGTTTTGGACTATTTTGTCTCACTAATCGTCTAATCCTTATAATTATATTTAATATTATTTAGTCTATATTTATTATTATATCCTTAGATTTTAGTCTAGTCAGTCTTAGACTTAGACCTCAATTAAGGCTTTAGATCTACTAATCATCTACTAATACTACTAATAATAACTAATAGTAATATTCTATATAGTTAGTTATACACGTAAATATGGCTCTAACTACGGATGGCTGCCTGGTCGTGCGGTTTGCGCGCTGGACTGTCGTTCGGATTTATCGATGGTCGAGGGTTCAAATCCTGCCCGCTCCCATCCCCCGTCGTCCTGCGGGAGGTTTGGACTAGGAAGTAAACTATCAACTCTGAAGGAACATCCGAAACATGTAAAACATATATTGATCTAGAATTAGATCTAGATCTAGAATTAGATCTGGATCTAGTCTAGGTCTATATTTTGAATAAACCATTTGATTGTCATTGTAAATTAGCTTTCACTTTAGACTTAGACTTAACTTAGGCATTTTTAACCTTAAACTAGATTTACACTAGACCTTTAAAAACTAAAATCAACAACAACAACAGTCATCCTGAAATTGCTCTGGCTATTTATCCTGATAATTACTAAATACACACTAGCTGAACACAGAACTAGATCTACCTCAGTCAACACTAAAATTAAAAAGGAAACAACAGTCATAATCAATCATCACACGTTAGATCAATGCAACTTCAAAAATAACCTAACATACACATCCATAACATTAAAGAAGATTACCCATCACAAATGGAAGTTCTCAATCAGACACAGTAGAAATAAATACCTATCACTGTTAATATTAATAGCAGGAGATGTAGAGTCAAATCCAGGGCCTAGATCTAAAGATAGATGCAACATCTGCAAAAAAGTATGCACCATGATACAGAAAGGCATTCAATGTGACACCTGCGATGAATGGTACCATGCATCAGGTCTCCATATGAATACACCTGTGTATTATGCCTTAGGCAACAAAGACGCATCATGGCACTGTGTACCGTGTGGGTTACCTCAGTTTACATCAGGACTGTTTGATTCCTTTGATGCGGACACTTCTAACCCATACAACATCCTAAACACCATCCCAAACCAAACTCACCAACCACTAGCCAGATCCACTCCTGTTAAACCTAAATCTACTAAAATTAATACAACAGCCTCACTAAACAAACCTACTAAAGAAGTAATACCAAAATACCTTAAAACCTTAGTAATAAATTTTCAAAGCATTAGGAACAAAACAGCAGACTTAGAAATTTTATTAGAATGTGAGAAACCAGACATAATTGCAGGAACAGAAACTTGGCTACATCCTAAAATTTATAATGCAGAAATTTTCAATAGTAATTATGAAATTTTTAGAAAAGATAGGGCTGATAATCATGGAGGAGCTCTTTAAGCAATAAAAAAACACTCTTATAGCACAAGAAATTACCTTACCTAACTCAAAAAATATAGAATCAACATTTTGTAAAATTAATACCACCTCAACATCCCTAATAATAGGCAGCATTTACAGACCATGAAATTCTAGTTCAGAATACATGCAGGAACTATGTAATCAGATTACTACACTTAAAGAGACAAATAAAAATGCAGTTTTTTGGATTAAGGGTGATTTCCACCTACCTGATATAAATTGGAAAATACTAACCATAGATAAACATCAAAACCTTAAGGACATAAATGAGCTTTTCATAGAAACTTTACACAACCTAAGTTTAGATCAAATCATTAAAAAGCCAACTAGATTAAACAACACATTAGATCTCTTCTTAACCAACATACCTGGATTAGTAGTTGATTATGATATTATCCCTGGTCTATCAGATCATGAGAGCATAAAAATACAGTCATATAAAAGCAGTAGCCAATACAAAACCCAAAAGAAAAATCTTACTCTGGAATAAATGTAACCTAACACAACTACACCAAGCTGCATTAAACTTTCAACAAACATTCTTATTAGAAAAAGACATTAACCAACCAGTCGATGACCTCAGGAATTTCATTAAAAACCATCTTAAAAGCATTATAGAAAATCATATACCAACTACATACATGCTAAACAAAATAAATAAATTCTGGTTTAATAATAGACTAAAGAAGCTTTGTAAACAGAAGGAAAACCTATATAGAAAATTTAAAGAACTTAAGGCAGAAAGAGTTTACAAAAAGTATATAAAAACTAAACACCTAACCCAAAAAATAAGCAGACAGCTACAGAGTGAAGACATAAACAATGTAATATCTAAAGATAACAACAAAAACCTATGGTCATACATTAAGCCTAAGAAAATGGAAACAACAGGCATAGCGCTATTAAAAGATGAACATAACATAATACATAATGATAATGAAACTAAAGCAAACATCCTAAACAAATGTATTGCATCAGCATTCTCAGCCCCAGGAGACAATGACATATTCCTTTATTTGAACCAAGTAGACAAAAATAGAAGATTTAGTAGTGCAAGAAAATGGAATTCAAAAACTATTAGCCAACACCAAACCAGATATAGCGTCTGGACCTGATGGTATTCCAGCTAGATTACTCAAAGAACTATGCAATGAGCTAGCCCCAATGTTCAAAATACTCTTTCAGGCATCGCTTAACCAGGGCAGAGTACCAAAGGACTGGAAAGAAGCTAATGTCACCTCCCTATTTAAAAAAGGAGAAAAATTTGATCCAGGAAACTACAGACCAGTATAACTTACCAGCATCACATGTAAAATCCTAGAACACATAATATGTAGCAACATCATAAACCACTTAGACAAACATAATGTCCTCACCCCATACCAACATGGCTTTAGGAAATATAGATCATGTGAAACACAACTAATAGGACTAATTGATGATTTTTCAAAAGGTTTAGATAATTGTAAACAAAAAGATGCTATCTTACTAGATTTTTCTAAGGCTTTTGACAAAGTTCACCAGCATAGTTTGCTTAAAAAAATAAAATGTTTCGGCATTAATGGTCCACTGCATCAGTGGATTAAAGATTTTCTGATAGGGAGAGAACAAACTGTAATAATAAATGGCTCTAAATCAACACCGATAACAGTAAACTCAGGTGTACCTCAAGGAACAATCTTGGGTCCACTACTATTTTTAATTTACATAAATGATTTACCAAATTGCATTAGTTCAGGAACAAAAGTCAGATTATTTGCAGACGATTGAATAATATATAGAACAATAAAAACAACACAAGACACAGATATTTTACAAAGAGAATTAGATGAATTACAGAAATGGGAATAGAAAACAGGAAGTAGAGTGAATAAAGTTGACTTTGAGTTCAGTCAAGTGGTATCCTTTGGACGGGCAGTCAAGTAGTATCTTTTGGTCCGGGACGGACAGTAGTGACTTAGAAAGTCGAGTAGTAATTTTAGTTAGGTAGTAACTTTTGGGCAGTTGATGCCAGTGGTCTTTTTGAGACATGTATTTCTATTAGTTACTCTGTATTATTGTGCACGGTGTTACCCGCTGAGATGTGGACGTGATTTGTAATCTACTCTGGAGAGTTTAACGTATTAGATATATTTGATACCGCTGTTATACGTATAGGGTTGTTTCTTGACTTGTGTAACTGACAAGGAGTGCAGTAGTACTATTATTGTTATCAAATAGACTTTATATTTTGTCTGCTGAAACAGACTTAAGTCAATCTGTAGTGTCTATGTTTGTCACGTGTCAAGAGTACTCCAGGAAGCACGCACCCAGTATTCTACGCATTCGCGACACAGTCAGTAGTAGTGACCAGGCCCTCATGTGTGTAATAGTAATACACGTCACACAATATCAACGCCACGTCTACAAACGTGTATTTACACACAAACTTCATGTTCCCTCCAAGCAAGTGATGTGTGGCTAAGAGGTCAAAACCGCTTTGTCAGGGCTTGGCCACCTTACAAGGGGGCTTGAGCTTGAATCCAGACTCTAGCAAGGTTGTGTTTGCTGAGCGGTTGGAAAACCTTCTCCCAGCCCATCCCCCAGTGGTCCACAAAAGAGATTTGACCATTACTAATTAGTAATTAAAAAAAACCACACCATTACGAAATTGTCAATAACCAGTGCATTGAACAATGAAGTAACATCATGGAATTCTTCCAAAAAAAAGTTTAAAGTGCGTTGCCTTCAGAGATGTAAACAAATCTGGTAAAATTTGATTTAAGCTGGTCTACAGCTTACATTTAATTTAATTTTAAAAAGACTATAGAACATCAAATTACCAAAACAAATCAATGTGCTTGTTTTTTATTTATGTGTAGTTTTATGTTTTTCTAGTGAAAAAAAAGTATTTTTATGTTTTATTTTTTAGCCTTTTCGACTTCAATTATTAAGATCAATGTAACATTGGAATCTTTCATAGAATATTTATTTTTCTGATCAGTCTTATATGGTTACAAAGTGTATTACGGTCAAAGTTCGAAATGACCGACCTTGGACTTTCTCTATCAGTTCTTCTTTGTTTTCTGTTGATTTGAGCTTCGTCTCTTGGCCTTGACCTAGCTGCTCGATTATGTCTGACAATCTTGACGATCATTTTTTTTTAAAAGGCAAGAGCTACAATGTTATCTATTATCTTTGTATTTCTAAATCATATTATACAATACTGAAACCTATGTCAAGATTCACTTTGTTTTTATTAGAATTTAATCTACTCTATATTTGTAAGTTACCACTAACTCATATATTTATCAAAAGATCTCTTAAACTGTCGTTAAGATCCGCATGAAATTTTGTACACAGATTTTATCTTCTAGAAACTGAGTGAGAACAGGTTCTGATAGATTTTTGATAGGTTCTGTACCTGGAGACCGTTATTCGCGAAAAATCCAAAAACAAACTGAGGGTTTCAGAGAGAGAGAGAGAGAGAGAGAGAGAGAGAGAGTGTGTGTGTGTGTGTGTGTGTGTGTGTGTGTGTGTGTGAGAGATAGAGAGAGAGAGAGAGAGAGAGAGAGAAGGTTAGACAGAGCGGGCCGTAAAATTGTAATAGATACACTAATTCACTGGTTAAAAAAGTAAATTTGGTTAATCTTTAAAATATGGCCCGTTTATTACAATAAAAAAGTAGTGTTCAGGCCATAATTATCAGTATAAAGCCTGGGAATAAATCAGCGGACGTAGCAGGTGTGTACTGTTTGTGTATCAGACGTACACATTTAATATTATTTTGCTTATTTTTGTATTTTATTGACGTCAATATTTCTTTTTTTTTTTACTCCCTAACCCTAACCCTAACCTCATCTCTCCCACACGTCGTTCAATGTAATTCATCCGGGGTCATTCAAACTCTGGACTTTTGAAAGTCATACTCAGTGGTGACCAACCTTTTTCAGCAATGGGGGCGCCACATTAGCTTCTAAGACACGAATCACAGGAAGTGTCATGTTAACAATAATGAGAACTGGTCTCCGGGGTTTCATTATGTATCATGGGAAAGAGTTTCTATGGGCCGTATAGCACCAATTCTCAGTCCGGATAAGGCCCACTGGTCGTAGTTTGGGCAGCACTGGTCTAACCTATTTGCTTCTTTAGGAAACATCTGGTGACGTTCTCAGCTCCGACAACCTTCGAATTCCAGTGAACGATATAAATGAGAAAGCTTTTACAATTCAACTCAAAGATTGCGTTTTCTGTGAACACTAAATTCTGACTTTAACTCAACTCTCAGGTAATCTTGACATGTATTTGATTCTTAACCCCTGTATTATTATTTTTTTGTCCTGACTTATTCTACTCACAATTTTGTAAACAGTTATATTGATGTCGATTGTTAAAACTGACTTTGAGATATCAATTTAACGTTGGGGGTTATGAGAACAAGACCCCCCTCACCCCCACCCCTCCAAACAGCGAAATTTTAACTTTCAACTTTCACCTGTATATACAAATATATGAAGTTTTGCTCACTGGACTTTTTTTTACCATGCCCAAAAACAGAAAACAGTAGAATAAAAAAAGCCTATCTGGCTGAGGATAAACCACAAACTATCTAGCCGAAGGAGGCGCGGTGGTTGAGCGGTAAAAAGCTTGGCTTCGAAACCGGCGGTCCCGATTCGAATCCTGGTAAAGACTGGGGTTTTTAATTTCGGGATCTTTGGGCGCCTCTTAGTCCACACAGCTCTAATGGGTATCTGACATCAGTTGGGGTAAGTAAAGGTGGTTGGTTGTTGTGCTGGCACCCTGGTTAACCGTAGGCCACAGAATCAGATGACCTTTACATCATGTGCCCTATAGATCGTAAGGTCTGAAAGGGGAACTTTGCTTTTTTTACTTTTTTATCTAGCCGAAGGACTCGGGAAAAAATTCATCCCAATAGCGATTGAGGTGCTACAAACAACCAAATAAAAAAATAAAAGTAATTTAGATAATAAAATAGTAACAATTTAATTCTTTTAATTTAACACTTGATAAAAATACATCAGCAAGGGAGAACATTTTTCAGCATAAAAAGCTCGTTCAAAAATATCAAATCTGTTTACTTGTAGACTTGTCGTAAGAATTAACAGAAGACGTTTGTGTTTAGAATGCTCATCTACGCCTTGTTAATCTGCCTGCCAATGTTGGCTTTTGGTCAAGATATTCTGGCCAACCAAGAGTTTATCAGGTTTGATGTAGATGGTGATGGAAACATAGAGCCCAGAGAGGTCCAGCAGTACTTCAGAGTAAGAGAATTACCTTGAATCAATATTATTTAATGCATTTTGTATAATACTTTAAAGTAATGTCCCTACTATAGCCGTATTTTTACTTACAAAGCTTAAATCTACTCACTCTGTCAGTCTGTCTGGTAAAAAGCTTGAACATGATTTTTTTCTCCCATTTCCTAGTCTCTCATCAAGTTAATATTTTACACAGTTATTTATTGAACTTGACAAGACAGGAATCATTAAAAAATTTAAACAATTAATTGTTGGTGATTAATTAGTTGTTTTTTTTTTTCGAAATAAGGGGAATAAATTTTAAAGAATGAGAAATTGTGGCTATTATATTTATATAGAGAGAGATTTAGTCCCCTTTATACAATTTGACACGTTCTTATTCCCGTTCTCGGATCAAGTTGAAATTATCATTATCGATACCAATATACGAATCTATAAAAAAAAAAAAACTAATTTATTAATCAGTACCAGGTGACCGAGCCTCGCTCGGATGAATAATTCGTTAAGGAAGGATATATACCCGAAGTCATTTTAGGAATATTTTTGTAATTACGAAAGTAAAAGATCGAGCAAAGACTATCAATTTAAAGAGTTGCTTTTTTAGTTCTGTTAGTTCTCAATGTAACTGTATATGGCGATTAGAATATAAAGTCTCTAAAGTCCCCCCAACAGTATAGAAAACCACAGCTAACGTCGTAACGTTTTACATTGCTTGGGCTATTATTAGCTTGGAAGAAAGCCTTTGCAGTGTAACTTCTCAAATGGTTACGTTCTGACATTTAAAATTGAAATTACAATATTTATTATGGTTTTAGTACGAAGCATCAAGTGATGTAAAATCTCTACGTTATAGGGTAAAACGTGTATCTTGTAACAACGTAAAATAGCGCATTTTTTTCCTAAGAGACTTAAAAACATCGCGTTAGTGTTCTAAAGAGGCGTTATTGCGGGGCAACTATGTTACGCCGACCACCTTTCAGCTCACTAAAAAAAAATTGCCTTTGGCGTATGTTTGTCCTCCTCACGGAATAAGTGCCCTGCCCAGCGTGACTGTCGGACTATAAGAAGTTCATACCATGTCGCAAAGAATATCTCTGTAGTGCGGTCTTGCCACCGTATGTCCAAGATGTTGTGCAACTATCTTTGGTGAAGGCGTTCAAGAAGTCTTAGATCTGTCTCAGATCCACAAATTGGGGTTGAGAGAACCACTGCTTGGTAGACACTGATTTTTTGTAGACAGGCGGAGCGATTTATTTCTCCACACTCTCACTATCCCTGATCACATATCAACCTCCTTTTAAAGCAGCGATTCCCAAACTGGTCTATATAGACCCCAAGGGTATACGAAGACTTCCAATGGGTTTACGAAGGTAAAAACATAAATTGGGGGTCTATGAGATGTCCACGGGGGTCCACGATTATAGATTTCATTCAAGCAGGTAGTGACTTTAATTTGTTCATCCCATTAATGTAATTATTTCATACGCTAATATATTATTTGTACCTTAGTTAATCCTTTATCCATTTATTCAAATAAAAAGTTATTGTATTTAATTCCAATACGTATTTAAAGAGTTTAATGTAGTCTACATGGAACTCATGTTTAACAAAAAGAAATGTAGACTGTACAATAATGATTATTTAAAATTGGGATTCATTCCTTTCTTGTCAAACAAGCGGTTGCCTAAGTGCCTTTTTTATGATGATATGAAACTAATTACGTTGAAGGATCATCTGTGATGATGACACCCTGACAAATAAAAGAAAGATTTGAAAAACATTCGAACACTCAAAGATAAAGAATATACCCACAAAAACTCTCTTCGACATCACATAAAGAAGATGATGGTTTGTGAGATTCTTACAATATCGCTTTACTTATAGCAAAATACGGAAAACACTATAGATAAAACATTGATTTTACCAGCCATTGTAGATTTAAAAACTGTTTTACACAAATCTACATCTGATATTATTAAAACAAATTTTTAAAGCAACAATACAGTTCAAACGCACATCGGTGGCATGAGTTATAAAATTAAAAGCTTCTTATAATTCTTTGCAAACGACATATATTTAGTTTGATATCAGTGGCTTCACAGGCTCTGACAGGGTGTAGCGCTGTGAGCTGCAAACTGCTGTGTACTACAAACTGCCTAATGGTCGCAGGCTCTTAGTTATTTTTTCTCAGAGTTGACCCACGAAAGCCATGTTTGGGTATAGTTGCAAAAGCAGCATAGTTTTGAATTCAGGTGGGTAGCAAGCCAAGGCTAATCAGCCCTTCCTGTTCAAAGCTTACTGTTTTAGAAGCCAGTTACTCGCCTTCGCCCCTTCTCCCTTATTGACAACAATTCCGTAGACTCAATATATGTGCCACACGTGAAAGATCAAGAAATACAAGACAGACTGCTCTTTGCAAAAACTTTTACAATGATACTTAAGGCAAATTAATTAATTAATATTTAATGTTTGAAGGACTACTTCATAGAACAACAAGTTCCCATATGAAACACAATATGTGTGGCAACGGATGATAAACCTGGAAAAAAAACATTTCCAGTGTGTTTGGTGATTCCAGGAATACATATTAATTATTTTAATTGGTTTAAATTTGAATTTCATTAATAAATAAGATACATCTTTATAACTTTATTTGTAGCTTTAAATTATTTTTTCACTCTACAACTCACTAAAGTTAGAAATTAGTTTTAAAATAAAGATGAATTGGCACAAATGCAATACAAGTTCAGCAGGAGGTCTACCAAATACCAAAAAAACATGGCAAGGGGTTTACGAGACAAAAAAAGCTATAAAGCATTGCTTCATTTGATACTATGCTTCCCAGACATGTGAAGTTGTCTAAAACGTGAAGGGATGATTAAGCGCGATGACTTTGGGCTGAATAGGTTTTATTTATCTGGAACATGACTTCCGTTTTACCGAGGTTTATAGGTAAACCAAAAGAGGCGGCAGCATAATGAAAATGCGTTGACCGCGAGCTGGATATCATCAGGGCCGGCCCTAGGCCACTGCAACCTATGCAGCCTCAGTGGGCCCCGAACTTTCATAAGCCCCGAGCTAATTCTAGGTGTAAATTATTAAATTAAACCATTATAACTTAGAATAGGGTTTCCGTGGTCTCATTGTTTTCATGGAGCTCCTGGAAATTCCACGAAACTTATAAAAATGTCTTTAAAATAGACACAATTGTCTTTTTGGGTTGTCAATCAATATGGTAAACAACAATCTTAAGCGTGATAAAAAAAAATGGCATCGTCAGCTTTCATTTAATAAAAATGTAATGCAAAGAAGAATTTATTTTCTAATATAAAATCTCAATTTTCACTTATTATCCGTATCCCTACTCTGACTGGGCCGCGCACAACCAGTTCGCATAGGGCACCGCAAATGTTAGGGCTGGCCCTGGGTATCATGTTCATAGTGTGCAAGTAAGGCGTAGATAAACTGTGTTATGAGCATTTCCTATATTTTGGTATGGGACAGTGACTTCGAAGAATGAACACATTGCAATAATTCACCAGCAAAATAACAAAGTAAAGGCTACCTACGGGTCTACGCATTTAAAGTGTTAACAATTTATAAAGCCTGTAAAACACAACTAATCATTATTTTTCTTCCATAGTTTCATAATAAATCAAGCTACAATAAAATGGTTCGCAAATGTTTAATTAGGCCAATTGATTCATTAAACTTGTTCTTGTCTGTGAAGAAAATGTCTTAATGTACTGCTGTGAGCCTGGTGACTTAAGCAGTGTCAAGTTTTTTTTCCCTTTGGCGTCATATAGAAAATGTTTATTTATAAAACATTCTAGCCCAAATTAATTTCTCGATAATGAAACAGTTTCAAAGCGATATAACGGTCGACCTCGAGTTTTCCCGATGTGGCCAATAAGTTGAGATTTTTTTCTCATTAATTTACACGTACCTTGAAATTTTAAAGAAAATCGTTAGAGCCGTTTTTGAAATAAAATTTATATATTACTGGCTACGTACCCAAGCGCGAACCAATGTGCGTTGCTGACAAATACAAATTTGTCAATGAATTAAATGATTTCTGCAGCCGATTTGACTACCACAACTTCGAGAAAGACCACCATGATTTATTGGCATCATTTGAAAACAGTAATATAAACCTGTATCAAGAACTGTTTAATAAACAAGAAGTGATTAAAAAATATTTAAATAACTAATCACCGCGAAAGCCTAGGGACCCGACAAATTAAGTGGCAAACTTGTAAAGCTATGTGCGGAACAACTGGCTTATATCTTTTGTGCTATCTTCAGCAAGTCCTGGCAAACGCACAAAATACCTTCCATTTTGAAGACATCGGAAATAATTCCTGTACCTAAAAAGAAGATCATTGCTTCCAACAACGACCTACGTCCCGTAGTACTTACATCAATTCCAATGAAGTGCCTGGAGAAAATGATTTTAAAACATCTACTGAAAGAAGTCGAAACACGTCTTCACCCGCACCAGTTCGCTTACAAATCGTCAAGAAGTACAGAAGATGCACTACTATTCATGCTGAATTGTCTATACCAAGGGTGGGCAACTTTTTTGTTTCGAGGGCCGCATAAAAAAAATTGGGAATGGGGGGGGCCACATATTTTATACATACATACATATATAAATACTCACAACTTAGAAAAATGCGCTATCTAGCTGTCTATAACGTCTTTTAATTCATATTTATACTGTATTATAATTCACTGTTCATTTTTACACAATCCCAATTGAGGAGTTAGCAATATCTGAAACTAAAAAAAAACAAAACCTATTTTCTTTTTACATCTCATTTCACCACAAATGTTCAGTTGTACTTAGTGTGAAGTATCTCATTATTTACACTCCTGTGTAATGTTCCAGAATTGTGGAATTAGTTTACTAGTTGTTATCCTTGTGATTGCCGTCAAATTACATCGACCTTTTATTATACTTGTTTAGTTTCCACAAACACACACACACAATGCTTGTTCTAGTAAGTGTCCACAAATGTTGTGAAAGTTTAGCTGCAAGTTGCTTTTTTTTAAGTATAAAAATACAGCTTCAGGTCCCCATAAAGTTTTTAACCATTTAACTAGAAATTGTTTCACCTTTCAGCAAAAGAAAATGACAAAACCTGTTTTACTTGTTTGCATGGAGAAATGGGAAAGATTTTTTTGAAAACATTTAACATGCACTTATATTTCATATGCAAACTGCCCATTGCAATAGTCAATATGAAAAACATGAAATCTGTCTTCCACTCTTCATTAGGAATATTAACAAGAGTCACAGTCAATGTTCTTCATGGAACATAAAAATATCTTTCTTGAAATTTTATATTCTCATTTCCTTGCCCATGCTATGCCAGCGGATACATAAGAATCTTTGTTTCTAAATCTTGACCTACATTTCGAAACTGCCTGTGGTTAAGATGCTTAGCTCTGGCTAGTTTAATTACTGAAATACTAGCGTCAATACTTTTTTTTTATATTTAATGCACCTTTGTGTAAACTTTGCTGCTTAGAGTTTATGGTTGGGATATTCTTTATTAAAAAAAATTGTTTTTCTCTGTCAAAGATCAAGCCTCATCAGTTATTACACTTGTCATCTTGTTCCACACTCCCATCATAAAATTTGCTAACGACACAGCAATCATCGGCCTTATTGCAGGTGACGAAAATCTGTACCATTCAACAATTAACACTTTTTACCAATGGTGTATAGATAATTTTCTAATTTTAAATGTTCAGAAAACTAAAGAAATGACTATTGACTATAATAAACATAACGGCCATATTTCAGAAATTCAGATAAACAAAACCATAGAACAAGTACAAGAATATAACTATCTAGGAACAACCATCAACAACAAACTGAAATGGAATGGACACTCTCAAAACCTCTACACAAAAATTCACCAGCAACTATTCTATCTCAGAAAGCTAAGAAAATTTAACATCGACAAAACAGTTATTAAACTTTTTTATACAGATACCATCAGAAGTCTAATTAACTTTGCATTCACCTGCTGGTATGGTAATACTTCACTGGCACAAAGACTTAGACTAAATAGACTAATTAAAAAAGCATCGCATATCACACGAATACAGCTACCATCTCTTGAAGAGCTTTTTCATGAAAGATAGCTTTCCAAAACACTCTCGATTCTTAATGACATCCTGCACCCATTAAACCACTGTTACTTAAGATCTGAACTAAGTGGTCGTCTCATTTCCATTAGGACTAAAACAGAAAGATTTAAAAACTCTTTTATCCCACTTTCGGTCAGAGTGTTACAAGATCAGCTATCGTCATCGTGAAAGTACATAGAAGTCAAATTCATAAAGCGCTGGTTGTGAATGTGTGTGTTTCGCGTGTGAATGTCGTTCGAATTTTTCATCTATACTTATATATATAAATATATATATATATATATATATATATATATGTATGCGTTATAAGTACACTGCTGTATGGCAGTGAATCATGGACCACCTACGCAAAGCAAGAGAGAAAACTGAACTCATTCCATTTGAGATGTCTCCGTAGGACCTTGAATGCCACATGGAAAGAAAAAGTGTGCAATACTGAGATCCTTGCGCGATCTGGTATTCCCAGCATCTTTACAGCCCTCAGACAACGCCGTTTGCGCTGGCTTGGACATGTTCGCGGGATGAAGGACAAGTGCATCCCGAAATTCATCCTCTATGGTCAACTCGCGACTGGCACAAGAAAAACTGGTCGCCCCCACCTCCGTTACATAGATGTAATAAAACGTGACCTCAAATCAGTGAACATCAATACTGACAATTGGGAAGACATAGCTCTAGACCGCAACAGGTGGAGAGAGACAGTGACCAAGAAAGCTATGGACAGTGAAAGTACATGGGTCTCAGCCCAGGAAGAAAAACGCACAATCCGAAAAACGGCCATCTCCTCTACCACCGAAGCAGAAGCCACCTGTAGACGGGAGTGTCTCTCCAAAATAGGTCTCCACAGCCACATGAGGAAGTGTGCTCTGAGATGAACCATAGTCGTCCTACGACTGAAGAAGGCCAATGATATATATATATATCACCAATACCTATATACATACGAGAATTGCTCGCTTAAGAGAATGGGATTTGATGGTAATTATTTAATTCTTGTTTTATATAGTCGAAGAAGGGGAATCTAAGCCCTAAAATTTTCAGATAAATGGTAGTTATTAACAGCTATTTCATCATTTACACACCCTAGTTTTTAAAAACGTATTATATTAATTATCGCTTAAGTATTTTAAAATAGATTTGTGTAAAATGCATAAATAGGTATCTGAAAGTCTTATCTGTAGCTTAATATCTATACGATAAACAGAACAGAGAAAGTGTATTTATGGTAATCCCGATAAGTTATATGATAATTGTCTGCATTTTTTGACGTAGAACATGTTATATTTGGTCTTCAATCTGCTACCTTCTCGCAACTCATCTCGCATACAATTTTCTGTGCTGCAAAAACTAATTATTTAGGCAAATTTCAACCCAAGTACAGTTCAGGAGGAGGCGCTGTGGTTGAGCGGTAAAGCGCTTAGCTTCCAAACTGGGAGTACCGAGTTCGAAAACTGGTAAAGACTGGTATTTTTAATATCAGGATCCTTAGGCGCCTTTGAGTCCACATAGCTACCTGACATTAGTTGGGGAAAAGTAAAGGCGGTTGATCGTTGTGCTGGCCAAATGACACCTTTGTTAACACAAACAGATGACCTTTACATCATCTGCCCTATAGATCACGAGGTCTAAAATGGGAATTTTACTTTTAACTTTACTTACAGTTCTGAAGATAATTACGAATTACACAATAAGAACTCATTAAACTTTGAGCCTGGGAAAAATGCTTTCAAACAATGATAAGTATTTCCCACTAGATCTTAATCTAAAATTCTCGGACACATTTTTCAGCGTTTTGATAGTGACGGTGACGGCAGAATCTCCAGACAAGAGTACAGACATGAGGTAGACACACATCACATTGTCAACTCAGCTGTCCACCAGACACTGACCCGTCTGTTTGATGAGCTAGACTACAACAATGACAACCACATTGACCAGTCTGATTTCAACAAATTTTTCCACAATGCGGACACCAACCAGAACGATCTTGTCAACCACGCTGAGTTTGTCAAGTATGTCTCTCACTCTCTCTCTCTCTCTCTCACTCTCTCTCTCTCTCTCGCCTTCACTCAATCTTATATCTTTGGCTCCTTGTCTTTCTCTCTTAATCATCTATTTCTCCCAATCGACCCTCGTTTTACAAAGCTTATAGAACTCACTCTGTCTGTTTGGTAAAAAGTTTGTACACGTTATTTCTCCCACACCTTATCGACTATATATTCGCGAAAGTATCACTGATCTAGTACGAGATCTCTTAAACTATCGTACGTATCCGCATCAAAATTTCGTACACAGGTTCCTTTTACCTCCTAGGTGCTCACTCTAGTACAGTGGTTAGTGTGTTGGATTGAGGAAGCTAGAGCGCTCGAGTTCAAACCCAGGTCGTTCAAGTTAATTTATATGGTAATATTTACCCAGATACCCCTTTTTTTACCTCCCAACTGGTCCAGGCAAGTGATAGGACCCTAACGGAGGGAGAAAGGTAAAAGCAGGAAATAGAGCTCAACAAAAACAAGGGGGGTAAAACATATTTCTAATCGCACAGATTTATTACTGTTAGTCTAGATCTGTTACAAATTTTATGACAAGGCTGATCCAAATTAAATGATACATCTACGCTTAATATAAGCTTTGTTGTTGTTTTTTTTTCTTTCTATTTTTTAACGATATTTTAAATTATTATATCTTGTTCTATTTTTCGTTTCTCTCACTCTAATCTATCTATCTATCTCTCTCTCTCTCTCTCTCCCTCTTTCCATCGTCTTTCTCTGCTCCGTCAGTTTTAATGGTCTTGCCCCTGTCTCTGTCTCTCTTTTCGCTGAATATCTCAATCTATTTCTCTCCACTCGTGCAATTTATTATTTAAGATTACATAAGATTAAAAACGTAGCTAGAAAATAGGCAGTTTCAACATTTATATTTCCTTTTATTTTATAGTTACTTCCTTCAACTGACTGGCGGGTTTTAGTCACTCAAGAGTTGGCTTACAAATTCCTTTTTTGCTTACTGAATGATTGTTAAATAGAAACAAATGTAATAAAAGCTGTATTTATGCCCCTTTGTTTTTTTTTAATTTGTCCATTGGAAATAGAGACATAGGATGTGTTTCTTGGTAGTAGGTTGGTATCTGTGTGTTACAAACATCTTCCCGCAAATGTACAGTGTTTTTATAAAATTGAGATCGACACTCATCAGCAGTGTGTACTACTGTCAGTCTGTTTCTATCCAGTGTATGAGACTATCTTTACGTCGGTTTCATTTTACAAATATATGAATCAGCGTAAATGTAGAAAAAAAGTAGTGCTTCTAGGACTCGACTGTTCAAACATTCTTCTAGTATTTCCAGCATTTTCCTTTTACAGAGCGTTTAAGGAGCCTTATATGTCTTCTATAGAGCTCCTTAGCAGAGGCGTAGTGACCGGAGCTTTCCCCCCGGAACATTATTGGCACTCCTCCATTTTCCATTAACATCACATAGAAATATAGGCTGCGTGTGGCGGCCCCCTGAAAGAGGCGTCGTTTCTCCTTGCCCCTCTCTCACTACGCCTCTGCTCCTAAGTCTCAGAACCACACAAGTATTGTGGAATCACCGCTACTTTACACTATTTATAGACTTAGAGTTTTTCTAGGTAGGCAAAGAGATCTATTCCGACATACTCTCGTTTGGAAGCCATCAAAAGCACTCAACGCATCGCTGGACACTTAAACCCCCTCCTATTATTTTTCTTACATATGAGGGTATAATGAGATTAAGTTATACGCTTCCCCGTACACTTCTTTGCACCAAATAATTCTAGTGTATCTATTACGTTGAATTGAACAGCCCGTGAATCCGAGTATCACTTCTCTCACGTTCTCCAATTCCCCTCCATCGAGTCTTTTTTTTTTTTTACTATTCTTCTGTTTTTCAGTTTTTGGTCGAAATATTTGGTGAGTCTAAGATATTATTTGTTCCCGTCCCTTTTCACGTATCATAAGCGTTTGATTGTCAAAAGAGCTGAGCTGAGGCTCTTCGAGCTCTAGGCATGTAAGCCTGCTTGAACAACCGTTCTGTCTGGAATAGATCCAAGTCAATGCGCCTATGTAAAGCATTGCTATATCCGGGCGCATGGACAAGAATGCATGGCCGAAGGCCGAGTACACCAGGAACCTCAACCATTTTCCTATGTTCTACCAAGCTAACCGTGCAGGACTCACCATTAGTGTAACGGTCCCTTGAGGAACGGCGCATGAATTATCGACAGGGAGGTGGAAGCTCTCTTTCAACTCCGCAACGTGCAATGGGAAAGCTCTCGGATTCCCTTGGACACTCCTACAGGAGTTGTTTTGTTTTTTTTTGCTATTCATTTAGCCTACTCACTTCCTCAAATGATCATTTCCACTCGTTCCACGTTGAGGCAGAATAGCGTACACTGCTTATCACATCATGAATATTATATTGACCGAACCCCCCAGCTCCTTCCTAATTTTTGCCGTTTCAATAAAACTACCCACATTTCAACAAACCCCTTTTGGATAGTGTATTCTAGCATGTGTTGCGTTCAATTTGAACGACCCATTTTAAATCGCCCTCCAAAGCACACTCTATTCTAGCCTGTGAATTCTTTATCACTTTTCTCCCCCCCCCCCCACACACACACAAACACATTCATCGTATCCCTCCTAGTCAAACAGCACACTTTTTGTCCTTGGCACAGTCTGCAAAAGAAGCTCACAGCTCAGCAGCAATAAAGCTGGCTAGAAGAAGAAGAAGAAGGAGATCCCTCCTAGCCATCCACCTATGCCTTCCAACACTTAAAGTTCATTATGTTACATCTAATTGGCATGGCCCACCTTATTACACGCTACTTTTCCCAAACACACATTTATTTGTGCGTGAATTCGATCACCAATATTACTTATTCCCCCCACAAACACTACTCCTTAGAAAATAGTCCTGCATACAACAGATGACAATTCTTCCACTTTTCAGCTTTATAGCAAAATATTTCAATGGCTCTCTGGTGTTTTCAAACACCATTACTTTGTTAATCAAGTGTGATCGATGTTATCAATTCCGTTCCAAAAAAAATAAAAAAATTGTATGTTGGTTATATTATGAAAATAAAATTGTGCAAGAAAAAAAACTATTTATAATAAGTTAACGCGCAATTATGGACTTGAAACCTTGACCCTCAGATTATACGCCTGATGCTCTTAACGACTGAGCTAACCAAGTATTAAATCTATTTATAGACATAACATTACCCATAAAAATTAAAGCACTTAAAATGGAAATATAATATTGTACTTTTCAATATGTCGGTTTCAAAAAAAGAAACAAGGTTACAAAGACAGTGGTCCACATAGAGTCTTCACTAGGATTCGAACACCTGATTCCGGTTCCAGATGCTTTACTCAGCCACAGCATCTCCATAAATTTGTTTAGCGTACATTTATATATTTTTTTTAATAATAATTTTTAACCTTATCCATACATTCAAAATTAATAACATGTTACGTGTAATAAAGAGAAACTAAAAAAGATTTCTTCTTCTAACAAAATTAGATAAATTGGCGACACGAAAAAAATTCATGAAGCTGGAAGACTCAATTAAGACAAGTGACATGAGACAGGCGTGGGGCATGATGAACACAATGTCAGGAGCACAAGTCAAAATTAAAAATAATCTTGCTACAAGAGACGAAAAAACATTATCCAACGAGTTAAATGATTTCTATTGTCGCTTCGACACGAAAGATTTTAATTATCTAAGACTCAAAGCCCTTGAAGATGTCAACGTTAACAACTGTTCAGAATTAGCGATTACTAAAGAGTAAGTTTGTAACATTTTCAAAAACGTCAACCCAATGAAAGCTGGTGGGCCTGATGGAATAAAAGGGCGAATCTTAAAAGAATGTGCTGAACAACTGGCTAAACCTTTCCAAGATATTTTCTCTACTTCATTACTAAACCATGAGATACCACCTGTGTGGAAGTCATCTATAATTGTACCTGTGTCAAAGGTTCCCAAACCAAAGGAAATGATCAACTTTAGACCTGTTTCACGTACTTTTATTGTGTCTAAATGTTTAGAAAAATTGGTTAAAATGTTTTTTCTTAATGATCTTAGTAGTAAATAGGATCCTTTATAATTTGCTTACCAAAAGGGTAAAGATGTAGACGATGCCATCCTAAATATTTTAAATTGTGTCTACAAACATCAGGACTTACCGAACACTTATGTAAGATTGTTCTTTATTGATTTCTCATCAGCTTTTAACACTATACAACTTCATTTACTCATTGAAAAGATGAAAGCGTTGAAGATTAGTCCGTACAAAATACTATGGGCTAATGAATTTTTGACCCAGAGATCTCAGAGGGTTAGGGTAAACAATGTTATATCAAATGAACGCATAGTTAACACAGAGGCGCCCCAGGGGGCTGTGACATCGCTATTGTGGTTCATTTTCTACACCAATGATTTTCAATCAGATAGTCCTTTTTGCACCTTCACAAAATTCGCTGATGATGCAGCTCTTTTTGCCCTGCTCTCAGAGAACTCAGACTTAAATGAGTATTTCAGAGAAATAAAACACATTGAAAAATACTGTAAAGATAATTTTTTATTATTAAATGTAAAAAAAACCAAAGAAATGATAATCGATTTTCGTAGGGAAAAGAAGGAAAATGATATTGTTTCTGAAGCTGGAGAGACTATTGAAATAGTGCAAACCTTTAAATACCTTGGTACTATTCTAGACAATAAACTAAATTTTACTGCAAATACTGATTATATCAGCAAAAAAGGGCAGCAAAAATTACGATTACTAAGAAAACTGTCCTCGTTTAATGTCAGCGAAAAGGCCTTGGCTGTGTTTTATCACTCTCACATCTGCAATATCGTAGTAATATGGAAGTAGTAAAAAATCATTTGAGAGATAGAAGTGCGATTAGAATAATTATGATCATGCCTCTGATAACTTATCATCAAAGGCCAAGGTGTGGTGAAAGTACGAACATGTTTCACTTTATTTTATTTTTCAATCGCTCTTTCTTGAAAATAGGCGCGTCATTTTAAGCCTTGAAATAAGGTTGTTGTTTTTTTCGAATAAAAAGCGGAGTTCACCAATCCTCGTGCTATCATGTCGCCTGTAGAAGTTTGGCTTTAATTCCTTTTAAACATGAACGTGTTACAATTTTGTCATTTAAATAAAAAATGAAGACATGAAATATTGGCTCAGGTCATGATTTTTAAAAGTACAATTTGTTAGATAAAAATGATCAGATGAGGAAAATGTCAGGGGATGAAATGACCGGGGATGAAATGGCCGGGGATGTTTTGTTTGTAAAATGTTTTACATGTTTCGGATATTCCTTCAGAGTTGAAGATAGTTTACTTCCTAGTCCAAACCTCCCGCAGGACGACGGGGGACGGGAGCGGGCAGGGTTTGAACCCGGGACCATCGATAAATCCGAACGACAGTCCAGCGTGCAAACCGCACGACCAGGCAGCCATGAAATGACCGGGGATGAAATGACCAGGGAATGAAATGACCGGGGATGAAGTGACCGGGTATGTACCAATTGTACCAATGCGCGAATCTATGAATGAAGCCTGGGTCCATAACCTTTTTTAAAAAGTTACCTCCCCTGAAGTTTTTCAGTAAAAAGTGGTGTAATTTTTTGAAAATCTGCTTGCATATAATAATTTTCAAAATTAAAGGGTTCACTTTTGGAAAAGAAAAAAGGATCAGTTGCATCAGAACTTTGAATGATCTAAAATATCATGATGTCTGATTTTCATTTTCTCTTCTAGTTTTTGAGATCTAAATGGGACGGATGGACAGACTGACAGACGGACGGACGGACAGACAGGCCACACAAAACTAAAAGCGTCTTTTCCCCTTTTGGAGGCCGCTAAAAATCAAGTCAAAGTCGCTAATAGAAAATCGTTTTTGGTAAACTTAACTGCTGTGGTTTCGAATTTGAAAATATTTTCGTTTTCGTAGACAAAAGGTAAGTGATAACTTTTTCGTCCACGGCAATAGGGAGAATTAATGGGTCAGTGAGGACTTTTAAAGAATATATAACATGTTATGTATTCGTTATGCATAACCAATTTTAGACATATATAGTAGCCTTTACTCTCTTTTGTGCACAGCACATGCAATCTATCTTTGTAAAAAATAGTATCTTAGTAAAGTGCATGTCTATGACGTTTGGTATTTAGTCAGACGAAGGTAACATATTTTTCAGCGTTTTATTATGCGAATTGAGCATTCCTCTCTGGGCCTTCAATTTACTAAGTGAATAATTGTTCATTAATGTTGCTTTACAGGACTATAAATTAAAAGTATTTCAGGCAAAATGTGTCCTACTTGTTTCATTGTTTCGTTTTCTTTGCGTCAGTTTATAAAATAATTCACAAATATAATCACACATAATATAGAGTAACAGCCATAGACTAATATAAACTATATCCAGACTGGACATGGAGGATTTTTATCTCTACAAAAAATGTCGTGAAAATTTTTTAGAAAGTTGGATCAAGGCGTTGTTTTGTAAAGTACTTAAAAGAAATAAAGTGTATTTTTTTTTATTTCAACCCTAACCTATGTAACAAATAATTTAATTTTTAGATCTACATCTAGCAATTGAACATCAAAACTAAGAGTACTCTCCTCTGATAATTATTATTTTGCAATTTTTAGATACATAATCTAGAAAGATGTAGAAAATCAATCTATTTAAATGTACATAAGATGATTTAAATCAACATGAATTATTTCCATCTAGGATTTTTGAAACATTATCTCAATGGAAACAAACAGGAAATGGCTTTGTTTCATATATTTGCGTGAATATCCGAGAAATGATTTTGCTTTATTTCTAAACTTTGAAAACTAAAGATCATTACTTTTCTAAGACAGAAAAGATTGATAGGGGTGACTCCCCTTAGAGCCTGAAAAAAGAGTTTACGTACATAAAAGCTATATATGTATAGGTCTGTGAATCGATCAATCGCGGATAAGAACTTATTTCCGGTTTCCAGTCTAGATATAATATATAAGTCTATGGTAACAGCTTTTGAATAACAATGTTACAAAGACAGTTTGTGTTTTTAGTTTGTGTGGAAACACAAACTCAAAATCGGCCCTCGAAGTGGTCCACCCAGGCAGGAAAAAAAGGCAGGTTTCAATATTTTCAAAAAGAACATCAGAATGAAATTCTATCAAAGACAAATGACAGAGAAGAATGGAGAAAGAAGGTTTCCTTTAGTTGAGTGTTTTATTGCGGTGGAGTAGTGCTGCAGCTCAAGCGATAATAAGAAAACTACTTATAAATTTTTATAAGCTCTGTCATTTTAAATAACTACCTTTGGACAAAAAAAAATGTTATTTTTTGTTTAAAGTGAAAAATCTAATTAGTGTGCATATAAGTTGGACATAATTTAAAACAACAATTAATAAGTAAGGGTTCATATTATCGCGTAAACTGCAGTGCTACTTCACAGCCATACAACACTTAACTAAAGGATTTTTAAATTTTCTTTTTACGGAAATGTTTTTTCTTTTTTTGAGGATTTGAATAAGAGATTGATCCTTTACAAAACAATTAGATCAATTAGATATTCATTATAAAACATCAGGGTGACATTTCACTTCACATTCACTTTCACCTTTTCCTTTGGGGCACCACACAGGATCTGCCAACCTTCTTTCGCTATTCTTCTCTGTCCTTTGCCTTTGATAGAATTTCATTACGATGTTCTTTCTGAAAACATTGAAGCCTGCCCTTTTTCATGCCTGTGTGGACCACTTCCGGGGTCGATTTTAGGTTTGTGTTTCCACACAAACTGTCTTTGTAACCTTTTTTTTTAATTTTTTTTTTAAATAATTTTCTTGGTTTTAACTAATTTTACTGAGCTACACATTCACACTTGTGCCCTTATGTTTAGATTAATAACATATTGCATACACTTACGATACCATAGTGACCTGCATGTCTGTTTAAAGAATAACACGGGACAGTTCTATGATTGATAGCCCTATTTGAAATCCTTAGTAAGCTTTGTTGCAAAAAAGGAAGAACTCCTAAATACTGTGAAGAAACGAGAGGTGAACTGCTTCAGTCATTGTAAGACATGACTCACTGTGAAAAGTCATTCTTGAAGGTGCAGTGGAGGGATCAGGAAGAAATGGTCATCCAATGAAAAGTTAGCTGGACAACGTAAAGAAGAAATGGACCGGCTTATCTCTTGATATCCAGCTAAAAACAGCTGCTGTCCGGGAAAAGTGGAGGGATAGGGTTACTTGATCTGTCACAACATCCTTATGACAAAAGGGACATATGGTGGTGACAATGGCGATGCCTGCGTATCAGTTTAAAGAGCAATACCAAAAGCTCTATGATTTATCATGATTTTTATCGTTACTAAGCTTCGATAAGAGTCATATCAAACAATATATTTACAAAACAACAATTTTAAAAAGAAACAAGCTAAGATAAAAGAAATGGTACATTATTTCAACGTTCACTTTATTCAGAATGTTAAAAAAAAAAACAAGATTTCTGCTTCACAGATCAGAGAACTTCAACCCAAAACCAAAAAGATAAAGATCTCATTGAAGTATCTGTCGATAGAGAAAAAAACAGCATTATAGTTATTCCAATATATCAATCAATCAATCAATCAATCTATTATTAGTTAATTTAATTCTAGTGAGTCATATATTCCCTCTACTGTGAAAAACAAGTCTACATATAAAAAATACCCCATTAACCAAAAAGTAAGCAATCTTCTTCCAACCAAACAAGAATTCACACACCCCACACCCCGATAGCTAAAGAAACAAATCTCCAGACCAGCAGACAATGTCCCTAAATGTTTCTTGTCACTAATAGATTTTTTTCCCCCATATTTTATCAAATCTATTAGTACGTACTTTTTACGTGTCTAACTAACGCATAATCACTTTTGTTCGCCTGGATTTAAAAGTATTGTGGAATAGATCTCTTCACCTACCAAATCAATGTTGATAAAGCAGTGGTTCTCACCAAGCTTGTGTATGGCCCTGAAACCAGGGCTCTCTATAGTAGGCATCTAATGTTCATCGAACGCTTCCATGAAATGTACCTTTGCTCCATAATAGGCATACACTGACAGGACCACCTTACCTTGAAGCTCAGTGTGGACAGTATAGAAGCACTACTTCCCATTCGACAGCTGCGCTGGTTCGAACACTTATCCCTCATAGGGGGAGGGCTGCATACCTAAGGTTATTTTTTATTTGGCGAGATTAAGGAAGTACAGCGTAACAGAAGTGTCCCCAGAAAGCGCCATGAAGATCAACTCAGACGCCATTTTGCCCTCACTGGCATAGAGGTAAGAAGCTGGCAGAAGATGGCTTTTGAACGAGACAGTTGAACAGGTCTTACAATGGCCTCTCTCTCCCTCTCCCCCCTCTCTCTCTGTCTACTCATGAAATATGATGAGTTCCTATAGAGTCTTTAAGTAAATTTGTATCGAAAAAGCCTCTAAGTTTAAAGCCTTGTTGTATACTTACTTATGGAACTCAGCCCTGGTGACGATGCCGTTGTTGTTGTCATCAGCATTGCGGAAGACGGCGTCCAGGTCATTGGGCTCGATGAATCCGTTCTTGTTGTTGTCCAGAACGTCAAAGAGGTTGCGGTAGGCGTTGGTGATGAGGGGGTCATGGGTCTCATTGGGGAAGTTCTCTTCGATGGCAGCAGTGTAGTCAGCCCTGGAGATACGGTTGTCGTGGTTGGCGTCGTAGGTCTATGGAAATAAGAGCTGGTTTAGAAAAGTATGTCATTTTTTAGGTCCGTGCCTCTTTATAGCTTTAGGTATTCTATTTCTCTCCGTTCTCCGTGGTTAAGCGCAAAACTGGGGTCCTGGGTTTGAATCTCGGTGAAGACTGGGATTTTCAATTTCGGGGATTTTAGGGCTCCCCTGTGTCTAATGGGTACCTGACTTAAGTTAGGGAAAAAATATGCTGTTGGTCGTTGTGCTGGGCACATGACATCCCGCTCGTTAACCGTTGTCCAAATAAACAGATGACGTTAACTTCAGCTACCCTATGAATCGCAGTGTCTAAAAAGGAAACTACTTTTTTAAAGTTCGTCTTGCAAATGTATTACCTGGAAAAACTTGGTTAGCTCATCTCTGGTGATCTCATTGTCAAAGTTGTAGTCCAGGGCATCGAAGACACCATCGATGGTGACTGTCAGGTCAGCCGTTGTCTGTGCCAGAGCCAAGGCTGGGATGAGTGCGAGAAGTAGGAGCATCATGGTTGCTGAAAACAAAAAGTGAGAAATGCACTTACTATCGTCAAAATGATTTGCTAACCCTTCTGGTGATCTTAATCAGACAGGAAAAACAGTGTTTCCTTAGTATCTGGTGTAGCTTTCGAGAGTACTAGTCGACCCACAGCGTAGCATACGCCTCTATTTTGTAGGGCCGGCCTAAGGGGACTGCAAACTATGCGATCGCATTGGGCCCCGCACTTTCATAGGCGCCACGCTAATCCTAACTGTAAATTATTAAATTAAACTATTTTATAACTTTTAACAGATTTGCCGCGGCCTCGTGATTTACCAGGAGCTCCTGGAAATCTCCTGAATCAGCTAAATATACGAAAAAAGTCCTGGATATCTCCGGAAATTATAAAAATCTTTTGAAAATTCATAAAAATCTAAAATATAGTTAAAATTGTCATTTTGTGGTGGCATTCAATATGGAAAACGCCAATCCTACTTGTGCATAAAAAAAAAAAACAAAAAAAAAAAACGGCATTATATGATACCGGTAATTGTGAAATCTTCTCGCGCCTGAAACTAATGAATAATAATAATAATACTTCTATTTCTAAAGCCCTGTTAACAAACAAAATGTAGGCTCAAGGCGCTGTAATAACATTACAAACACAAACACGACAGCTACAATGACAGCTAATCTAAAAAAGTTTTAAACAGATAGGTCTTAATGTTCTTCTTAAAAGTGGTGTAGCATGTTGTCTGTCTGAGATCAATGGGGAGTGAGTTCCAAACCTTTGGTCTGTGCACTGAAAAAGCCCGCAGACCGTAGCTTTTGAGGGAGAAACGTGGCACCACTAAAAAGCGTTGAGTCCATTGAGCGCAGGGCTCTCTGGGGGACATATGGAGTAATCAGTTCGCTAAGGTACAGTGGCACCTCATTGTTATATATACACTGATGACAAAGTGTGGCGACCTTGTAATCGATTCTCGCTTTCACTTAATTACTCAAAATGTTTGTTGTAAAATGTTTTACATGTTTCGGATGTTCCTTCAGAGTTGAAGATAGTTTACTTCCTAGTCCAAACCTCCCGCAGGACGACGGGGGATGGAAGCGGGCAGGATTTGAACCCTCGACCCTGTCCGAACGACAGTCCAGCGCGCAGACCGCTTGACCAGGCAGCCAATTACTTAAGGTCAACAATCTCAAAGATAGATTGAAACATTTAGTTATTCTTGCTACTGATCGTGATCTATGTAGGAAATATAATTTTTATGATATACTGTGTGACTTCGCTACACTCAAGGATCGTAAAGTAATTCTTTACGTAGTAAATAATGAATAAAATGCATTTCTACTACAAACTCTTAATTGTTACTTTTTTCCGCATTGGGCCCCACAACCGTTTAGTCTGGCCCTACTATTTAGTTAGGGATGACTTTTTCTCCCCCCTTCTCTCTTTTTTTTCGCCGCTTAAGTTACGTGGGATAACTCTAGTCCGACTTGCAGAAATAAAAAGAGTTATCTTTAATTGACTTCTTGGTGGTGTCAGTAATGGTTGAGCCATGAAGAGGAGAATTATATATATAGATTGTCGGATATAGGTGGGATGGTTTTGAGCTGAAGTATATTGATGAAATTTTTCTTCTTCTTCTTCCTCGTTCTCATTGTTATGTTGGAGTGTTCAGACGACTAGACCAATACATGAGATGAACTGCGCAGAGGTTTCCAAATCAGAGAGCTCTCCATATAGTTTTCTTTCTATTGGGGTGATTTGGGGCCAATGTCTTATACGGGCCTCTTGGTAAAGAGATCAGTTTTGGAGGACGTGTTCGGCATTTTCTGGTGATACTCTCCACATGGGCAGATTTCACTGGTTCCAATTTTGAGCTTTCGGTGCATGAGTTGTAGCATTCTGTTGTGTCCGGTCCTGAGTCGAAAGATTAGACGTTGGTCTTGTCGGGATAGCTTATAGTAAGCGTCATCTTTTTTGTGATTTGGATGGGAGCTCATCCATTTCTCATTTATTTTATCTACAATTAATTTCTTCATTTCTTCTGGATAGAGTGCAGAGTTTACTTGTGAATTTGTTCTCCCACTCTTGGCGAGTGTGTCAGCCTTCTCATTTGATGAAATCATTTGATATCTTCGGGGGCGCAGTGGCTGAGACGGCGTTGTCTAAGTATTGAAAGATGCTAGGGAAAACTCGTTCGAGCAAGCATTTTAAAGATTTTTCGGAGGCATCGCAAGTGAAAAGAATTTAGTTTTATCTCAGGCTTGGCAAAGGTAGTCAATGACACAACTGCCATACAGTAGCGTATTTAGAACACATGCTTCTGTTTTGGTCACTGTAGTAAATTTCCGGTTTTTCCAAACTTTTGGTCAGTGTATAGCAGAAGTCACACAGCCCTCAGTATGCGTTGTTTGATCTTGAATTGTCGATTCCGAGGTAACATTATTCCTATACGCAGAGAAGCCTATATGCCACAATGGAAATATGTATTCCCAGACCTTGAAATGTGTGTATTTTGAGGGGCAAATGTGTATTTTCCTAAAAATAAAGAAATATACTCAAGAAAAGTCTATAAATAATTCAAGCACGTAACACATGAAATGCGGCAATGTTTAAGTTAACACAGCCTAAAGTTATATAAGATATTTTGTACATCTGTTAAAATATTTACACCTTTAGATTTTGTCATAGACGTTTCTAGAATATGTTAGAATGATGCCTTTCTTGTCACTTGGCAATGATTTTATGATCATAATGCCTCTAGTGTATTCCACAATCCATATTAGCGGCAATGGTAAATTTATTCAAAAGAGTTGGAATTTTCGGTACTAGTGAAAATAGACTTTAACCAGATGTAATGGTTTGCTTAGCTGGGTCAGTGGCATCTAATTTTATAACAGTAGTTTTGCAGACACTGAAAATATTTTATCACATTTTGAAAGAATTCAGATTTTCTTCTTTCAGACCATTCTGTGCAGAGTTAGCAATGAAAGCTTTGGCATCCTTTACAATCACTAATAACAAATACTTTAAATTTCGGGCAGATAATCCTAATTAGTCATTGAACTTTTTAAATATAAAAGCTGGGCTATTGAGTCAGCTGAATGCCTGTTGTGAGATAAATCTATTTATTCTGGTTTCTGATGCTTGAAGTTTTTTTTATAAAACAAACAGCTGTGTTGAAGGAGGGCGCAATGAATCAAGAATATAATTTTATTTTGTCAGCATAATTAAAGCATTTTTTTTGCAAACTTTCTTTGAATTTAGGCCTTCATAAGTAATGGAACCTAGCCAGCGGCGGGTGGCTATAACAGTAAGCTTTAAGTTTGCAGGCACGACATGGCCTAAATTGTGCCAATGTGCCAAAAACTCAAAACTCAAACTTTAAGTTTGCCACAGAAGATACGGTCTGCAACAGTTTGATTCCCTTTCTCATGCAAACAGAGAAATTAAGCTCTACCAATATTTCTTCTATTAAATCCTCCGCCCTTATCACTTTTATCTCAAAATAACTCTCTCCTGAATTGGGTGGTTTTACAAAAAGATGAATCTAGATCTAGAATAGAGAATAGATCTAGATATAGGCTGTTTTATTAACAGTTGTTTGGTTTTTAATGTGCATATTGCTATTTAAAGATATTAATCAATCCCACGCATTGTAGGCACTGTCGTGAATGTGAAATAGATCTATTCAATGCTAGAACAGCCAATTTGGTCACTTTTTTAAATTTTATATTCCATAAAGGATAAGAAAGGAGATAAAGGAATCTTTATAAGATGGCAGAAATTTCTGCTTTTGAGTAGATCTAGATCTAGTTACAGAAATCTAGAGCCTTGAGCTACTAGACCTAGATCTAGTCAGTAGTCTAAATCTACAAGGGCGTATTGCGCAAGATGCGTACTTATGTAGGCAACTCTGCTATCACTTGAGGCTGGAGGCTGGCCGCCTCATAACCTTTGTTTTCTTTGTACTAATAGTTAGCCCAAACTCTTTGCCGGCCTGTGAAAAGCGGAACATTAGTTCTTCCTGTGTGTGTGTGCCACTGCCGCTGCGTCATCCGCCAAATGTGTGATGGTATCAATTATTTAATCTACCAATGTCAAAGTATGATTTTAGTGCAGGGCTTGGATTAACTTGGGTTTTTATTTGTGGAATTTTGATGAAGCTATATTTTTTTTAGCGGACGCAGAAAATGATGTGCGAAATTTAAAATAGTCATTATTAGTCTAAGCAATAGTATTTTAATTTAATAGGTCTAATATTCAAAAGATAATGTGGAATCCAGATTGGGCATCTCAACGTTTATTATCACAAAGATGCATAATATCAAGTTCATTTTTGCAACAATAATCAATTTTAGCTCACTTTCAAACACAAATATCAGTTTCATCAACAAGACTCTTTAAACAGTGCCATGTTAGTCTCACTGTCCTCCATTTTGTTTTTACTTATTTACGATATTATTGATGATTAGTTGACCCTTCATTACGTCATTATGTTCTAAGACAATAATTACAAAGCAACAGATAAACGAAATAAACCCAAAACCGCCAAATTACTTACTGAGTTGAAGTGTGAGCAGACGACAAAGTCTAATGATTTGATTGTTGGGTTTTTTCTGCTATTTATTATTTCTCTTCAAAGTCAAGGTGATCGTTTGTGAGACCTCAGCCAGGTGACTCAATCGTGATTCTGTTGTCAAGTTTAGTTGTGTTTTTGTTGATTTTTTTTTAAATTCGGAAAGACATATCGAGGTCTAGGCCTAGATCTAACTTTTTTTTTTAAGTTCCTTAAAATATTTCGGTGTGATGACTGCGATTATTTATTGTTAAGTATATACAAATAGTAATGCGTTGCTTGTAGATTAAATATTTATGTGTGAATGGCTTATATTAGGACATACTGTCTCTATATAATGTAACTATTTATCGTCTCGTTTTAAATAAATTTAATAAAATGCAAAGTTTAAAAATAATTTTACAAGTACTTTTTTTTTCTTTACAAATAAGACATCCTTATAGATTTATTGATTCTATTTATTTTATTTATTTTACATAGGAGCTGAAGTACGTAGAGGTGTTGATAGTGTCATTTTGTTCACGAAATTTCGTCAGATCCGCTATAGCTAAAATACTGAACGTCAATATTACACTCCCTGATCACTTGCATATTTCAAAACTTGGAAATCTTAATTGCTTAAACATAGACCAAAACAGGTTTTTATAAGACTTATTCCGAAAATAGCCAAATGTATTTTTATGACTTTGCTTTTAAAAATCTTTGATGACATTACTGTATTTCCACAATATTTTTTAACCGCTTGATCTTATCTTTATTTAGCAAGCAAAAATACTTAAGACAAAATGTAGGTCAAAATATAGGCTAGTGCTTGTGTTAAAATAGTGCAGTGTTTACCAAATTGTGTTTCAAGGAATCCTAGTGTTCCGAGTGGTCTGAATAGGTGTTCCATGAACTGGTGGAATAATTATCTAGAAGCCACCACATGAATTAAAATTAATAAAATACGCAAAATGTTCCACTAAATACTCAGAATGTGTTAAGTGTTCCGTTGAGGAAAATGTTTTGCAAACACTGAAATAGTTGGTCTGATAGTTGATTGGTAAAGCACTTGGCTTCAGAAGGGAACTCGAGTTTGAGGTTGGATCTTACGATAGATAGGAACGTCCAAATCAACCCTGATGAGAACCTAATATTAATTAACTATTTTTTAGAGTGAATAAAGGCCTTTGTATGCTCTACTGGCCACGGGACATCCTTGTTAACTGACCTTCATAGAAGTAGATGCGTATATCGTCTGCTCGTTTACCAAGTATATCTACGTAATTCTATTGTGTGTTTTTTTTAGAAAGTTGTCTCTAGAAAAGAGGAACTATTTTTTGTTTAAATGCTTTTGACTACTTATGTGTTTATCAACTCAGCTGCCACAAAAAACATTAGTTCTTTAAAGGAATCCTCCTTAAATTCTACTTGTGTTGCTTGCTGTAGACGGTCGTTGACTTGTAGCAGCAAACTACCGATAGACAACTAAAACTTTTAAAATTTAAAATTCTTTTGTGATCAAAACTAAGTATAACTTGTATGACTATATTACAAAATTCAACTTGAGATTGAATTAAATCAATGTAGTAGACTTTAGTAATAATATAAACTGGTATTCTGAATAAAATCTAACTCAATACAATAACACGTCTTATCATTCAGGTAATCTGGAGTATCTTTCCAATCACAGAACGCTGACGACAATGCCGATTATCTTGCATCATTCACAACCAATTGCTTACCTCTTCCCAGCGTCACCATGCAAACACACACACACACAATGCATAAGCGGCGGCTCCTTAGCCGGTTCTTTCAGAAGCCTGGAAACTTCTACAGAGACCATACGTTCTAGCAGACCTCAACACTGACCAGCGACGTCACTTCTGTGGGCAGTGGAGACCAATAGCTCGTCTCCACGTTATACAGGCCTCTGAAGTGGCTACGAGTTCTTCGTCTCCACTGCCCACAGGCTGCGACGTTGCAGGTCAGTGTTCAGGACTTCTATGACGACTGGTTTCGCTTCTACCCCACAATGCAACATGAACTCACTAGGACACAGTACCATTATTTGGTGTGGGGAAGTGTGGAGGGGGTTGTGCTTGAAGCCTGATCGAAATTTATATGCCCCACAACAAACGACTAAAAATGCTACTCAGCAAAGCATTACTTTTCACACTACTTGTGTAATTAGACATAGTTTCCTAGAAACTATGTGTTTCCAATGGCGTAGCAAGGGAGCTAGGGGGGAAGCTTGACCTCTTTAGGGGGCCCCGCATTTTGACATTCGAAATTATGTCAGAAAATGGCCTAATATTTAATTTAAAAAAACATTTCGCACAATCATTTGCAACCCCTCCAAAGTGGGCGCCAATGGGGATTTTTATATTGGGACCCCATCCCCCTTCCTAGGTTCCCCACTGTGTATTTCATTTGTAGAACTATCCCGTGAGGCTCGGATAGAAAAAAACAAACAGTTGCAACTAAATTTAAGCAATTATGACACTCACACGAACACACAAACACACCATGATTATGACAGACGTCATTCAAAGTTCTAGAAAATTAACTTTATTTATTTTCCAAAGGAAATGCCTTTTCCCTATTGTATAAGGTAAGATCCACAGACATCAAGAAGACTATGAATCACACACTGTGTATTGTGTTCAATCTTTTCCTCACGTCAGATTATGTAAAAGATACTTTCTGTTGAAGACATACAACATTAAGTAAAATAAGTTCCACATAGAAAAACTAAGAATACTATTCTTCATTTGAACTCTCCAAAGATAAACTAAGATGGTCCACTTTTAATTAAAGATAAGAAATATGTGCACTCTACTTTACTAGTTTTATTTTAAACAAACGTATTGTAATTACACATTTTATATTCTGTACTAGATCGATGGCATCTAACCCTTGGGCATATTGGTTCGATGGTTACTAATTTTATCATTCAAGAGGCAGGGGGCTATGCACTGGGGTGGTTTTGTGCCTCCTTGTGTGGCTGGTGAGCCCTATGTAAGCCAGGAATGTTCGGCTGCACACTGGGCAGGTTAATCCAGCTGGAGCTAGTGTCATTGGTCTTGTTTTTTTTTTCTCTGACGCTTTTCTTCTCTCGGCGCAATTTTCTTGTCTTCTGCAATTTTTGCGCCAGTTTTCACAGCGCGACGCCATTATGCTCTGACATGTGCTTCTGTCTCCCAGGTTACAGGGTCAATGCAGAAGGCTTTCAGGGTGTCCGTCTAAAATTTTCTTTGTCTTTTTAGGGATGTCCATCGCCAACTGGGCTTCATCAAGATTGTGTGAATGCTTTGCAGCCCCGGTCCACACATTACTTTGCTTTCAAACAGGACAGTGTAGACTTAGTTCCTCGCGCCCCAATTTGGGCGGCAAGCTTTCTCATAGAAGTTGGTCTCCAGCAAAGTAGTAATACTCCTGATCCAGAGGTCGCAAGCTCAAGACCTAAATGATCCATAGACTTTGTGCTCCTGATTTGAGGTCTGATATTAATGGGTGGAGAATTCAGGATTTAAATTTAGACCTTTTTTTTTGGGGGGGGGGGGGGGGGGGTAGGGGTCTTCCGACCAAGCCTGTTATGAATATCAACGATTTTAAGTGATGTATGTATTATTGTACCATCCATATGCATTCTTTTTGTATATCAGTTTAACACTCTAGTTAATTGCTATTATCTGGAAATCATATTCGGCTATGATATCTGGATTTAGAAAAGGCCTCAAATCTCAAATAGCTTAAAGATTTATCTAGCTTAAATCAGGTCCTGTAAATAGATAGATAGATAGATAGATAGATAGATAGATAGATAGATAGATAGATAGATAGATAGATAGATAGATAGATAGATAGATAGATAGATAGATTGATAGATAGATAGATAGATAGATAGCTAGATAAAACACGACAACGAATCGACCATCATTTTTTTAAAAATGGAAAACAAGGGAGACTAAGCAAGCAATTGTACTCCATTAAATTACTACATGAGTTAATGCCCTTGTTTCCTTCCACGGAAACTGCTTGACGTCCATTACCGCTACAAGCTGGAATAAAATTATGACATTGAAATTAAAAGTGAACTAATTTTCAGACTCTTATAATTCACTATGGCCATTATGTGATAGTTGGTCGCCGCCATTGTTAGGTCAAAGCATTAACAAATTTATTGGATCTCAACAAAAGTTTTTCTTTTCTTCTCGTCCGGTAGCTTTCTGGGTTTCGTAAGGACATTTTTTATTTCACGTGGTTCCAATTAGATTTTTTTTCTGTCTATAATGCCTGGCTAACTGCCCTTGAATTCAGTTGGAGTTAATGCCCATCACAATGGAGTTGAAATTTTAATTTGAAGAGTTGACGACAAACGGAAGCAATAATTATCTGGCCATGTCGATGTCTTACCGGAAGTAGCTGTGAAGTGAAAGTTGAGCGGGATTTTAAATTCCGCGGAAGACAAAGGTAATTTTTTTTTAGTCAGTTTGACTGCAGGGATTCGAGGTTTATTCTTCAATACGAGGCCCACACACACACTCTCTCTTTCTCTCTCTCTCTCTCTCTCTCTCTCATTCTCTATCTCTCTCTCTCACTCTCTCTATCACTCTCACTCTCTCTATCACTCTCACTCTCTCTCTCTCTCTCTCTCTCTCTCTCTCTCTTTGTTGTCCCTGTTATTATCGTTAAAATTTTTAGTTTCCCTTTTTTTTTCTTCTTAACCTCTCACTTATGCTACATATTCTCTCTCTCTCTCTCTCTCTACTACAACGCTTTTATTCACTCACTCTGTCTGTCTGTTTGTCTGTCTGGTACAAATCTTGTACACGTTATTTCCCCGTGTCTCACTCTCGGATCAACTTTGCATTGTCGAAGACAACACGTGAATCCATTAGTGGTGTATACTTGATTTTGTTTTATAGAAAAAATGAGATAAATCCTGCATAATTGAGAAATGTTAGTAAGTATGCGGTTCTCTCTCTTATATATATTTTTTATCACTATTTCTTTCACATTTTCCACTTTCCTCAATCCTTCTTCCTCCAGCTCTTTCTTCCTCTCTCTCTTCCTCTGTCTTTCTCTCTCTGTCTGGCTCTCTCTCTCTCTCTCCCTCTCTCTCTTTCTTTCTCTCCCTCTCTTTCTCCCTTTTTTCTCTCTGTCACTCTCTGTCTCTCTCTCCACCTCGCTCTCTTTCTGACTGGAAAGCTCCCAATGTGTGACAAACAAAGCAATGAAAGGCCCTCCATGAGTAGCCAACAGAAGAGCACCCATTGTATACCTGACGAAGAGGTGCCTATTACATGACTAACTTAAAAGCCTAACTTATGGGAGCGCAATGTATGAATTTGAAATGAACACCCCCTTGTATAGTTAACGTAGTAGCGCCCAACGTATTTCTAACGGAGGAGCGTCCAACTTATAACTATTGCGGGGTGTGCAGTAGATATGCTAACGCTGTGTACCTTTTCTCAACTTTTATTTCCTATTAAAAACTGAATTTATTTCTCGCTGGGTTTTCTATTCGACGATTTCCTGATTTGACGCCATGTGAGGACCATTTCACGGCTGGACGACGTTTATTGATGGTACTTAGCAGCCTGGTCAATGCCAACGTCAATACCAGCGTACGGGTAGTAACAGGGTGAAAAAAAAAGGGGGGGGGGGAAGTCGTAGGTGTGTGTGAAGGTGCCTGCGTGTGGAGGGTGAATGGAGGGAAGGGGGGGTTGCTTTTGAAGTGACTAGTACCTTGCCAGTGCACGTGTTACCAGTCGGAAGAGATACCCGGAGTTTGTCAATGTGGGGCATTGTTTCTGGGGTTGTGTGTGCGTGCGTGTCCCTTAGCGTGTGCATGGGTCTGTGTATGAATGAAGCTTCTAGATCTACTTCCATGGGCTGCCCACATTAATTTCTCAAGTTTTTCTCTCAGCGATATCGCTGTATATAACATAAAAAACGTAATTGTTTTATGCACAGAAACTATGACGCTAAACGCTTTTTAACAGGACAAATCTGACTGTTCTTTTCTGACAACAGATGCAGTATGTAAATTCAAAAAAATAGTCGCATGTAATGAATATCTTGCCTTTCTGGTTATATTAAACAGACACGCGAGGTCCACTTAAGATGTCACTAGGCCTTCTGAAATATAAATAGTAGTAGTCTACTGGACAGCTCCAAAGAGGCTGGTTATTTTGAATTGGAAAATTTCTTAATGGTATACATAAAAAGCGTTACCCACAACTTGATGAGGACCCAGTGATGTCAAGGACACGGGCGTCATCTATAGTTTGTCAATGACTGGGTGATGCGTGGAAACACTGACCCTTTGGACTAGTTTTTTTTTTATTTGTTAGCAATGTGTCATTGAGAAACATAATATACAAGAATGCACGGGCCTGTCATTAAAAGGCCAAAAAAATAAATAAATAAAAGAGAGAGGAATGGAGAAAGACGATCAAAAGATCTTGGGTGGTGCCCCCAACGTTCCAGCAGACTAAGGGATGGGTGAAACAAAGAAACGTCTAAACAATTGTGATTCAACAAGTTGTGTTTCCGGTGAAGAGGCGATATTGGTTAGTTTGTCTTCTGTGTTATGTATAGCAGTGTAAATGTAATCAACATTACTAAAACCAATTTTAAAATGAGAAAAAATAATATGTAATAAGGTCCAAGAATGCAGAGTTGAACTCTCCTCACATTACCGAAAGAGTAGTATTACTGCAGACCTGCCACATCACCAGAAAATTCCTCGATGGAAACTGATAAAGGGACTACGATGAATTTTGTTTCCCTTTAACAAAACTCGACCCTAACATAATAATAATTTTATTTATAAGCGCTGTCAACATTACAAACATAAACAAGACAGCTAAAATGACAAACTAATCTAAAAATGTTTTAAACAGGTAGGTCCTAATGTTCTTCTAGGAAGCAGCGTTGCATGTTGTCTGTTTGAGGTCAATGGGGAGTGAGTTCCAAACCTTTGGTCCGTGCACTGAAAAAGCCCGCAGACCGTAGCTTTTAAAGGAGAAACGTGGCACCACTAAAAAGCGTTGAGTCCATTTAGCGCATGGCTCTCTGGGGGACATATGGAGTAATCAAATCTCTAAGATACAAGGTCATTTATTTGTTGTAGATACACTGATGACAAAGTGTCGCCACCTTGTAGTCTGTTCTACAATTTAGTTCTGGAATAACTGATTCTACAATTTAGTACAAAAAAACAGCAGCTCTGCAAGAAGTAAGAACTAAGGTCAGAAATCTACAATTAAGTAGTCAACTAACAAATATTGTTGTAGGTTTCTGCCTAGACCAGATGAGTTATCGAATATAACTTTATGCTATCTTAAACTACTTTCTTTATATTTTCTCTCACTCTCTCTCTCTCTCTCTCTCTCTCTCTCAGCAGGATATCTAATGACCGACGTGTCCACCCCCAACATGACAGAAGCAACACGCCGCATAGGTCATCATCTCTTCTGACAAGTCTCTATATCGAGTCATTAAGATTCGAGTCATATTGTCCCCTCTCCCCACCTACCCACCGCCCCAGGACATGGGGTGGGTCCAGAAACAAGATACATTAGTTTTAAAAAGTTATTGGGCTATTTGAGTGAACAAAAATTAGACCAAAAAAAAAAGGCTATCCTCCACTCTTCTACTACCCTCCTCCTCTTGGAAACGTCCCCCCCCCCTCTCCCTTTTAATTTCAACAGAGCTTTTACCACACACTATGTCTAGCACCGTCACCACAGCAGGGCGCCTGGCGTGAGTCAGGTGTAGGGATTTAACGCTAGAGATAAAGTTAGGATAACTCGATAGGGGACAAATCAACGTCACATTGCTCCAAGAGCGCACCCCCAGGCTCCACCCTTTCATTTGTGCTACCTGCCCCCTCTTCACACACAAAAAAAAAGAAAACATTTATATAAAAAAAACTAAGACTGTGTAAGATTGACTAAAGACGGCTTGATGCTTAATTAAAACACCAAACCTCTCATAGAGCATTTAATTCTATACCTAGAACATTTTAATATAATGTCAGGAATCAGAACAACGGACTGCGCATGCTTACGCGCGCACAGATAGAGATAGGGTGAAAGGAGAGAGGGAAAAGAGGGTGAGAAATAAAGAAAAAGAGAGACAGAGGAAGAGAGAGAGAAGACAGTGTAGCATTGAACGTTTTTCTTGCGGAATATTGTTTTGCGATTCTGAGGTAACAATATAGTTAATAAAAGTTACCTTGATTACACGCCAAACTTTATTATTATCTATCTATCTATATATATAATTCTCTTCTTCGCTCAAGAGTTTGGACGAGAAGAAGAAGTAAAGGAAAGATCACTCTTTTATTTCTGTGGATAGAGTTAACCACGAACTTTACGAGCCTTGCATGTAGCGAAGTCATTTCCTACATAGATCACGCTCAATAGCAACAATTGATACATATTTCAATCTATCTACGAGAATTGTTGAACTAAAGTAATTCTTCATTAGTTTGAGGCGTGAGAAGCTTCTTTCACCAGATTACACAATTATGGCTAACGCATAATGCCCGTAGGATTGGCGTTTTCCATATTGAATAACACACCGAAATTACAATTTTTGTCTGTATATTTCATGAGATTTGTATGAGTTTTCAAAAGATTTTTTTTAATTTCCGGAGATTTCCATGACTTTTTCATATATTTTGCAATTTCAGGAGATTTCCAGGAGCTCCTAGTAGATCAGGCGGCCGCGAGAAATCTGTTATAAGATATAAAATGGTTTAATTTAATAATTCACACATAGAATTAGCGCGGGTCCAATGAAAGTGTGGGGCCCACTGCGGTCGGATAGGGTGCTGTGGCCTATGGCCGGCCCTGCTAAATAGCGGCGTATGCTAGGCCGCAGGTCGACTACTTATTATTATTATTATCAGTAGTAGTAGTAGTAGAATGCTAGAAACGAACGAGTATTCATTCTCTGGCACAGCCAAGGTCGAGTTTCGTTCAAGGGAAACAAAATTCATCGTAGTCCCTTTGTCAGTTTCCATCGAGGAATTTTCTGGTTATGTGGCTGGTCTGGAGCAGTGTGCCCTGTAACAGGCAAGGAGAATCTTCTGAAGAATGTTTAGAGCCATGAAGGTATCTGTGAGCTCAGTTTTTGTTATCCTCTCGGTTGATATAACAATGGCATATTTATTTTTTTTATAGATAACTTACATAAACGCTTAATCTCCAAGCCTAGGTTTCCATGTTTATTATTGTTATTATTATTCTCATGTGGAAAAACGAACTAATATTCATTCTCTAGCACTGCCAGGGCCGAGATTCTTTAGGTGGAAACAAAATTCATTAAGGTCCCTTTAACAGTGTTCACTGAGAAATTGTTTGGTGATGTGGCAGCTCTGCAGCAGTACCGCCCTCTGACAGGCAACCAGTATCTTCTTAAGGATGTTAAGGGCCTTGAAGGTATCTTTGACGCCATCATTATCCCTCATGTTGATATAAACTGTTGCTCGATTAACTGTTTTTTTTCTTCCTTTTAATAAATGGCTATATTTAAGAAAATGAGAATAGTTTTAGTATAAGTAATGGAGGTGCCTAGGTACAGGTAGTGGAATTATGGGGAAGAAATAACAGGACATGAGGAAACTCTAATGGCTGACATAAAATTACGTAACGTGTACTATCTACTATCTCATAACACCTTGTTCTAGACTGAGAGTTTTTACTGGGTTTATTCTTAAAGACGTTCTATATAAATGTAGAATTAAAAGTTCCATTTTATGTGTATGCTGTAATGTACTAGTTTAGAGAGTAGGTTAGTTTTGTTAGTTAAATATATTGTGTATTGTTTTTAGCGAGGGGGTAAAAGTAATGACGTAGTAGACTTAGGCGAAGAAGAGACCAACATGGCGTTATGTTAGAAGTAGGTTGTGTTTTGAATAGTAGTTGAATAGTAATTAGATATAGCGACGTTTTAGGAAGACTGGACGGATTTCCCAGTGAGAAATAAAGTGTCATTGTATACAAGTGAAACTAGTTATCAAGTATATTTTTGTTTTGTAATGTTCTGTGGCTAATGAGAAGTAATAATTAGTAAGAAGTAGTCAGATGATATTAGCCCACAACAATGCAAAGTATGCATTCATTGTGTGGTTTGTAGACCTTATTTCAACATTTCCTCGTGTTATACAAGACCACTTATCAGAACAAAGAGCCCAATCTCATGAACAATGCAGCTTTTTCAGTGGGTCTCACATTTACATTGCAAACGTTTCTCGGTAGCTGTTTAAGAAAACTCGAGAGACTGACGTACGTGGAGGAGAACTTCTCAGATCTGGACGTATGATGTGGAGGACTTCGCTTGTGAGGACTAGACAACGTCTAAATTGGCTGATTGTAAGGATTAGGGCATTAGAGTCTACTTAACAGCTTAAGAAGGCAGACGGGTTTTTTTTAAAGGTCCGGTCTAACTTGGCCGCTGGTTCTTTCACAGGTCACTCTAGTCGCTGTTTTGGGAAATGTCTCTCCTTCTTTTGATTGACATGTAATACGCTTAGTCTTTGGGGGGATCTCCCAACCCTCCCCGCCCCCTTCTTTCCCTTTCTCCCCACGGCGTCATCTCCACTGTCCAGTTCGGTAGAGCGCCTGGCTATCTGCAAAACCTCTTCCAGGACCGTTTTAATTTGACTGCTGTCAGTGGGAGTCGCGCCGTCAGATGTAGTGACTTAACTGACAACTCTTTCACGTGTCACACGCACGCACGCACGCACACACACACCCCGAAAACTTATTCAACATAAGGTGATTTTTTTTTCCTTTTTTTGTCCTTTGTTCTTTTGGTATGTACTAGTGTTTGAGCTTTGTTAGGGGGTGTTTTTGCTTAGTCGACTTGATTATTATATGATATATCCATTTAGTGTCCTAAACAAAGCTACGCACTTCTAGGAGAGTAGTTTAAAAAAGCTTTTAACTTCAGCTAACAAAGACAGACAACGGGCAGAATTTAAAAACAAAACTTTTTAAAATACAAGGCTTATCTAAGATGAAGAACCGCCAAATCACTGACGTTTATCTCAATATTGCAGGAAAAAGCTTTTTTTCTATATAAAAGTGCTATTGCTATTAAAGCATAGAATGGGTTGCCTGAGTCAGCCAGAAAAAAACAACAATTCCTTGGCAGAACTTAAGTCATCGATTAACATGCTTGACTAGATTAATTTTCTTTTTGTCTTTTTTTTTTTATTTAAGTAAACTTTATAGTTCATAAGATAAGAAACAAAATTAATTAATAAACATTAATTGATTAACAAATTTTAAAAAAAATTATTCATGTATAGTCTTTGACTATAAAGGATTGCACAAAATTTCAACTTGATCCGAGAATGGGGATTAAGAAAAGAAAAAAAACGTGTCAAAAGGTTATAAGAGGAATAATTTCACATGTACAGCCACATCTCAATAAGTAGCATTTATTTCCCTTTTTCGATACCAAACAAAATAATTAATTATCAATCATTAACTAAATAATTAGTTATTTTTTAAAATTGATTCATTATTTGTTAGGTACAGCAATTAATTGTGTAAAGTTTCAACTTGATCCGAGAATGGGTGTAGATGAAATGCCGCGAACGAAAAATTGTACAGACAGACAGAGTAAGTTGATATTGGCTTCGTAAGAAAAAAGACATCCACACTAATGTGGCTGGATTCTTCTGACGTAGAACGATTGTGGTTCATCCTGTAAGTCCTTTCTTCATGTGACACTAGAGATGTATCCTGAAAAGAAATTCCCGCCCAAATACATCGTCTGGTTAAGGTAGCACTGGACGCCGGCCATTTTTTTTCTTGGCTCGCTTTTCTTACAGAGCTGGAGCCATTTGTTAGTCACCATCATTCACTTCACAGTCACCGACGTCCTCTGCTTGACGTCTTGTTTAATTTACATCCACATGTCGCAGGGATGGGGGAGACTAGCGTTTTGCTATTTGTGCATAGAGGAGGATTGTCGGCATACGTTCATCCTGCATTCAGCGGACATGACCAAAGTCAGCGCAGGCGGCACTGTCAGATGCTGGGAATTCCCATTCGAGTGAGAATCTCAGTGTTAACGCTCTCTCGTCATGTGATTTTCAGGGATAAGTCGAAGGCAGTGAAAAGAATGTCATGTTCTCTCTTTCCTCGCGTAAGTTGTCCTTGTATCACTGCCGTACAGTGGAGTGCCCAAGGCGCATGCCTTAGAGACCTACTACTAAAAAATACAAGAACAAAAATCGATAAATAAGGGAAGTGAACAGAATTGATTGACTCAACAAAAGACAGTCGTTTATTGAAAGTGATAAGTCAACAATACAAAAGCAATACATGTTTCTATGAGCCCAAGCCTACACCATGAAACAGATGTACTCTAGAGTCACAGTTCCTGGCATCCCTTTTAGTCTCCCCTTGCCATTGTCCACAAACTATCTTCCCCTGGTACTCAGACTTACCTGACAGCGCTTGTCAGAGGAGTGGGCCAGCCGCTTGACGAAATGGGCCACCACAGACACCAAATCCCTCTTTCTCACCCTCCCCCCCCATCATTTAAAAACTACACTCCAACTCACCCCCCTCCAGACCCGCTTTGAAAAACTATTCCCTCCCTCTTTTTTCTTGCTTAGTTTACCTACAACCCCCACCCCCTTGTTTTTTTTTTGGGGTTTTTTTACATAATTTTTTTTTATTCGACTTATGCTCATTCTCGACAGATAGAGAAATTGTAAACGGGCAATTCGACTACAGCACAGGTGCTAATAGATCCGTGTTCCACTACATCTGTCCTGTCACTAAGGATGGATTTATGACCTCTCCCCCCCCCCCCCAAGCTGTTTCCTCCGCATGCCTACGAGAGATGGAAGGCATGCAATAAACGAGAAATCTCGTGGGTTAAGAATATGATTTTCAGAATGATCACCTCACTTCTATAACAATCATTAAAGTGTTAAGGTAGGACTAATTCATTAGAAAGCTTCATCTAGGACCGACAATGTAAAAAAGAAAAAAAGCTCGGCTTTATAAATTTGATATACAGAATAAAAGAAATGTAGATTGAATATTTTTTTTAAAATAGCTATATGATAACATTTTGCGAACATTTTAGCGCTAAAGAATCACATTTACTAAGCTCTTCTATTTCAAGCTTTCTTTTTTCTTCTTCTTCTTGGAGGCAGGACGTTTTGGCGCGATTGTCATTTTTGGTTTCTGATGTACTGGTCACATTATATAACGTACCATGTGACCGAGCCTCGGTTGGTTGAATGATTTCTCATTTCGGAAAAGTTGGTGTGTTTCTATTTATATGGATGATAGCGGGAATTTCCTTTTTTTTTTTTTAATTTAAAGCCAAAATTAAGTTTACGACGATGAATCGTTTTTAAATCTATATAACGGTCGGTCTTGAATTTTCCCCTTGTGGCCAATGAGTTTAGAAATTTTGTCTAAATTATATACACATACCTTGAAATTTTAAATAAAATTGTTAGAGCCGTTTTCGAAATAAAATTTATATATAAATATCTATACTTATGTACGTACTAGTGTGGCTTGGTTAAGTATAGGGTTTATTTTATTATGTAATTCAAAAGAATGCAACATATCTATGCTTTGCATGTGTTTTTGTGTTTAAACCCAATTTTTATGCAAAGAACAAGAGTTGTTTTTGTCCATTAATTTTTTAGATTAAAGTTTGTTGTGTACTTATTGTAATATCACCAGTGAGACTGCAAGTGTGTGGGTTTTAATATTGTTCATGAACACAATGAAACGATGATAAAAAAAAATCTATCCATTTTGTGTGTGTGTTTCGCACGCCTCGCCTCTAGCTCATGGGGGTGGGGTGAGCATGTCAATTTCATGGTCTCGGCAAATTTAGATTTAAAGTTATGACAGCCATTAACAGACAGTGAGCCATTACGTTAAAATAACCACAGTATTCAGTGTTTTTGTTTTTCTTTCTGTGTGTTAGATATTTTTGTTTTATTACTTCTGGCATCGCTAAATGAACATTACCTCCTACGCTAAATGAACATTATCTCTTACACGAAATGAACATTGCCTGCTACGCTAAATAAAAAAAACATTGCCTCCTACGCTAAATGAACATTACCTCCTACGCTAAATGAACATTACCTCCTACGCTAAATGAACATTACCTCCTACGCTAAATGAACATTACCTCCTACGCTAAATGAACATTACCTCCTACGCTAAATGAACATTACCTCCTACGCTAAATGAACATTACCTCCTACGCTAAATGAACATTACCTCCTAAGATAGATTAAGACGTCGGGACAAAAAAACAAGAAGTGAACCCCCCCCCCCCCCCCCAGTCAGACATTGTTAGACGTTTCTACCAGACGAATCCAATTCAAGACGATTTACATCCTAGTTCTTATCTTATCTTATAAAATACAGACGCTACTTTAAAGAAAAGATAATTTGTCCTATGTGTTTTGCTGGGTCAATCTAGTCCTGCATGTTAAGCAATGACTTAAATTCTACCAAGTAACTGGTTTTCCTGGCTGGCTCAGGCAGCCCATTCTATGCTCTAATAGCACTAGGGATGAAGGAGAATGTGTACAAATTTGTCCCAGCATAATAGTTCGATGCTCTAAACTGAAAAGGAATACAAGGGCAGGGTTTAAACTCTGGACTATCTGACGACATTTCAAAGTGCATATCATGACCTGACCTGGCAACCATAAAGTAAGAGGCCTTTAGCAAAAAAAAAAAAAAAAATTCGTTTTGCTTAATAGTTGACTCTTTAAAACTGTTATGAAACCCTTAAAAATAGAAAATAGAAAATAGAAAAAGAAAAATAGAAAAGTTTGCTTCTCCACTTGAAGAATGAACTGGCGGCTTAGGATAGAAATCTTTTGCATGCCAGCATCAGGGTGAGCCCATAGAGTTGGTCTCGATAAAGTCTGTTGTACCGTTGGGGCACCATGCAAGATTTGTCAACCGTCTTTCTCCATTCCTCTCTGTCTTTTTGCCTTTAATAGAATCTCTTTCAACGGCAGGTACGTACGAGGAAGGAACAGATAGACTTAGCATATCCCCCGTATCTTGAAAACTTTTGTCACGTGACAAACTTGGGCCGAATGTGAGTTTGTCCTACTTCGGTCTCGTCCCGAATACTCTGAATGAGGATCCACCTGGTCCGTGTTTGGAGGGTGGGGTCATCCACTTAAGTGGTCGCGGCATGGCGTTCTACCGTATCTTCCGCTGTTCGGTGTTCAATTCTAATGCTAATGCACCCTCCTCCCTTTCCCACTACGAGTGTTTGTCGCCAACAGCGTTACCCAGTGTGCCGCTGTTTGGCGTAGGAATACACACGAGAGAACGCGGAAGAGCCACTTCACAACGCGCGATGATCTATTGTCCGGCAAACTTCCCGCGGGTGTATAAGAAATTAAAATATATTTAGAAAAGAAAAAAAAGAAGAAAATGCGTGAGAGTGGGGTTCGCAAGGGAGTGGGGTTGGATAGTGTAGCTTTGTTGTATGCCTACTTCTGTTTTCGACTATTGGCAAATATTTTCGCAAAAGTTTGTGGCTCTAAAAAAAATTCTTGCTAAATGAATATTACGAACGTAGTGTCTTACTAGGTGTGAATGTACATTTTATTTTTCTCAGTGGCTCTGAACTGAGGCAGTTCAAACCTTTAAAATACGACGTCAAAAAAATTTCCATTTTGTTGTTTGTTTGTTTTCAATTGAAGCATCCTTCGGGCTTGAGGAGTCTTTAAACTAACGAAACGTTCATGTGGCCTATTAATCTCATTATTTCTTCGCTTACACGTATCTAGGGTTTAAATAGAATTACCCAACACAATACCATCTCAATACCATCACAATACCATCGCAATACTTTCGCATGACCATCACAATACTATCACAATAGTGTCACATCACCATCGCAATACTATCATTTTACCATCACAATACCATAACATTATTATCAACATTACCATCACAATACTATCACATTACCATCACAATACTATCACATTACTATCACAATGTTATCACATTACCATCGCAATACTGTCATATTACTATCACAGTTCCATCCAATTACCATCACAATACCAGCGCAGTACACAGCACAAAATCAAAACACAAACTCAAAATCGCCCCCCCCCCCCCCAAGTGGTCCACCCAGGCAGGTAAAAAGGCAGGTTTTGATATTTTAAGAAAGAACATCAGAATGAAATTCTATCAAAGACAAATAACAGAGAAGAATGTGGAAAGAAAATTGACAGATCTTGTGTGGTTCCCCAGCGGTCCAATAGACCAAAGGATAGGTGAAAGTGAATGTGAAGTTGCATGTGAAACTGGCCTAACTGATGTCTTATAATGAATATCTAATTGATCTAATTGTTTTGTGAAGGGTCAATCTCTTATTCAAATCCTCAAGAAAAAACATTTCCTTTACTTCTGTGTTTTACTGAGTAGGTATAGTATTGTAGTTCACGCGATAATATGAAAAACTGCTTATTAATTGTTGTTTTCAATTATGTCCGACTTACTTAAATGCATTAAAAAATGTTCACACTTTGCTCAAGGGGACTAATTCGACTTATTCCACCACATTTGTCAAATACCATTTCTTTCTCTTGTTCAAGATAGAAAAAAAATTAATTACCAATAGTTAATTACCTAATTGGTTAATCTTTATCATTGATTCTTGTATTGACAGGTAAATGGCATAATTGTGAAAAATTTCAGCTGAATCCGAGATTGGGTGTGGGAGAAATAACGTATACAAACATTTGACCAGACAGACAGACAGACAGACAGAGTGGGTTGATATCAGCTTTGTAAAAAAATATCTATAATTTTGTTTTAATTCTCAATTTTGTGCTCTCGCGAAACAAATCAGTTTGTAAGCATTGTTTTTAAATTCCGAAATGTTTCATCAATTTGATTCACAGCTTATGGTCCGGCATGATGCCGATCTCCTTTACTTCCCCCAATGTAGTAAGTCAGGTCCTCATTAGAGTTGGGTGGACTCTGAAGAGATCCTGGTCGAAATCAGAGTCTCGAGACCCCTCAGTGCGGAAGGCAAGCGCTTTAGCACACAACCACCAGGCCAACAGTAAATTGTCCAGAATTTTTTTTTTTTTGTGAGTGAATTTGTTTTAGGAAACATATTTAAAATTATTTTTTTCAAAAGCCTCCTGAGTAAGTAGAATACTTATATGGAGCGTCTCCCTCCCAACTCCCATCCCACCTATGTATCTTAACATACGACCACACATACTTGGGTTTTTTTTTTTAATCACTCAGTGTGGTCAAAATCTTCAGGCTTTCAAAAACACTCCCACTTTCTAAACTACAAACACACACACACACACTTCATAGACATCACTTTCACACTAAGACAGGCATTCCTTGCCTCACACACAGCGCAACACCCAGCCCGCCCACTCTTAGGACGTACTAAGGGAACATTAGTCTCATTAGCAAGGCGAGATCTTACACGGACCCAGGTTTCCCGCCAAAACTCGCGTCTGCTTCAAATCGTGTTTAGAAATGTTGGAAATCGCGATGCCAATTTGCGCGTGTTCTCACGTGTCCGTTTCTCGTGCTCTGCACTATTAGCTTTATTTAAACTGTTCATTTTATTCGATTTTTAAATGTTTTTTTCCCCTCTGTTTCTTCTAAGTGTCGTCCACATCTCACGTCTTGATTTGTTTTGACTGCATGTGCGAGTACCTCCTTATCTCTCCTGCTGTGACAAGAAATAAAAAAATGTATTTTGTTATATTTCTAATGCTCTGTGGAGCAAAAATCTCTTTGTAGCCGAGATTAAACTGATTGACAAAATTTACAAGAGATAGTTTTTGTGTTTTTACCAGAATAATATTAGTAACCAATATCATTTGATTTTCTCTAGGGAGCAAATAACTCACGTATAAATGACTATGTATTTTGTATTACCCATCTAAATACTAAGCACACTACCCAGCACAGGACCAGCTCATTAGTCAGCGTAATAACCAAAACAATACCAGCTCATTAACTGTATTATACCACCACAACACCAGCTCTGTTGTATGAAATAATTTCACTAGACAGACAGACATACGGGATGACTTGATATATGCTTGGTAAAAAATGAGACAGTAAATACATATTTTAGAACTTCACTGATTAAATTTTTTCGTGGACGAAATTTTAACGAACAGTTTTTTTTTTTTTATTTTATTTTGTTAACACCCCCAATAACATTTTTTGGTGCTAGAAAGTTCGGGTTATACGGCATTGCTGTGGGTGTCGTACACATGCATGGGCGTAACTAGGAATTTGCCATCATTTGGGGGCCTGGGGGGGCCTGCATTTTGCGTTTTATTTAATATTTAAAGTAAAAAACATTCATTTGGGGGCTGAAAAACGTTCATAAATAGTGCATCTAAGTACCTGCTCAATTTCCCCATCGTAACCTCGTCACTTCTGCTGGCGATGATATCCAAGCTAGAATTCTCCGCCAGGAGCAAAAAAAAAATACCTGCTAGAACACTTCTCCGTCTGAGCGAAACTTTCAGCACCACCCTTCAGTTTGGGGGCAAATCTAAGCCCCTGCAGCATTAGCTCCTCGCCCTATTGTTTCCCCTCCCCCCTCCACTTCTCGGTTCTTGGGAACGCCCCTGATGTTTACAGTATGTTCCTCTATTTACTGATGTTTTCAAAACATATTTAGTACCTTTCGATATATGTATACGTCTTAGTTTATATTTCACCTTAAGGAGGATCCGGAAACCACGTGACTGCGTGACACAAGTGGATGCTCCTCGGCAGATCTGATTCACAGCTTCTCATATTCAAGAGGTTTTCATTTACTTTAACACTTGCTGCCAGGGGCGTGAAACGATTGAACCATGTTTCTAGTTATGTTAGGGTGGGTGCCCATTGTAAAAAAAAAAAATCAAACTTTATTTGGCTAAAGATCATATACATTTTTAGCTAAAGATCACATACACTTTAAGCTAAAGATCACATACATTTTTTAGATTAAGATTACATACACGTTAAGCTAAAGATCACATACACTTTTAGCTAAAGATCACATACACTTTAATCTAAAGATCACATACACTTTTAGGTAAAGATCACATACATTTTTTAGATTAAGATTACATACGCCTAAAGCTAAAGATCACATACACTTTTAGCTAAAGATAACATACACTTTAAGCTAAAGATCACATACACTTTTAGCTAAAGATAACATACACTTTAAGCTAAAGATCACATACACTTTTCTCAAACTCGCGCAATTCTACACTCTATCCCCTCTCCACCTCTAAGCATTTTAACAAGTGTGTCTCGGTAATAGAGTGACATCCAATGTCCACACCCTGGCGTGGATCTGCTGGATGGTATAGTGAATAGTTGTAAACTGCATAGAAATGGAATCAGATATTCGGGGTGATGTAACCAGGTCGAGATATGATTGACAACGTTCAAGTGGGAGAGTAGTTGTGGAGAAAGAGAGGGAAGTGCCTGGGAACAAGCAATGTGCTAGATCTAATAGGGTTAAGTGGATCTTGACTTCGCAGAGGGGAGGTATACCTTACCTGCATAGATTCCTCTCTCTCTCTCTCTGTCACCCTTTCCTCTATTTCTGTCTCAGGCACACATTTTTTTATCCTCAGCCTCTCAGCCCTCACCGATGACTAGTCAAGTGCTGAAGTTGTGAGTATGTTTGGAGACTGTATCCTCTTAAAGAGTCATCGAGAGAGCCACTAGAGGGTGTGGGATACATGGGCGAGCCGAGTGTGTGGGTTCAAGTCACTACCTGCGGCGTAACAGACGGGCGAACAGGTGTGCGCTGTGTCCTTCAAAATAGTTCCAATGAAATTGTAGAAAATATCACTTGATTATTATGAAAATAAAAGTGTATATATACGGATTGTTGCCTGGTAGTGTGTATGCGCTTTGGATTTTGGTCTCGACGATCCCGTATTGGAACCGTCCAGCCTCTATCCCCCGCTATCTTGAGTAAGGTTCAATTCTGAAGGAACATTCGAAACATTTACAACAAAACACACAACTATTGAAAAACCTTACCAATAGCCGCTCCAGTATTCGAGGCACCCATTTTGTAAACATTCAGGGAAAGCTCTATCCTTGACATTTCAAGTGATAAATATAGTTCTGCTGAGCACTTTTATGCTGAATGTTATGTGGGGATTTCGGGTTATTTAGAGCGCCCCTGGAGTCCACCAAACTCTAACGGGTACCTAACTGTATTGTAGTGAGTTAAATTTTGTTAAAAGATATCATTACCAAAGTCTACAATAATTATTTCATTTATCACAAGTTGATTTTGTCTATATTATAAATAAAGTTTTTAGTCCTGTACATAAGGAAGCTATTCAAGTTATTTGAAGTTTCATTAGTTTAGATATATTGCGCCTACAGCGGTTTAATTGTCTACCAGCAGTTTGGTGCTACAAGTCAACGGTCGTCAACAACAGCAGCATCAATAAAATGAAAATAAATGACAAATGTAACACAATGAATAAAGTGTTTTTTTTTTTACACTTCGCAGGAATTACAAGTTAAAATTCTAGAGATATTTATACATAATGCCTCCATGATAATGATGCTTCACTGTTTTCAAATAAATATTGAAAATAGAGCTTATATTCTAACTATACCTCATTTGCATACCAAATCTATTTTTTTTACCGCTTACTAGCTGCCAAGATATTATAAACTAAGTTCAAAGTCATAAAGTGAGAAACGTATCTTCCCTCCATATCTATAAAGTGCATACAATTGTTCACATACACTTTTTTTAAAACTTTACTTTATCAACATTTCATTAATTTTCTACACCGGATACACCAAAAAACTTGCTATTTATAGTTTTTTCCGCCATGTATACTAATGTCCAGTACAGAAATAAGAGAAGAATAAAACTGTCTGTATAAGGTCATGCTGTCCCTCAAGGCAATTAGTAAACCATTATATGTTTAATAGTTACATAAGCGCCCATATATCGTAGTATATTCATTGCGTGACGATGGTCTATTTAGTCAATGTTCTGAAACTGCCCCCCCCCGGGTCCACACACATACACATCTCACAAACACATACAAAGAATTAAAAAAAAGAAGATGCTGCTAAATTAAATTTGTTGTATTTTGTATTCTCTCTCTCTCTCTCTCTCTCTCTCTTTTAACCCGCTCCTACTAATCCTCAGTGGAATTTTTAGAATCCGTCAAAGACCACGGGTGGGCATTCTACGGCTCTAGCTCCTCACAGTTTCAGCCACCTATGAGGTAAAGCACATCCATCTTAATTCCTTCCCCCTCCCCGTCCTTTTTTTTTTCTCTCGCCTGCAGTGCGCGCACACACACATACACACACGTACGACGACTCCTAACGGGACATATATATATATATTCTAATTTTTCTCTCCGTAAAGTATACGCGCTGACGTGCAATTCGACACTCAGACAACACAATGCAATAACGAGCCAAGGCTGTTTATATGTATGTGGGTCGGGAGTCGGAAAGAAAGGTGTGTGTGTGTGTGGGGGGGGGGGGGTTGCAGCGCTAGTGAGCTCAAGGGATTTTGGTCTCAGGGAGACACGAAGGCGGACAAAAGGGAAGAACTAAAAACTTCAAAAGAATAATTTCGTGAAACGAAACAATAAACGAACGTCTTCGACGCTGTAACAGAGAGTGAAATTAACTGCCGAGGGATAAGACAAAGTATTTGTCGAGTTCGTTGTCTGTCCTTTCTTTTTAAGCTCATTTGTGTTTGTCTAGCAGGAAATAAACAAAAACTACGCAAATAACAAGCAAAATTAAAAAAGAAAAAAAAAAGCGTATATTATCTGTATCAATTAGTTTGAATAATGCATGTCATTAAATTTGTATTAAGCTTCAGATGACAATCTATATAGGGGACTAATTCAGCTTTTACCACTACTTCAGTCAAGTACTATTTCTTTCCCTTGTTTGATATACCAAAAAAAAAATTTACTACTAGTAGTTAATTTAAAAATGTGGTCTTAGGGTTAACCCTACCCATTTTAGACCTTGTGATCTATAGCTCAGATGATCTGTTTCAGAGGCCCACGGTTAACAAGGGTGTCATGTGGCCAGCACAACGACCACTTTTCCCCAACTAATGTGAGGTACCCATTAGAGCTGGGTAAACTGAGAGGCGCTTGAAGATACCGAGATTAAAACATCCCAGTCTTCCCCAGGATTCGAACCCGGGACCCCCAGTTCAGAAGCCAAGCCCTTTTACCTCTCAGCCCCTGCGCCTCCAATAGTCAATTAACTTATTGGTTGTTTTGTTTTAAAATGGATTCTTGTCTAGTCAGGTCAAAGAAATAATTGTGTGCAAAATTTCAGCTTGATCCGAAATTTTAAAAATAATACAGTATGCCAACTTTAGGCCAGACAGACTGACATACAGAGTGAGTTGACATAAGCTTTGTTAAAAAAACGCATGGGGTTACTGGAAAGAGAAGGGAATGGAGTGGAACTGGTTAGTGTATGACCTGTGCTGTCCATGGAAGGGCAGGGGAGGCCATACCAGACTTCTAGACAAAGGTGGAAATAGAGATGTGCAGACAAATAAGTCAATTAATAGAAACTTTACATGTGGATTAATTTTACACCTTTACATTTTACGTTATTTGAACGTCGTACCGTCTGTCCAAAAAGAAAAAAAAAGACGTGTTTTAAAAGGTTTAGTCATCAGTAGAATTCGAGCCCACGACATGAAAGAGAGTGCAACCAGTACTCAATTTAAGAAGTTAACTTTTTTTTTTCTTTTGCCTCAAAGAACAAGTGCTACAAATCAAAGCTACACATAATAACAATATACAAATAATTAACACACCCATGATAAAAAAAATATTGTAATAATAATGAAAATGACAATAATAGTAATAATTAAAAAGTATTAAATGTGTTGTTAATAAATAACGGCACCGCAACTTTCAGATCACACTATTCCAAACAGTGTAATGATTATTTAAGTACCTATTCATCAATATGCTTTTTTAAAATTATTATTATAGCTTTTATATAGCGCTACTTTCATGCTTTTGGTCCAATCTCATTTGTGGACCAGTGGGGGGGGGGGGGGGGGGGGGGGGGGGGTATCTAGGAATTGGTTTTCCGTGCTGCCTTTAGGCGCTCAGTAAACACTACTCTGCCCGAGTCGGGTGTCGAACCTAGAGCCCCCTTCTAAGTAGCCAAGCCAAGCCAAGTTCAAGTGCACTTGGCCTCTCGACCACACTATATAGTATATACTGTCGAAAAACGCCATATTACAAGGTCCTTACGGCTTAAAAAACAACAACTTTTTTTAGGGAACTGTACCAGGAAAAAAAAGAAGAGGCAGACAGAGAAAGCGATGGGAAGGCGATAGGAAGGCAGGATTAAAGAATGGACGGGCCTGCCATTGAAAGAGATTCTTTAAAAGGCAAAACACAGAGAAGAATGGAGAAAGGAGGCCAACTGATCTTGTGTGGTGCCCCAACGGTTCAACAGACTAGGTGAACGTGAAGGTGAAAAAATCCACCTGACTAGCATCTATTACGATGAACTATTAAAAAAATATAAACTAATTAATATAATGAATAAAATTTTTTAAAATATATTTTCCATGAAACTATTGCTTATATCATAATTTCTAAAATGCCTCTGAGCCTAAACCATATAAATTACAAGAATATATACAGCAGGTAACATAAAAAAAGTGTGGGGTATGTTTTACAAGCAAATCATGTTTAATGACAACGTAAGAGCATTTTTTGAAGTGTCCAGGTTCCAGGTTTTGCCCATGAAGTATATGCAACCAGATGGATGAATTCTAAAAAAAAAATAATAATAATTAATGACACACTTTGTTTTGAGAGCAGTCAAAATGGGGGAAAGATTGTAGAAACTAACTTAATAAAAAAAAAAGTGTCCATCGCTGTTGCTGACAATAAATAACAAACTTTCAAAAAAAAGGCCACCAGGATTTTTTATGAAATTTGACAGTTTGTGAACTTTTTGGATATTTTAGTGAAAACAATTTCTAGCTAATTGGCCACGAAGTTAAAACTCTAGTTTGAGCATTATAATTGTTCAAAATATAATCACCTTCAAATTAAAATTGGTCTGTTTGCAACATTCTTTTAGCTGGCATATACGAACAACTCAAATGCGTCTTTCTATTTTGAGCAGCGGGAATTCCTGAACTCTTCTCAAATGTTTCTTTGTATTCAGTAAGGAGTCGCATAACTAAATATACGCACTTGAACTTTATTGCACCGTCTTAATTGTAGAAATGAGCTGGATTTTAATAGAACTTTGCAAAGATCACTTGAAAGACTTCTTGAAATTTTGATGCATTACAAGATATGAACAGAATGAAAAAATACAGACCATTATCAGCATCGTAAAGGATGAATTATTTCATAAAATTTTTTTGGTACTTGTTTCCACGCATTTCGAACTGTGACTTTTGAAATTTTCAGGGAGCAACTGAGCCCACCCAATTCAAATGGGTACCCGACATTAGTTAGATAAAGTAAAAGCGGTTGATCGTTGTGCTGGCTACGTGACACCCTCGTTTATCATATTTTATATAGGGCGCCAGGTGGCGCGGTGGCTGACCGCTAAAGTGCCTTGCTTCCGAACCGAGGTCCCGTGTTCCAATCCTGGTGAAGACTGGGATTTTAATTTCAAGATCTTTGGGCGCCTCTGAGTCCACCCAGTCGTAATGGGTACCTGACATTAATCGGGGAAAAGTAAAGGCGGTTGGTCGTTGTGCTGGCCGCATGACAGTCTCGTTAACCGTGGTTCACAGAAACAGTTGACCTTTACATCATTTGCCCAATAGACCGCAAGGATTAAAAGGGGACCTTTACTTTTCTTTGCTTACTGTACAGTACTATACAGCATATGATACCCGTGGATTATCATTATCATTTAAACGGAAAAACCTTTTGCAAACACCTTATCAACTCAATGGTTTCAAGTGATATATTCTGAAAATCAAAAGCAACAATTTTAGAATGTGTGTTTTGTTTCGTCAATAAAAGTTGTGGAATATTTTGAAAGGACTACATTCATGATAAGGATAAAGGGACCACTACAGAAATAGTGACATAGAGGTCCATAACAACGATATTCTCTCTTGTGTGTGGAACCGCTTTGAAAAGACAGATTGCTTATACGGGAGACGACTTCACTTTATTAAGTGGTTTAAACGAGGTTTAACTTTCGGCGCCCCATTCGCGAACACCCATGGAGCCCTCTTTTACATGCTCCCTTGTCCCCCTCTTCAGCTAACCCTTCTTTTAATTCCACCCTGCGGCGCATGAGGGCGTCTGTATTATGGGGGGCGTTAGGGTAAGGATACACTAGAAGGCGGAGGAGGGGATTAGAAAGATGACGACTCATTGGGTGCCAGAGGGTGTGGCGTCACGATAGATCTCCCAGAATCACAATGTAAAAAAAAAAACAAAAAAAAAAACTTGTTAGTTAAAAGATAAAAACCCAGGGATTAGCAGAAATCGAAGGAAAACATTACATGGGCGACACCTTGTACAGACGACGATTCTGCCGTCCCTCGTGGTGTTATTTGTCCACTCTCGTCGAGCGCCCCCCCCCCACCCACCTTTTTTTTTTGGGCTCCAGTGTTACATCAACAAGGAAATCTAAGCTCACAATTTCTGGAGGCTGCGCGTCACAATGGCTTCTTACTTCGGCCATTGTGTTATGGGAAGACATTGAAAGATTGCATCTTTTCACTTTTTTTCTTTCTCTCTAATCCTACTGCCTTGTTTTTGACTCCTTTCTCTAATATTAACTTAAACAAAGAAATCAAAATATTACCAGAATAGAGCGCTTAATCCTCGTCATCTCACTCATTAATCCATTTTCTGTTGGACCTTACACAATAAGACATCTCTATATCTCCCTGTCCTTTTCTGTGTTAATATTATTTTTCTTGCAACAAGAAAGGCTAGTTTGCATTAATTCATAATAAAGTTAACCCTTTCTAGATCAGATATTTTTGTGTTCATCATTGAGAATAATGTTGATATAATTCGACAATAACTGCACATGAATAAACTGCAGTCTCCAGATTATCTCATTGTCCATACATTAAACCCCAAAACTAGAAATTTCTAATATTTTGGCAATACACCTGACGATAGTATGAAATTAGTGTTTTCCTGATAAATAAATCAGTCTTAAGTATCCAGGACTGCCAAGCATAAAATATGCCAAATTGCAAATAACCCTTTTAAGCATTGATGACATGGCAATAATATACACTGCGTTGTGAGTAATAAATTGCTAGAAGATCTAGAAACAATCATTTATAACCAGAATTGTTTGCAAGGTTGGACACCAACAATAAGTAACATACATTTTTTTATTTTTTTAAAATTTATTTCAACTACAAGGTGTAACCCTACTCTATCATGATAAGCCATACATATAATCAATAGTATCTTATTTTATTTATTCTCTGCAAAATGCTTCATCATTTCCTGTCCAGTGAGTCTTGCACAATTAAGTTCCTCTATTGAGTCCAGCTGATGCTATTACAAGGAAATGCTGACTGCGACTTGGTCTCTACAGAAGACGGTGCGAAAATGTTCATGTACTCTATTTCTTCAACTATGCACTGAATACAAAGAAACGTTTGAGTCGAGTGTGGGAATTCCCGCTAAAGCCATTTTAAATAAAAAGTAAGCCAAATTTAATTTTAAGATAATTATATTTTGAAAAATTATGTAGCCAAACCAGAGTTTTCTTTTTTAACATTTTATATAGTTTTCTTTTTCCAAAGATATTCATAAACTGTTTAATTTTAAGTCAATATCCAATGCAATATCTCGGAAAATCGTTAAAGCCATTTTCGAAATGTCGGTCCACCCAGTTTCCACCCGCAATACAAGAAGAGATTGTAAGCTTATGTGAGGAATTGAAATAAATGGCGGAACATATAGTATATTCACTTTATATAGTTTTTAAGACAAACACTATCTCCAATACTCCTTCTTTCTCGTGTTCATTTTGTCCCACCAGTTCGTGGACTTGTGGTTCGCTCCGCCTGTCGAATTGTAACATGATCTTCCGCGTCTCAAATAGTCCCGCTATTGTCTTCGCGGATGTTATTTACTGCAGACCTCCGTCGAATTATCTCTCTTAATTCTCCGCCTCGTCAAGGCGTCCGTGACGGAGCCGGTGGTATTCCTTTGTTGCCGGACACGTTCTGACACCTTCGCTCCCCGCCCGGCCACGATTGTAGAGGACACCTTTCCTGAATTTAGGGGCGTAAAGGGATAATGAAGATGTCGTGAGGGCGCCTGACAAGGCAAACATGGAACCCTAATTGGGATATTCTAAAGAGTGTAAAGGAGGGCAAAAAAGTGGGGGGGGGGGGGGGGGGGACGTCAGTAGTTGTTGTTAAGATTAGTTGGTAAGATACTGAGAGGTCAAATCAAATGTGTCTGGATTGTTCTGGATTGTTCAGAACGTAACTTTAGCCATATACTTTGCCTAGTTTCTAATTTGATATATACATATATATATAAGTGTATATAATAACTCCTGTGTACGATAAAATCGCTTCCCAGATTTTATAAACAAGCAATTTCTTTTAATGTTGCTAGTATAAAAATGGCATGTAACTTTTAATCAAAACAATTCTCTAATGACACATTTGTATATTACAGAATAATTCCTTCTATTAACAGCCTGATTTTAGAATGAAAATGATGACCCCCCCCCCCCCCCCCCCCCCCCCCCCCAAATGTGATCCGAATAAGAGGCTACGCAATATAAAATATGATGTAAAGTAAAGTTTCCGTTTTCAGACCTTGTGGCTTAAATGGCAGGGGATGTAAAGGTCATCTGTTTCTGTGGCCAACCGTTAACGAAGGTGTCACGTGGCCAGCACAGCAACCAACCGCCTTTAATTTTCCCCAACTAATGTCAGTTACCCATTAGAGATGGGTGGTCTCAGAGGCGCCCAAAGATCTTGAAATTAAAATCCCAGTCTTCACCAGGATTTGAACCCTGGACGCCGGTTCGAAAGCCAAGCGCTTTACCGCTCAGCTACCGCGCCTCCAACACATGATGCAACAGGAAAATCTTTTTTTCACTGTTTGACCTTGATCTTACGCAATCTTCTGCTTTGTTTCACTCTACCACCCACGTGCTTCTTGTCTCTTCATGCATTAGTTCTTTAACACTGGATTTCTTACACAATAAGAGCAATTCATAACGGATTGGAGACATGGCGGAATAGGATGTAAATAGCTAGCTTTTTTGGTGTATCCGGTGTACAGAAAACTAAGTGTTGATGAGCTTTGTTTCTTGAAAACTAAATGATCAGTTGTGTGCACTCTTTAGCTCTGCAGAATCAAATGTTCTCATCGCTTTTGATAAGTGCACCAAATAATATCAGTTCTGAGGAAGCATTGGACTTCAAACTTATGACTTTGAACTTATGACCTCAAACTTATGAGCTCATACTTATGACTTTAAACTTATGACTTCAAACTTATGACATTAAACTTATGACTTCCAACTTATGACATTAAACTTTAAAAAAATACATTTATATGTTATTAAACAGGGCCCCCAGAAGGGCTTACATTTCTAAACAGAACATCCATTGCCTCTTATGTCCCTAAACAGGGCCCCCAGAAGGGCTTACATTTCTAAACAGAACATCCATTGCCTCTTATGTCCCTAAACAGGGCCCCCAGAAGGGCTTACATTTCTAAACAGAACATCCATTGCCTCTTATGTCCCTAAACAGGGCCCCCAGAAGGGCTTACATTTCTAAACAGAACATCCATTGCCTCTTATGTCCCTAAACAGGGCCCCCAGAAGGGCTTACATTTCTAAACAGAACATCCATTGCCTCTTATGTCCCTAAACAGGGCCCCCAGAAGGGCTTACATTTCTAAACAGAACATCCATTGCCTCTTATGTCCCTAAACAGGGCCCCCAGAAGGGCTTACATTTCTAAACAGAACATCCATTGCCTCTTATGTCCCTAAACAGGGCCCCCAGAAGGGCTTACATTTCTAAACAGAACATCCATTGCCTCTTATGTCCCTAAACAGGGCCCCCAGAAGGGCTTACGGAACGAAAACTATTAAAAGTAGAAATGAATGAACGAATTGTTTGGTATGACGCAACTGTGAATGTGTGTGTGTGTGTGTTTGTAAATATATGTATGTATTCGCACCCGCGTATATATGATTGTGTTGTCTCAGTCGGCCTACGGCGAAATTTGATTTGACTTTAACCGAAGGGCATTATGAAGTGTTTTAGTATCTCCCGTCCCAAAGCGCTTTCTTCCTTGAGCCTGGTACCGGAACACCCCCCAGAGTCATAAGAGAATCACTGAGATGTGCGTCGAACCACTATCTCCTGTCGCGCGTTGCAGAGCTCTATCTACATTTCAACAGTCTCCATATCAAGGGATGGGGGTCGGACAGGCTTCAAAGAGAAACACTGCATACTGCTTGTCCAGGACTTTAAAGGAGTAGGCGATGGGACCGGAGATGTTAAACAGTATCACTGTGTCATGAGGACACCGGAAAAGTGGAGAGAAGGGGGGGGGGGTGGATGGGGTGGGGGCTTCGTCAAATTTTCCACTCGCCCCCCCCCCCCCATCCTTTCACCAGGAGACGAGCATCCCCTGCGCGCCATTATTAGTAATGATGAGATTCCTACCCCGGCATCTTCACCCGGGCGTGTTCGGAAAATAGGTTTTTAATTCAGGCAGCAGGCCCCCATTGATACGCCGCTGAATGGGTCACATGATCGGTCCGCTGCTGCGATGCGGTGTGACGAAGCGTGGTTCTGACACGTAGTGGCGCCGGGGCGATATCCCACCCGGGTGCTCCAACGAACCATCCGATTCCCCCTTTTTTCTTCCTAACCTTTTTTTTGTTTGGCTGTTCACTCCCTCCCTTCCTCTGTCTCGCCCTCTTCTATTCGGTCCATACTCAGTCACAAATCGAATCAACCCTCGGGGCGTTTTGTCAAGAGTCTGATGGGGTAAGGAAGCTGGGGACATTATCAGGGTCAGTGCACCTCATTGTGAAGTGATCGAGTCTCCAAAGTCCGTACGCTGGTATCACGTGATGACCACGGAAAAATAACTTGAGATTCGTTTTGTTTATATACGCTTCATTAATTGTGTGTATTTTCTCCATTAGCCCCCAAGCCAGTACCATTAAATGGTTGAATTTTGCTACTTTTAACTCAAGCCCCCCAAAAAAAGGAAAAAAAAAGGGGGAATTCCCCAAAACTAAATACAAGATTACTTAAGGATAGAGATACTCGAATTTACTGGATCTAGAAATCGCTTGTTCTAAAGATGTCTTTGATGTTCTAGCGAGTTATCCTATTCTTTAATCGAATATCTACGTTAAACGTTATATTCTACAAGTTGGATAGGGCCCGCGGCCCTCCAACCTTAGTTTCTGTATCTCGGATCTATTGCATTGGATTGCGATAAATGCCAAACATGCTGTGATGTTTTCTTAACGCTTTTTAATGTTCACTTGAAAATGATAGACTTATTCAGATGGGGTTTAACCTTTTAGGTGACACATTCATAGCTAATATAAAATACTGTGAAAATATGTTTTCACACAGCCAAATGCAGATGTACTCTTTAATGGAGATTAATTAATTAATCAATTTATTTATTTTGTATTATTCTGGTCATCAAATAAATTTTGGAGGGGCATTGAACATTTCACTACGGTCTCCGTCGTGATCTAAGGAACGTCTCTGTCAAATTTTATTAAAATTGATGAAATGGTTTAGATTTCTATTCGGGTCATACATACAAACATACATATTCCTTACAATTTGCTTGATATAGGCCTATTAGATCATAAAATTTTTTATTGAAACATTTGTTATTGCAAATTGTATGTTGTATATAAGATAAATTACATACGCATCTGCAAATAGTCTCTTACTCACAAGCTGGATGAGGATCTAACATCGTGAGGGGGAAAACTGTAAATAGATGTACATGATCTGAAAACCTGTTCCTAGTTCACGGTGTCACAACAACTGGTTCACAGACTATTCGTTGACGACAATTGGTTCACCAGATAGTTGGTTCACCCACCTATGGATCAACCTACAAATGGTTCACCAACAACTGGTTCACAGACTATTCGTTGACGACACTGACATTTGATTCACACGACAAAAGGCTCACAGGATAGAAAGGCATCGTTAAAAGTCAATTCACGTTTTGAATGTGTTTACGTTGAAAGCTCATACAGTTGGAATCATACGGCTATCTTAGATATAGAGGACGAGCTATCTAGCTGTCTAGCATTGGAATCAGAACACAGAAAAAGAAAAAGTGTGGGGTGCGTTCTGGTTGCTTAGGCTTATTATCAAAATTTGGTTGGGGGGGGGGGGGGGTTGACACACGTGAATAGTCAGTGTATCTACTGTAAAGTGGTGGTAAGTTGTATTTTTAGACAGAGAATGTAAAGAGTTTATATATCTTTGGCCTCAGGTTAACTAAGATAGCATGTAGCCAGTTTTGTTATAGGTTGTGCCTTCTTCTTCAATTTAGTCATCATAAGATGTCGCTAAGAGTTACACAAATATTTTCATCACTTACTAGTATATTGTCGAGCACATCTGTGATTGAAGTGTCCTGGAGCTCTATTTTGTGGCATATGCTGTAGCCTAGGTAACCTAAGGTCTCCCTGATGCCCAACAAGCAAAGCGAGAACTTGATGCAACGTTTATTAAAATATAAAAGACATTTTTTTTCTAAAACAAAGAGAAAGAACCTTAACATCACTGCGATAGACTGCAGGAATTAGCTTACTTTTTCTATATTGCCAATAATTGATTAACTTTTGTATAAAGTCATGCGTTATCTACTATAAATAATTTATGCAAAATTTCGACTTGATCCGAGAATAGTAAATGGGAGAAATTTACGTGTTCAGAGGTAATAATGGGAATAACTCCACATATACAGCCACATTACTGAATAAGTAGCATTTATTTTCTTTTTTTTCGATACCAAACAAAATAATTAATTAGCAATAATTAATTAAATAATTGGTTACTTTTTTTATTCGTATTTTGTTAGGTACAACAAATAATTGTGCAAAGTTTCAACTTAAACGGGGAATGAGTGTGGGAGAAATAACGTGTACAAAAATTGTACCAGACAGACAGACATCTCGAGCTGATATAAGTTTTATAAAGTCATTTAATAATTATTTATATAATTTCAACCATAATATTGCTATGATTCTACATTGCGCACTGTCATTAGGTGCGAAACTGTGCACCATGAGACACGGGACAGAGACACGAAAGGAGAGAGGAAATCAAAGATGGCCGATGATTAGAGAAGAGATGAAAACAAGGACGCCTGGGGTGTGATTAGTTTTGCTGATTAAATGTTCTATTTTATAATCCTTTCGTTAAGGTTATTTGGCTAAGTTACAGCAATATGCTTGATGTCTTACGGTTACACAGCGACACACTTTTAACATTGTTTTGTCATTTCAAATAATCATAACAATTTAATCTATTCCTTTACATGCCTGTGCATGATTCTACCTAATATTCATTTTACTATAATGTGGAGGTATATGGGAGTGGTTTACTCAACGGCAGGCCCCTCAGAAGGCGTAGTCAAAGGCAACATCTTTATATTAGTAATTAGAAGACCGACTATTGATCACAACATGCCAACCCTTGGTGGCTAACAGTCTACAGACATGTATTTTGAACGAGAAGTGAGAGAGAGAAAGAGAGAGAGAAAACGAGAGAAAGAGAAAGAGAGAAAGATAAACAATATTGTGAACGCGAATGTTGAGGAGTTGTGAGGGAAGCTTCCAAAAAAAAAAAAATCTCAAGACCACTTCATCTCCTGGTAAAAGAACGCTACAATATTTCATTTCTATATTGTATGAGGAGGCATCATCTAGCGCCCGAGGCGCCCCCAGTTCAAAGTATTTTTTTTACCAGCCAGTCAACCCGGTCTTCACGCCTGTTCTTCTTCATACCACCATACACCCCTTCTCACATATACATCTCGATGACTACCCAACCCTTACTGATCCCACCTCCATATTAACTCTTTCTCTCCTAATCGACGATACCATTGTTGAATTGACCTCATTAAATTAAATTAATGTTTAATTTCAAACTTGTTTTTGTGTTATATAAAAAGAGCATGCATGCACCTTTAATTATATGCCAAATACAACATTTTCTGATAACAAACTAAAAAACAATTGAAGCTTAATCATAACTGGGAAGTGAAATAGTAATAAGCGTAAGGAAGAATTCCTTCAAAACGTGGAAAATAATTACGGAGAGAAAAAGTTAAACATAAATGAACAGCAGCACCAGGGACCAAGTTTTTACATGAGAGAAAGTAGTGAATTAAATGCTACGAAAATAAGGGACTGGGCCGACCAAGGCCACTACCGATATCTGATTTGTTTTTTCTTCTTTTTCTTTTTACAAAGCTTATATCAATTCACTCTGTCCGTTTGTCTGTCCGTCTGGTAAATAGTTTGTATACGTTACGTCTCCCACACCAGATCTATGTGTCAAGGGGCGGTTTTTTTCGGGTTTATCTAGGGTATGACAGGCCCACCGGGTTCCCTACATTAAGGTTGACTATTAACTCTCTGTCAGGGTTGTTCTTTGGCCGTGGCTCGTCTGCCAGGGCATCCCTGACAGATTATTAGTTAATATGTTTGATAATTATACAAACAAGTTATATCAGTTAACAACAAGAGTTTTTAAATGCAACAATTTAATGAATAAATGATGTAACATGACATGAATGATGAATAAATACCAATACTATTTACAAAGTCAAGTGCAAGTTATACAAATATAGCACACCCTTAGCTCAGTGTCATAGTTCAATCAGGGCTTGCAAAGTAAGGTCCATACCAAAACAAGCTTGACTCCCAAGCCTGCGTCCCTAAACAAGAGAAATACGCATTCCTTGAGACCGCCACTCACAAGATTCTATTACCAACGAATTTAGAGGTACAGCACGAAGAAGAAAGTAAAATAAACTTAACGTACCCATCGCTGGGGAAGAAAACAACAACAGAGCGAGCTGCTATCCAGAAAAACACAAACAGAGAAATGACATCAACATAGCGCGTCCTTAGGAACTAGAGCCCAAACCATGATGGTGCATAAAAGAAAACATCAAACAAGAAGCAACTCTAGATGCGCACGACACTCGGATCAAGTTGAAATTTTGTATAATTATTTCATGTATCTGAAAAAAACAACAACGTACATTTCTTATTTTGAAAGCATGGAGAGGTATTTGAAAGGATTGTAATTGCATTACTGCAAGACGCAATCATGACAAATCCAGTGTAAATAACTGGGCCTGTGATAGAGGGAATAATATTTTTTGCAAGGGGTTTAGTGAATTGAGACGGTCGTGAGGTTGGGATATATTCTTTATATTGACGAAATTTCAAAGCTATTAGGGTGAATTCTAGGAGGGGTGTAGAATAAATCAAAGAGTGAAGGCAGAATAAATTAAAATAAACAGATTTTGAATCTAAACGTGGTCAGGTAATAAACAGACAGACAACGCAAAATCGGGCGCCACTAATAATGCTTTTGCAATTTGATCTTTTTGGTTAATATTTCTATTAAATGCAGCCTGTTGGGGGAAATGCCGAGAATAAAATACAAAGGTTTAATAGAAGGCTCGAGGTTTTTACACGAATTGCGGCACTCAGGCTGCAAATCTGTCAAAACAATGTCTTATTGAGAAGCTAAGATCTAAGGGAAGCCTGTGTATCTGTAACTACATGCGAATACGTCAGACAGATGATGGGAGCTCTCGATACGTAAACCAGTCAAACAGTCAGTCAAACAGTCAGCCAGTGGTATTATGCGCTTATAATATGGACAAATTCATGATTGTAAGTAGAAGAAAAATGTTGAAATCTTTTTACCTTTTTTTTTACAAAAATTTCAACTCCAAAAGGTATGAAAATCCTTGTTTAAATATACAAACACATAGATCGATACTTTTTTTTTTTGTGAAAGCGATTATTTTGCTCTTAATAACTAATGAATGATAAAAAGAATAAGAATGGAACATAAGAACGGTCAAATCAGTTTTACCTGCGTGGCAAATTAGCTAGTAATTTTTTTCCCAAATATATAAATGGGTGCAGATTTCTAGGAAAATCGTTAAAGCCATTTTTGAAATCCGTGTCCAGGTTCCACTAATAATTTATCCAAGAACAAGCACTCTGAGAGACGTGTATGCAAATAAATATTTATGGTACTATACAAGAGAGAGGTCTAGTCTGCATGGAGTGGAGTACACTACATATGGAATATATTATAGTTATATATACAGTTAAAGTTAAAGTTTTTATGAAAGGTGTATGCTATATTGTTTTCGAGATGGGTTGCGCAAATAGGACAATGACAATACGTTTAATGTTACCCCTCAATTACACATTATAATCAGAGATATTCAATAAACATTTCATAAGGTAAAACTTTTATTTAAAATTTGCTTTCAATTTTTGTTTGCCAAGACAACAAATTCTTTCTAGACAAAAACACACAAACATCCTAATTAAAATATTTGCTTCTGTTAAAAGCATGCTTGGTTTTTCAACCAAGTTTAAGTGCAGCAAGACTACATGACTACTACGCCTATATAGCTCATTAATGATTGTGCGTCAACTTAGAGACTAGAACTTATAACAGTTTTATGGTACAGATGTCTGCTATGTCGTATTTAATGATAAATGGGCTGTTGATCAGGTATGTTAGTTATCAGTCCAAGTTGGTGCAACGCCATATTGTAAGGTCAATAAATATGAAACGCACTTAAAACGATGCGATGAAAAGACTTGAAACATTTCTAAGAACTTTTCACGTGACTAGACTGCATATAAATTAAAAATAGCCTTGGTCCATTCAGTTCTGGAATCTTGAGCGTTGGTGTTCTGGACGTCATTTTTGCTGACGTAAATAAGATGAAATGGTTTCATGAAATGTGGGAAGCATTGTCGCCGGAAGGATGTTTACAGTTGGCTGGTGAATGATTGTGGAGAAACATCTATTACATGAAGACATGGGGGTGAATAGCTCTGAACAGATCAGAAAGGATGTTGGAGCAGGCCAGACCACTTAAATGGCTGAAGCACAACTGGATGGATGGTCATTGTCAGAAAGTTTTCCACATGTTGTATCAATACTATCATTTGATTTGCGAATCTCCGTTAACTCTAATTGACAATGAGTATTGAAACGTTAGAATAGAGGGTTAAATAGGGTCGCGGTGGCTGAGTGGTTAAGCGCTTGGCTTCCGAACTTGGCGTGCTGAGTTCGAATCTTGACGAAGACTGGGATTTTATATTTCGGAATTTTTTAAGGCGCCCTTGAGCCTACGTGGGTACCTGACTTTAGTTGGGGAAAGTAAAGGCGGTTGGTCTATGTGCTGGTTACATTATACCCTGCTCGTTAACCGTTGGCCAAAGAAACATATGACCTTAACATCATCTGCCCTTGTAACCGCATGGCCTTAAAAAAGGAAACTTTACTTTTTTAGAATGTTAAATAGCAATATAAGTCTATTATGCATTTCAAAACTTATTCAGCCATTCTCGGTCAAGTTATCATTGGTCTTTTGCAGTTTTAACTGCAAATCCAAAAGTTTCAGAAACGTCTCTTTATATTTAGAGCTCATTCGGTAATAAATAAGTATAGTGGAGCTTGAATTTATTATACCTGACAGGAAAGCCAAGGCCCATGAGTCTCTAAACAAGTTAAAGTATTTCCCTCCTACATAGAAATCTGGCACGAATACAGTGACCAATGAGAGCGACGCTATCGGGATGTAGCAGACGGCCACAGCTGTGGCCACGACGATGACCAGTACAGCAGACCTTCTGTCGCGTGTGGAGAGAGACTCTTTAGAAAGGCTGCTTCCGGAGTTCTTCATCCGCCATTTTCTCTGACGCCGAAGCTGCAACACCAAAACTGTCGTCATGACGACGATACAGAACAAGCCAATCACGATTAACAACACATGCAGCATGAATGTAATTCCTTTCGTCTGCGAACGGTTTCCTCTAAACCCGACTCCCAGCACTGTCGCGTTTCTTTGACCATCATACAGCCACGTTAGGTACACGGTCATATACTCGGGCACCAGTGTCAGGGTATTCGCGAAGTAAATGAGAACAATGACTAGCTTAGTTCTTGTCGTCGTGATAAACTTTCGAACCGTTAATGGGAACACGATACAAATGCACCGCTCTATCGTAATATACAACGAGATATAGAGAGTTATTCTGGCCGCGCAGCCCACTGTCCAGCCGCCAGTCACATAAAAAACGTAATCAAACATAATAGGCGCCTTGAGCCTTTCGATATAAGGGTTAAAACAGATATTGGCCCACTCCACCGAAAGGATCCGCAAAATGTCCGAAATGGCCATTGAGAAGAAACTGATGTTCATGGAGGTGGTCAAGCCTTGACGGACGAAGACCACCATGTTGATCCCATTGGCCAGAAGTCCCAAGAGACCAATGAAGGTGCAGATGATGACGCTGTTGACCAGGCTGAATATCTCCCAGTGGAAGATGTCCAGATATGGGTCGTCCAAACTATGGGATATATTCATGGCAGCCATGTCATGACTAGTGTAATTGGAAGTACATTGACTCAAACCAAAACATCATAAACAATTGTTAAGCCTTATATAAGACGAGCATCTTGAAAACATAAAGCCATCATATAGTTATATTTGTTAATGACGAAAATCCATATTGTACATGGTCTTCACGGCTGTAAGCCTGAATCCCTGATGTTATCATATATATATATATATATATATATATATATATATATATATATATATATATATATATATATATATTAGAATAAACAGATATTAGAATTTGTGTCTACTTGCTATATTTGTTATAAAGGGAGATAATACTCTGAAGAAAAGTGGTTATTAAGATATTGACTGTAAATAGAGTTGTCCTTGACGTGGTCATAAAAGAAAACAACTTTTATTGTCAGTGTAATGAAAAAAGATCACAAAACGGTATTTGAAATTTATCTGGCTAATAGAATCTCCGATGAGGTTACTCTGTTCGTATTGCAATACTTTCTGTATAATTTTAAGTTGTTTTCTTAAGTTTTATAAATACATGATACGTCCAATTATAGACTCAATCTTCATGAATCGATAAGACATTTATATTCTCTGGAATTAAATTGACCAAAATAATATATGGACCACCGAGAGTACTGTGAATTATGTTTTACTTGGAATCTCTTTGCTCTAGGCTAGATGTGTCACAGCTAATCGTCGTCTAGGAAATAAAAACAATTCTATTTTCTGTGTGTTGTGTAGGCTTCGTCTCTTTGTGTCTTCTTTACTACAACTATTTTTACGTAAATATATATCACGTGATATAAATAGCGAAACAGGAATCAATATGTCGCTCAAACGTAATCCGTTTTGAGGAGGATTTCAAATAATTATAGTAAGATTATTAATGGTCAAAATTATTATCCTATTATCGTAGCAAGTCATCAGAAGTTTATATATTTTAGCGATACACAAATGTCAATAACTTTATTGTATACGCCATAAATATTTCTATTTTACAATGTACAGATAAGATTGGCTTGAAGTTAGACAAGAAAGTTAAATTATGGCGTGTTATTAATTTCAATTTAGAATTCGGCAGATAAACAAGGGAGGCTACTTAATAGAAAAAAAAAAAGCTGGAACGATTCCTGCACACAGTGAGATAGAGACACATGACTGCCAGACTTAAGAGTTTGAGACAAGAGACAATCAAACACAAGACTGTCAGACTAATGACTGTCAGGTAAAATAATCTCAGACCTAACACTGTGAGAAGACAGCGTACAGAGGAGTCTTACACACTAGTCGATGGAATTACTTTAGACTGTTGGACATCAATTCATGAACAAATACACTTCGAAAAAAAATCGTTTTTGAATAACGGACATTACAGATAAATTAGCTATAGCATAGCAGGTCGAGCTTTCTAAATTAATACTGTTAGAAACCTGGTGGTGGCACAGATGGGGGTAGTGGTGTGAGTGTAGTCAGCCGACGCAAATTGCCCCAGGCCAGCTCTAGACGAGCGGTCAACCGTGACGAGTTACGACGGTCGGCCGAGACGATTGTCAACATGGTGGTTCGTGAAGGATCGACGTCGAGAACAGAGCTCAGAAGCGTCACGGGGATGTAATCGTGTGACGAAGCTAGAAACGTCGAGCGATGTTCCGTCCGGTTCTAGAAGGCCAGCAGGGACCCTATATAAAGGGCGGAGGTGTCGCAGTCAAGGCGGTTCACGAGAGAGGTTCACGAAAGACGGTTCACGACAGGGGTTTAGAACACGATCAACTACAGCACAGTTCAACGGTGTGGTTCTGAACGGAGCATTACGACGGTTCAGTGCGGAGTACTGTCAAGTACAGTTGAGACGACTGGCGCCTTGATCTTATTCTGCGATCGAGTCCGACACAACGAGCTTAGTGTGTGAAGTCAGTCCTGAACTGTTGAACCCAGTGCAAGCCCGGAACGAGACGGAGAGGCCAGTGCAAGAGTTGATACTGCGGTACGGTGTTATCGGAGAGATATTTGTACAGTGTACGTGTTGCCAATTGTACAGTATTGGCTGATATTTATTCAACTTTTAAAGCGTCACGTTACTTTGGAGCCCAGAGTTGTCAAGTTCTTTAAGTTGGTGGTGTATGGTGCAGTTTGGAGAGAGCCTGGATAGTGAGATAGTGAGTTGGATAGTGAGTTGGCTTCCGTCTAGAAGAAATGAAAGCCTAAGTATCGTTCATCGGCAGAGCGCTCAAAAATTTCTTGTCATTGGTCAAGAATATAAATAATTGCTGTCATCCAATATACATTAACTACTTTCTGGAAGGCTTCTATCTTTTCAAAGCTGTGAACTTTGGCTGCTTGTGATTACGCAGCGCTCCTACAACGCGAAATTAAATAGTGTGTTTAAGTGATTGCTGGACAATCATTGGTGGACAAGTCGGGAAATATGACTTTAAAAAGTAATCACACGCTCTGAAAAAGAAGACTTGCTGTGTCACTATGGTCACGGGGAAACAAAAGAATATCCACTATCGCCAGTCAACGACTTAGGTATCTTTTTCAACTGTGCATTATAGAATAGAACTTTGCTGCGTTTATTATGCCAAGTTCAAATCATTCATTACTGGCTTCGTATTCTTTTTGTTCATTTGCTGGAGATTCATCTTCAATGATGCAGCGTTTTTGTAGACCGCGACACTTCGGACAGCAGAAAAAGTGTGCTTAAAACTTATGGAGCCATAGATGTTTCCTTTGGTATTCCAATATGTCTGAATGCTGAAAGTTGGATGGAAGTAATAGTAGCTCAGGCCTGGACAGTCTCCACCACTAGGAAGTGCGGTCAGGGCGCCTCATGTGTTTCCAGACTCTACGGGCTTTTTGGGACTTGTCCCAGCACTCAAACCACTTTTTGATAGTTATCAGAGCACGATGCAACAGCCTGTTTGGTGGGTGGTGTTAGCCCAAGGAGTCTGCAATGGTGTTGCCACTGACACCTGTGTGACTCGGTACCCCCTGCATTGTCATAGGGGTTCCATAGCATTCATGTCTAATTGAACCTGTGTATTAACATGATAGTGAAACATGGTCTACCTACACTTGGCAGGAAAAGAGACTACCTTCCACTTCCGGTGTTAAAATGAGCTTTAAAAGCACAAAAAGGTCAAGGTAAAGTTACCAACGAACAAGAATTAGTTGACGCCTTGGCTGGACTGGACACAGTTTCGATCTTCACATGACAAATTCAACAAAAGGGTTGAAGACTTAAGGCTTTCCACTTTAAGATACACTGATGAATGTATGCGTGGCTCGTCAAGATTGACATCAACAGATGGTAGAAAAAAACAACATACATGGCAAGCGTAAAGAGTAGTTTAGGGTTGGCCTCTGTAGTCACAAGAGAAGATCGTCTCTTAAGGAGTAATATTCCCCACATACTTGGGTGTGCCAAAGTTCAGTTTGAATTCAACCAAATTCTAAAAACTTTGTAAATTATGTTGAAATTCGAAACTCTGGCTGGTGTCAGTTTGAGTCAAAGCGTTTTTTTAACACTCAGAAGCATGTGTTTTGTAACTCTTTATTAGCTGACCATTTCAGAGGTCCACCTAAAGACAACCTTGTAGCACCAGGGAATCTGCTCTTAGAGATTAACAAAGATAAATGTTAAGTAAGGCTTAAGTAAAGATGTGTTTCAAGACACAAGATCCAAGTTTATCGTAAATTGAGAATCCCTTTCAACAGTGTGGTCCCGAAATAGAGCTGAGGTAATTAATGTGACATTTGTTCTAAAAATTTTAAAAAAAAAAATGATTTTTTAAAACTAACTTCTAAATGGAAGAGCTTTAAACAGAAGAGGCTAAAACTGATTTCAATGAGATCCATTAGAGTTACTTCTCAAAAAGTTTGAAACTGCGCAGCACAGATGAAGCTAACCAACAAGGAGGGCTTGCTCAATGACAACTCTATAGGGCATAACTATTCATAAATAGATGAATGTTGATGAGAAAGATCTAGTCAAGTGACGAGACATTTAAAAACTTTTTCATTGGTCTATTGTTAACAATTGAAAACAATGGTCGGCATAGACTAGTTCTGAAGAGGTCGTCTCTTAAATATTCAGTAGACAAAGTAGATTATATTCCCATCATTGGGACATCTACTTCGCTTGCACTACAAACATTGGTAAAAAAAATAAACGGGCTTAGTTGCACTATATAGAATAACTTGTGAAACAAAGTTTCTACCATACTCACCATATACTTATTGACTATATATATAGCTCCTCCTTCGTTATCGAAGATGAGGACATTTCTCATTTTCTATGGACTCGAAGATGACTGTAAAATCCAACCCTCGCTTTAAAAAACCGGCCGCATACGTGGCATGGGTGGGTTAGGTCAGCTGCAGATAGGCCTGCTTCTTCTATCAGCTTTTTGGTGGTTCTGCGCTCTTTCACCCTGGCCACTCTTCTTGCTTCAAATCTTGAGACTCCGAGACTCACAGCTTCACGCCATGAAGAGTGATCGAGAGCTAGTGCTTCCCAGCCATGAATGTCGATATCGCATTCCATGAAGGATCTCTTGAGATTGTTTTTATAGCGCTTGTGTGGCCTCTCTGGGAGCGCTTTTCTGCACACAACTTCGGTATAGAAGTTGTTTGGGCAGGCGATTGTCTGGCATTCGGACTACATGTCCCGCCTTTCGAAGTTGGGACCTTTTTACTGTCGCATTGATACTGTACAAATGGACAGCTTTAAGATTTCTGTGTCTGGTATGTGGATACTCCTTAGACAGCGTAGGTGGAAGGAGTTTAGCTTTTTGGTGTGGCGGAAATATAGGGTCCCGGACTTTGATGCATATAGGAGTGACGGGAGAACTACAGCACTGTAGACTTTCAGTTTTGTAGATAAGCTGAGTCCTCTCCGTTGCCATACTTGTTCTTGAAGTCTGCCAAAAGCAACACTGACACAAGCAACACGGAAGTCAACCTCATCATCTAGGTTGGCGTTTGCTGATGTGGTGCTTCCCAGATAGACAAACTTTTTGACGTTTGCTAATTTTTGCCATCTATGAGAATGTCTGGTTCGGTGACTGGTTTATTTGGAGGAGGCTGGTGTAGCATTTCTGTCTTTTTACATTTATGGTGAGGTCAAAAATTTCTGCGGGCATTAGCGCCCTGTAATCAAAGAACAAAGATGCTTAGGCTTATCCGCTTTATATCTTATGTGCTTCACGAGATGAGTTGATGACTACTCAAAGTGGACATCAACAACAAAGTGTTATAATCCTTGACTGACAAGAATTGTGCTTCTGATTGCTGACCTTATGTCCAATGGTCTGTGAATCAAATGAATCCTAATTAATTAGTGACAAACCATTAAGCTAAAAAAAAAAAAGACATTTTATTTTATTTCACAATGCAGACAATTTAGGATCGGAAAAAAAATACTTATCCTTATTTCGTAATAAAAAAAAAATGTTTGTAAAAATGTTTGACATGTTTCAGATGTTCCTTCAGAGTTGAAGATAATCTGCTTCCTAGTCCAAACCCTACGAAGGACGATGCGGGATAGCAGCGGGCAGGGTGTGAACCCTAGACCATCGAGACCTTCGAACTACAGTCCAGCGCGCATACCGTACGATTAGGCAGCCTCCTTACAATATTACGGATAATATTATTGCTTTATGATACGAAATATAGAAACACATGATTTCAATTAAAAGAAAAAATTTAATTAAATTCTCAAACACTGTTGTTCGTTATGTTACAGAGATTTAACACTCTGATTTTACATGGAATGAACTATGAAAAATATGTACTTTAACCATGAGATGACCATTGTCCAGTAACCTGCTCTTTCCCAACCATCACCATATTTCGTAATCGTGATCTCTTGTTGACCTTTGACAAAAACAACAGCATGATCACAATAATATGATTTATATATGACACCCTTATTGACGCCTGACCTGCGATGTCAATGCAACCAATGGGCTGTAGTTTAACGGTCCTATTAAGCATTACTCAAAGAAACATGTGAGCTGGACTTTAGCGACCTTACAACATTTTGGACAGAAATGAACATTATTACACCATGCCCGTAACCTCCATCAAGACACCAGCAGGTAATGACTCAAGCACTATTATAATTGAGGTGCGGTGGCTGAGTGGTTAAGCGCATGGTGTCCTGGGTTCGAATCTCAGTGAAGACTGGGATTTTGAATTTAGGAATTTTTTAGGTAGCCCCTAATTCCACCCAACTCTAATGGGTACCTGACTTAAGCCGGGGAAAGTAAAGGCGGTTGGTCGTTGTGCTGGCCACACGACACCCTGCTTGCTAACCGTTGGCTAAAGAAACAGATGACCTTAACATTATCTGCCCTATAGATCGCAAGGTCTGAAAAAGGAACTTTTTGCTTTTTTTTTTCACTATCATGATTAGTATTACAAGATCGTATAGATATTCAAGATGTCTTATTATATGTGTTCGGTACATTGCGACCTTTTGTTATTGTTTATTTAATTGTTCTTGTTTTTGTTTTTTGGTAAGGTAAAATATCCATTGATTTTTTAGGATTTGAGGCTGAGACGTCGCTACTATCATTTATCATTCAGTTCTTGCATAAAACAAACCCATTAGCACTTGCTGATGTATACATTACTATAATAAATATATCGGTAATATCAGATAATATTAAAATCAATGTCATCAAAATAATCTCTTGATTTTTGTCACACGGTACGCGACTTTTTTATTCCGACTTTGTGGCGTCGTCATTTAGGCACGTTTTTTTTTTTAGCGCTGATTGTTTTGGCGCTGGCTATTTTCAGGCCAGAAGATATAGCTATTATTTAAAAAAAAACATACAAAATTTTAAAATAATTGGACTAATTATCATGGCTTACTTTTCTATCAACGTATTTAGTTCAACTCTTGCTATTCACTTGATATATTACAATATTAACAACAAAACCAGTGGCGTCACTAGGAGGTGTCAGGGGTGCGGGCTGGATCGAGTGAAGGAGAGACACCCGAGTTGAAAAAAAAATCACTTTTAAAAAAGCGAAAAAAATAAAGTTATATTTTTTAACAATGTCAGTAAGTGGAAATTTAGAACTGAAATAATAAATCACTAAAGATACTAGAATTAGCTTCCGAACCGAAGTCAACTGACAACTAGTATATCGCAAATGTCATGAATCAATATTGTGATCTAATTCGATCTGTTTCCAGAAACTAGGGTCAGGTCAAAGAAGACGCAAAAACAAACACGTGCTAATTATAATCATCTAATCAGGGACAGAGGTCAGGGAAAAAATCACATACATCAGTTTCTAGAAGGTCAGAGTTCATAAACTATTTAGAATAGAAGTTTCTGGGATTGTAAAAAATACGGTTTAAAAAAGTGTAAACTGTGGGAAAGCTAGTTAGTCGGGGGTCATTGCATTGTAATTGGTTCTTATGTTGTGCAGAGTTCAAATAGTTGCGGGTCCACAAGTCGAAAGTTGATGTTTGTATCAATGAGTCGTTTCAGTAATAAGTCCAATCGGTTAAAGTTGTATTAGAAGAAAGTGGAATATTATCAAGATATAAAAATGTCAAAATGGTATTGAATTGAAAATCTGCGTTTATGCTTTAGTTTGAAGAAGTTTAATAAAGAAGAAAGAAAAGAACACAGATGTTTCTTCAGTATGTTGTCAAGTTATTTATATACATCTCCGGTAAGATGATTCTGATTGTGCCATTGTTAATGTAAGAACCTAAATGATACAGATTGTATAGAAAGAATAATCATAATACAACATTGATGAACAATAGAAATCATCACAGCAGACACCTTCAAGGCCCTTAACATATCCAAGAACATCTTTGTTCCCTGTCAGATGGTAGTGCTGCTACAGACCTGTCACATCACCAGTGAATGATATCTCAGTTCAAAACTCATCTCGATTGTTACTCTTATTATGAAAAATTTCATATGAATTCTAAACTTTTCAAAACAAAATCTTTCTTTAAAAAACTAAGATAAATTCTTAAGTTCTGTCGACATATTTGACTATTCTGTTTTAAAACGTCATGTTTTTGTCTGGAAAGGGGAGGGGACGTAGAGTGGAAACATTAATTCCTCGCTCCCATTAATAATGTCTGCTAATGATTGCATTTGGCATTAAAGAGTAGGGGGTGGGGCGACTCGATATAAGAATTTAATTTATAGCATGTATAAATTATATCAGTGTGGTTTTTCTTTTTAATTTTTGTAATTTCTTAACTATAATACAAAAAGAAAAAAGTATTGATTTTTACAATGGTCGGAAGGCGATTGCATGTATCGCTACTGGCGGATCCAGGGGGGGAGGGGCGGTAGGGGCAATCGCCCCCCCCCCCCCCCCACTCGGCCGATCCCCCCATCTCCCGAAGGGGGGGGGGGGGACGGACGAGTTTTAGTCTAGAATTCACACAATTTGTATACGAATTTATTACTTATTTTAATAATATATACTAATTATTTATATTTAAACCTATTTTTAGATTATAGGCCCACGTATTTACTTATGAGCGAAACTAAGCCTTGTCAGGTGGGGATCATTGAGACAATAACTGGAGGATTAGAATTGGAATAGAGTCTACGCCTTATGGTTAAATATAGAAGTGTATTTCAAGTTAAAAAAGTATAATCCAGTACGAATGTAAACCTCTGTTTTATAAGTTTAATATAAACTATATTTTATTTGTATTTTTCTTGTTGTACTAGTTAAATTTTCAGTGTGTCTTTTTGTTTGTTCTCTCTACAACACAGCCACACAGCAACTAATATGAAGAGACCTTTGACTGATTGTTACACCATGGGACAGCAACTTTTATAAATCAAGTACAAGACTTTAGATAGATTGTGTCTGAATGTTTCTCTCACATTTCTCATTCAAATGTCAGGTCTCTTGTGCTCTAACAATCTATTTGCTTGCCAACTCATTAGTCCAGCCAGTCTGTCCTGAATGGCCACCCCTCCTAAAGGTCACTTAGGTCAGACAGTATACACAGCCTGCATGTCCGTCACCAATGCTATTAAGTCATCATGTCGTTCGTGCGCAAGAAACTTTGTTTTTAAAATCAGAATAAGACTTTCATCAGAATAAGACTTTCATCAGAATAAGACTTTCATCAGAATAAGACTTTTATCAGAATAAGACTTTCATCAAAAAAAGACTTTTATCAGAATAAGACTTTCATCAGAATAAGACTTTAATCAGAATAAGACTTTCATCAGAAAAAGACTTTCATCAGAATTAGACTTTCGAAGTATGTTTCATAATTTGAGAACCAAAGAACTTTTCAAATATGTAAAAAAAAAGAAGTCATCCTATTGGGAAGGAGTGTGATGGGCTAGTTCTTGACTTCTGGATTTGATAAATAAAGTAAAGTTACCCTTTCATACCATTCGCTATGTGACCCAATGTTATTAAGGGTGTCATGTGATCAGCACAATGACCAACCGCCTTTACTTTTCTCCCAACTTATGTCATTGACATGATTAGAGCTGGGTGGACGCAGAGGCGTCTTAAAAATCCCGAAATTAAAACTCACATTCCTCACCAGGATTCGAATCCTTCGGTTCAGAAGCCAAGTGCTTTATCGCTCAGCCACCAGAGCCTCCCTTGCATTAGATACGAAGCAAAAAACAAAATAAGCAAAAAAATGTTGTAACAACTAAATATTAAAGGAATGGAGAATGAGTGAAATTGAGAGGGAGAGAGAGAGAGTTTAAGGAAGAGAGAGTGGTTTGAAGAGAGTCTGAGGGAGGGTTTACGATAGAGAAGGATCGAGAGAGAGAATTAGGGTTGTAACTGAAGAAAAGTCAGAAAGAGAGGGATACACAGAGAGTGTGATAAGGAGGTAAGAGATCGTGGGAGTGATTGAGAGAGAATGAGAGGAAGAGTTAAATAGGGATAGAGTGAAAGAGTGAGAGAGAGAATTATTAGGAGACAGAAAGGGAGAGAAAAAATATTTAGCGAGTGAGTGAGATAAAGGAGAGAGAGAGAGAGATGGGGAAGGGTGAGAGATATAAAGGAGAGAGAGAGAGATAAAGGTGAGAGAAATAAATGAGAGAGAGATAAAGGAAGAAGAGAGATAAAAGAGAGTGAGAGAAAGAGAGAGAAAGTCGTACAGAAAGTAAGCGAGGGCGTAAGGGACAATTGGGTAATTAAAAGGGTAAAGAATTACTAGAGAGAGAGAGAGAGAGAGATGGAGATAGAGAGAGAGAGTGGATGAAAGAGAATTAGATATAGATCAAGGGACTGAATGAGAGAGCGAGTGAGAGCTAGAGAGTGAGAGCTAGAGAGTGTGGTTTATTGTTAGAGAGAGAGAGAGAGAGAGTGGAAGAGTGATTGTAAGGGAAAGAAAGGAATAAAGAGTAGAGAAATGATTGAGAGACAGAGAAATGTATAAACGAGAGTGCGAGAGAGAGAGAGAGAGAGAGAAAGAAAGGATGAATGATTAGAAAGATGAACCAATGGATTCCACTCTTGTTCCTCACTTTTTCATTAATTCAATTACATCTTACAATTCTCAGCACTGCCTCTACTCTGTTCTACTCTCAGGTGCAAGGAATACCTGCGGCTTCCCAGACTCCCCTCGCCACTGAACGCTAATGTGTCGGTCACGGTCATAAGTCGAATAATGATCGTCCGCTAACCTCAACTGGAAGGCGGTTGTCCTCCCGTGGATTATTTACTCATTAGCACTAATTGAGCCTGCGGTTGAATTTTTCCCCCTCCTTTGTTTTGTCTCGCTCGCCGGAAGCCGAAGAAACTCCATCTTGTATCGGTAACAGTTCGTTCTTCTTTGTTTCAAGCCAAATATTTTTCTTAGCGATTTGACTTCACCGTGAGAGCAATTAAATATTTCACTGGAAATACTTGGAAAAAAAACTTAATCTAATAATCGGTATTTTCTTTTAATTATTACAACTTTAAAAGTTATCTTAATTAATAGAGCCAAAGTAGTTTTTTTTTTTTTTTTATAAATTTTTATTTTTAGGAAGAAATGGAAACATTTTTTTTTCTTCATTTAAAGTTTTCTTTTATGAGACTCACAGAGACATGGGGAAGATCAGAGTTCACTGATTTCAGCTGCCAGGGTGTGGTCAGTACAGTGACTCGCCCAGTTGAATCGCACTAACAAATTTTGTGTCCATGGCTTTGATATAGGTTTTAGCTACTAGGTTTTGGGATTAGGTTTTAGAGACATGATTTTCTGAAATGAGTTTTGGTGAATATATTTTGAGGAATAGGTTTTGGGAAAATATGTATTATAGTTTAGTTCTGGGGAATAGTTTCCGTGTCATATGCTTTAGAGCATATTTTTCTGTAATAGGGTTTTGGTAATAATGTTTCACGAATAGGCTCGAGGGAAATTGGTTTTAGGAAAAATGTTTAGAGGAATAGGTTTTCGGGGGATTAGATTGGGGATTCGGTTAGAGAGGATATGATAGGAAATAGGGTTGAGTAAGGTAGCAATATAACTTTTTTTCAAGCTCATGGTGAAATAAAATCTCTCTTCACCTGACAGAGAATCAAACCTCGAACATCTGTTTTGGCAGCCAAGTTTTCTACCTCTAAAACCACTAACGTAACGTTGTTACTTTGCGATTTGTTTTTTCGCTGATCAATTAAAATGAATCTGTTGACTCTGGCTAACAGAATGTCAATCAAAGCCCCTTCCTAAATGAACTTACAAACATCACTGTCAAAAGATGGCATAACTCTTGAATATCCCTGGAAATTGAGACTAGATAAATAGAACTTTTATACGTATAGTCTTCAATCTATCTCCAATTATTTTTGGCATGAAATGAATCTGTTACATTAAAAAATCCAGTAAAATGGAATTTTAATTTGTCCTTTTTTGCAGCAAAAAAGCAGAAACTCTAGTTTATAAAATGTCAGAATTGGGATTAAATTTAAATGTTGTTTCAGAGTATAAGAACCTTTCGTCTTAAGCCTAGAAAAACTACATGATGAAGATATGATTGCATTTTAAATATTTGTATGAGAAATGCTGCGCTGACCCAAACTGGCTCAAGGAACTAAAAAAAAAGTTAATAACCCCTTTCAGACCTTGCAATCTATAAGGCTGATAAATTTAAGGTCATCTGTTTCTATGGCCGTTGGTGTCTTTTTCCCTAAATATTGTCCGGTACGCATTAGAGTTAGGTGGACCCAGAAAAATTCTCAAATTAGAAATCCCAATCTTCACGACAATTGAAATCCGGGAACCCTCTGTTCAGAAATCAAGCGTTTTACCACTCAACCCGACCCCCCTGGGCGACTGACTGGGGTGTATTAATTTCATTTATTTTTTCAAGAAAACCTATTAGATTTATGGTTTGATAGCCTTTCATTTTTCCAAAGTGAACAACGGATCATCGTGACTGTTTAATACACGGCTTTGTTTCGTTCCCCAATTTATAATAATAGACTTTCAAGATGAGTTTTGTTTTAAGAATTGTATCAGAGCAGACCTCTTTCAAGTTCTGCTAAAACCTTCATAGCCTTCAGACTCTCTCTTCGTTATGTCAGCAGAAAACACTGAAATTTAATGCTCTTTTAGCCGATGAATTCTAGTATCTCTGATCTATGTTTCTATAGCCCACGGTTAACTAGAGTATCATGTGGCCAGCACAGCAAACCGTCTTTACTTTTCTCCAACTAAAGGTACCCATTAGAGCTGGGTGGACTCAGATCCAAAGATCTCAAAATTAAAAAAATCCTAGCCTTCACCAAGATTCGAACCCTAGACCCCCGGTTTGGAAGCCACCGCGCTTCTGATACTCGTTGAAATAGCTACAATGGAACGACTGGTGGGATAACAATGACGCCATATACACAGTTTTATTCCTTTAATTCAATACCACCTACCTAAATTCCTCAATACGTTACTGTTGACTCTGACTTTACTTTGGCCACTTTGTGTGATATCTAGATTTTTGAAGATTTAGCTTTCACAACATCCCGTGTCATACTTTACATATTAAACATAAAAAAATGTTCATAAAGATTCGTAGGCTGTGTAGACAAAAATAAAATAACGTTACGCACCAGTGCCAATCGGTGCTTCTAAAAACAAGTAACAGGGTAGAATAAAACTTTTTGCTGTTCAACATTGATCTGTTTCAACTACTCGTTAAAAGGCATCGCTCTTTTGTTAACACTTTTTAGATGTTTAGAACATTCCTTTAAAAATATTATTTAAAAACATAAAAGTAAAAAGTAAAGTTCCACAAGTAATGTCAGGTACCCATTAGAGCTGGGTGGACTCAGAGGCGCCCAAGATCCCGGAATTAAAAATACCAGTCTTCACCAGGATTCAAACCCGGGAGCTCGGTACGGAAGTCAAGCTCTTTATCGCTCAGCCACCGGCCTCCTAAAGGTTATTACACCACAGCCCAAACTTACCGCATGATGGCAGGAGTTGACAGCGAGTATGATTCGAACCCGGAACAATTGAGAAGACAGTCCTGAACGCATACCATCCAACCAGGGAGCCCTTCAGCTTAAGACGATAGCCAAAAAGATTTTCGCTTCCTTAATAAGAACAGTCCTGGTCTAAAGTTATTGTTTTGTTGATGTTCTGAGATCTTCAGGTGGATGCATTTTACTTTTACCCTCGTCAAGTTCCCCGGGAATGTTTCTAGCATTACTTCCGCTTTTAGGACATTCCAACTCTCCCCTCTTCTTTGTTTTCCCTCCGCTCATCCACTTTCGTTTCGAGATGGGTGACAACACTGTGACTTCGCTGCTTTCGGGAATTCCCTTTTAGAGCAATTAGACTAGGAAACTTGCTTTTAGAGAACCTTGCTCGAGTCAGCGACATGCCAAGCATCTTTCCTATTTGGTATGTGCTGGAAGCCGTGGAACTACGTACAGATCGAGTGAGTCTTGTTAATGAGAATCCCAACTTATCAGACCAATGTTTTCACATTAGTCACTAGCCAAACGTGAGAACCTGTGGATACATTAGTGAAAGCTATAAATCAGGGAAGCCTAAACTACGGCCCGCGCAGTGGCGTAGCTAGGGATTTGGCGCCCTGGGGTTTGATCTTTTCAGGGGCCACTAAATTTGGACATAGGACTTCATGACATGAGATGTTGGCATTATATTTAATGTAAAAAAAAATAATTTCGGACACTCATTTGGGGGCACGGGGGGGTTTTCAAAATTGAGCCCCCCTCCCACACCCTAAATACGCCACTGGGCCAGCGGTCAACATCCTGATCCCTGGCGTATTGCCATCCGTCCTCTCGAAATCTCTACCAGCAGTTGGCTACGTAAATGAGTCCTCATAATCTTGGTTCCATTAAACTCAACAAAACTGAATGAGAAAAATAATTTTAAAATTTCGGTTTTGAAGATTTGGATATACATCTACAATGGGGAATAAAATAGTCAAATAGGACTTACATAGTTTGAAAAACAAATTGAGATCGTATAAACAATTTATCTAAGACTCTTACAGCCACTAGCGTTTGTAAAATTAAGCTCGCTTACAATAATTGTATCAAGTACAACTGTAATGTCTGTATTTCTGTCTGGTCAAAAGTTTGAACTCGTTATTTTTCCTACACCCTATTCTCAGATCAAACTGAAAGTTTAAACAATTATATTTTTGTCCATACCAAAACATGAATCAATTAAAAAAAATAAAGTAACCAATTAGTCAATTAAATATAAGTTATTAATTATTTTGATATAAAAAAGAGAAATAACTTCTACATTATTGACACATATCATTAGGTGTGGAGCACTTCTCCTTAGATAAGTTTTTTTTTTTAAGAATTTTTTTTTTGTCATCTCGTCTCTGGGCCTATTAATGGCTTAATCTACTTCTGACAGTGTCGATGGAGGGTCAAGGCCAGTCATGAAATAACTCTTGTTCCCTGTTGTCACTCTGTCACTCATATCTCAAGCTTCTTCTCGCGCACAGACAAATTAAGAAAAAAATTTAAAAAAAAAAAAAGAAAAATCCGCGGGATTTATTTATTTGCTTTTAATTGGGGTGATACCTTCTCAGCCTCTCAACGACTTCACCCTGAAATCATTTCCGTTAATTCACGCTTTCCCCCCGACCGCATTTTTTTTTCTCCTTCTCCTAATCTTTCTCCTTCCTTTCTCCAGATTTTATTTATTTTTTATTTATTTTTTTGGCCATTAAGATGAAAAACTAAGAAAAAGAAAAAAATGATGGGAGAAAGCTAGGTAACCCCCACCCCACCCCTTATTTTGTTTCTTCTCATCAAGGCATGCATGTGTCACATACGAGAGGATGTGTGTTTATATGCGTGTCCGATCACGTGTGTGTGTCAGAGAGAGAGAAAGAGAGAGAGAAAGAATGAATGAGCACTTTCATTCGACAGAAGAAACAAAAAAAAAAAAAAAAAGGAGCAGACTTGCTCGTGAGGCCAGGTGTTCCAAACCTTCGGCTGCCAGGACGAGCTTTAAGGATTGATGATGGAGACTCCCGCCTTTCGTGCCATGACGGGATGCCATCGTGTTAAGTTACCCACACAGTCTTAGAACTATTGCGTCGAGGCCAGGGAAGCTTCCAGAGGCTTGTCATTCCAGAGAGGGCCGAAGACACGTGCTTATAATTCATAATTTTGATCGCCAGTGTCTCTCTTTTTTTTCTCTCCTTTTTTTTTGCTGTCGTCCTTTTTGTTTGTTTGTTTGTTTGTTTGTTTGTTTGTTTGTTTGTTTGTTTGTTTGTTTGTTCCCCTTCCAAATGTTCTGTCGCTAGTAATACCCCCCTAGACAGCTTGAGGGGGGGCTGGCTTTTTGTGTGGACACTCGCAAGATGTTAAAAGCTCTTTTAAATCTTGATGTCCACATCTAGGGTACAGAATTCAGATTTCTTCAAATATTCACACTATCTAAATCTAAACTCAAAATGTAACTCCATTTGACGTTTGGAAGTGTTGGCCAAGTTATTTATTAATACATGAAATATATCGGCCAATTCGTTTATTTATATTTAGTTCTATATCACTTTGCGACTTCGGCCAATGCGTTTATAATATCCAGTCTTTATCAATTTTGCACTTTGGACACTTCGTTTATTTATAATTAGTCTATAGTCTATATTAATTTTCGACTTTGGCCTGAATTTGGCCAATTAGTTTATTGATATCTAGTTTATTTCATTTCTTTTTACTTTGATTCGTTAATTAATATCAATTTTCGACTAGGCCAATTTATTCGTTTATAAATGTATTGTCTATATCAGTCTACATTCATGTTTCAACCATTGGTCCAGTTTCCAGCCTAGTTTAGTCATTCAGTCTACATTAAGATATAGATCTATGTGTACAGTGATTAATCCCCCTTTTTTGTGTTTTTACTTTGTTGATGTTTTTTTTTTTCTAAACAGTTTGTTAATGAATAATGAACATAATGTATTACTTCATCCCACTTTCGGCCAGAGTGTTACAAGATCATCTGTCGTCATCGAAAAGTACATAGAAGTCTAATTTATAAATGTTTGTGAATGTGTATTTGTTTCGTGTGTGAATGTTGTTCGTATTTGCATCTATATTGTTATTGTACAGTAGTTACGCTGAGGTTGTCAATGGTCAAACTGAATAGTCATTTGATTGGATCAATAAAAATTCTTATCTTATCTTATCTACAGATCTAATGTTTATATTTACAGACTAATGACTATATCTAGAGATATATTATATAAAACTATATATCTAATTCATATCCAATGGTAATTGCCTATTCTGGTGAAATGCGCTTCGGACTCTTATCACTATGGTGTCAAGTTCGAATCCTGCTTGCTGAATTCTTCTGCCTAGTGATTATGCTCACAGATCTAGTGACTATGCCCACAGATCTAATGATTATCTAATGACTATACCCACAGATCTAATGACTAGGCCCACAGATCTAATGACTATGCCCACAGATCTAATGACTATGCCTACAGATCTAATGACTATGACCACAGATCTAATGATTATCTAATGACTATACCCACAGATCTAATGACTAGGCCCACAGATCTAATGACTATGCCCACAGATCTAATGACTATGAACACAGATCTAATGACTATACCTACAGATATGATTGCTACGTCTACAGATCTAAAGACTATATCTTCAGATCTAAAGACTTTATCTTCAGATCTAATGGCTGTATTTCAGATCTATTGCTATAGCTACAAATCTAATGGCTAACCTACAGATCTAATGGCTATATTTTCAGATCTAATGACTATATCTACGGTCTAATGGCTATATCGACAGATCTAATGACTATATCTACAAATCTAATGGCTATATATACAGATCTAATGGCTGTATCCTGCTTGCTGACGTCTGATGTCTAATGTCTATATCTACAGATCTAATGACCACATTTACAGATCTAATGACCACATTTACATATCTAATGACCATACCTACAGATCTAATGACTATATCTACATATCTAATGAGTATATGTACAGATTTAATGACTATATGTACAAATCTGGCTATATCTACAAATCTTATAACTAGATCGGCAGATCTGCTGACAATGTCTACAGATCTAAAGACAATATCTACTGATCTTATAACTAAATAGGCAGGCCAAAGGATTATAGGCATTTATCGAGAGTCTTTAGTTAATACAGTTCTAATCTACAGATCAATTGAAAACATCTTCAAACAATTGCAAGACGTTCTCTTACTAGTGCTAATATGGAACATAGCCATAGCAATAATCTTGTACGCATGTACTGTATCTATAAACATACATTAATCTTTCGAATCTACTAGACTTTCATTGTCTCCCCTCCCCCCACACACACACTTTTTTCACTACCTAATCTAGACTGCCCAAAGAAAAAAGAAAATCGGCAATCTCACTAAACTACCGCTCACGTCACGTGTCATTCGTGACATTGTTCCGTACCGCAAGTTTTGCCGGAGATACTTTAAAAAAAAAAAAGAATACAACTAGTGAGTTACACCTGAACTGCGTTGACTTCAAAAATTTGAGATGTTTTCTGGGATTGAAAGTTAGACTGGAAAGCTAGGGAGAGTTACAAAGTAGTGTTAGGGGCGGGGGGGGGGAGGCTGATGGACTGGGGAGGGCGGGGGGATGTAGGAAGGGATGAGAAGGAATAACTAAATGGAACAGCTGCCGATATGAACGTCTTGGACCAAAAAAAAATGGCATTGCCAAAAGTAGGGTCTAGTTTTTTTTAAGTGAAACTAAGGCGGTGCGTGCCGTCAGGTATTTCATTAACGCTCAGGGCGCTATCCATCAATCCATGCATCGCACCCGTCATGCATTCATTCATCCATCCATACAGCCATCCATCCATTCCTATGTCATTCTGTCTGTCTACATCAATTCTGTTCGCACTGAACTTTGTACTTTTTCACTTAACCTCTCTCTTTTTCTCTTTCTCTTTCTCTTTTTCTCTCTATTTTTGATCCTCTCTTTTTCTATCACTTATTTTTTTCAATTCTCTCTAAAAATTATTTTCTCTCTCTCTCCAACTATCTATCTTAAAACTCTCTTTTCTATCAATTTTTTCTATTTTTTAAAATTTCTTTTTAATCTTTTCTCTCTCTCTCTCTTTCTTTCTTTGCGTATAGTTTTTTACTTTCTTTTGGGTTGCTCTGTCAAATATTTTTTTTCTCTTTCTATTTTCCTATCACTTTCTATATTTTTTTAATTCTCTCTCTCTCTCTCTATCATTTAATATATTTTTCTCGACTTTCATTTTCTTTCTTTTCTCACTTTTTTTCGCTCTTTCTTTCTGTTTCTTTTTTATTTACTTTTCCCCTTTTTAAATCTCTTTATCTTTTCTCTTTTTTTATGTAAGATAAGATAAGATAGATAAGATAATTTTTATTTATCCAATCAAATGGAAATTTAGTTTGACTACAATTGACAACCTCGGCGTAACTACATTACAATAACATTATAGCTGCAAATACGAACAACATTTACTCAAGAAAACACATACACATTCACAACCAGCGCTTTATGAATTTGACTTCTATGTACTTCTCGATGACGTCAGCTGATCTTGTAACACTCTGACCGAAAGTGGGATGAAGGAGTTTTGAAATCTTTCTGTTTTAGTCCTAATGGAAAGGAGACGACCACTTCGTTCAGATCTTATGTAACAGTGGTTTAATGGGTGCAGGTTGTCTTTAAGAATCTCTTTCTCTTTCACACAATATCTCTTTCATTTTCTCTTTCCTATTTTTCACTTTCTTTCTATGTTATTAATTTTAATCTTTGTCTCCTTCTCTTTTTCTGGACATTCTTAGAACAAGGAATTTGTTGTTTTGTTAGTCAGGTTAATTAAATCCTTAATTGAACACTTCTGACAGTTAAAAAAAAGAAAATAATTTAGAAGGCATTAAATAAAATACTGGACTTCACGCATGCATTGGCGTAATATAAGTATACACTATGTCATTGTGAAAACGGTACAGAAACATCCATTTTTTGCTGTCAGTCTATTTGTAGGGTACACCCTACTTGGACTTATACAAAAAATAAGATGCACAATTTGTTTACCCGCTAACCCTGGAAAACTTTTACATTTTTAAAAATAAAAGCTTTAAACGTGTATAATTAAAAATGTATGGAACAAAAAAAAATACTATCCACCAAAATGTACGACAATTTGTCTTCAGTATTGCCTCCATTGTCCAAATCTTCTGTTAGCGAGAACGGTAGTAGAGCGGGGCAGGTTTGGACCTCGGACCATCACGATCACTTTTCAAGGAGCATAACGCACCGCCTTAATTTGGACAATGATTCGCCAATAATGTACAAAGGGTTTCAAAAATTTGATCTCAACATGAATGTCATGGAGGTGGAGGGGCGTGCAATGAGGGGGGGGGCTCTTAATTTCCGTTTTGAAACACTCAACCCTGTAAGGATGACCGCGCGAGAAAACATGACGTCCTAAAGTGGAGAGCGGTATCTCAAGTGAATTGATCGACTACAAGAACATGTTCTTGTAACCAGCACTTCAGTCAGTCAGATAAAAGTTCAGATCTAAACAAAAAATGACTTGTCTTCAGCTCAACTTTCTGTTGCTTGAATCAGACGGCTCAACAAAGAAATGCGCATATACTATACTTAAGAATTCAAAAAAAAGACTGCTTTCACTATTCAATACAAAGCCTGACACACGAGATCAATGTTTCTAAAACTTTTGACCCATGTGTAGCCTTTTATTACTTTTATAATGCTGAGTACCGCAACCCCCCCCCCCCCCCAAACCAAAACACTTTAAGTTACTAACAGATCATAATAAATGGTTATTTAAAAAAAATCAGCATAGCTAATGAGGTGCAACGGGTACCCCATTCCAAAGTCTTCCAGTACCCCTGGGGGTACGCGTGCCTCACTTTGGGAAAACACTGCACTAGATCATTGCATAGAAACATCTTCAAGGAAACACTAAGATGTTTGGTAGAATGGTTACTAGTGTAAACCGCTTGGCTACTAAACAAAGCGGCGCGAGTTCCAGTCTAGACGTAGACCAAGAGGAGATGTGTAGGATTAGTGCCCTAAGGCATCACGGAAATTCCTCAACCACATATCCAACAAAAGAGAATAGACCATATCATGAGATGTGCTCATTTGATTTGTATGACTGCACTGCGCATGCATGCGATATTTTGACTCGAGCTATAAAAATGTGTGTTAACATAACTAGTCGACCTCAATCCAATATTGCCTATTGCGTTCATAAAGTTAGCCAATTTTTTTTTTAGAGTTTTCAGTTTGTGATAGGGTCAATCTATATATTGCAGGTTTACCGTTAGTTTCCAAGGAACATTTATGCAAAGCTGTATCAAGATTGGTCAAACTGTTTTGATTTCTATTCGTAACATACATACACACATACATACATACATACATACATACATACATACATACATACATACATACACACATACGCCTTACTTTCTACTTTATAATATAAAGATTAATTTGTTTTTGGACATACGAGCAAACATCAGTTTTCGTTCTTTAGTCTAGCATGACATTGAAAAGTTGATACTGAGAAATTGATTCTTTTAAAACTAATTACACTATGAAAAACGTTTTTAAAAAATGTTAAACTGTTCTGGTTCAGGGCGACGTCGTTTTGATTCAAGTTGACCACAAGCAATACTCTTCATGAAGCATCCCCCAGCTTGACGCATGGCCCATGTTAGTTTGAGAATCCTTCAAGGACCACAAGCCGTTGTTCCGAGCTATGGAGAAGCGATGCCTTGCTTTGACTGAGTGGCTAGTGTTCAATAAATTATTTGCATTTGGCTTGAAGTGTCTTTCCTTGACCAAAAAGAGGGACTTGTTTGAGGACGCAATGAGGGCAATAGAGCCAGACAGAGGAAAGGCTCTTGAGGCGTGAGGTGAGGAAATCATGGAGGGTACAAGAGGTTTATTTTAAAAAAAGGTTTGTTTAATGGCGTGCTGGTGTACTGTTAAAGTGTGTGTATGTGTGTGTTTCTATGGTAATGTTGAAAAGACGTTAACGATTGATTGGTGGTCATGCAGTGTGAATCGTGCAAGAGGAGTGGCATTGTAGTCAACTGTCTTGGAGACACCAGACAACTCCAGAATGCCAGAAAGAAAAGACGTGTTTTTTTGTAGTGTGTTTCATTTTGTTCAAAATGCCATTTTATATTATTATATAAGTCTACTACATATATGTTAAATCATCTTAATTTTTAACAACGTTGATACTTGCATAAAGTTATATTTAGAACTTTACACAACGAAGTTAATAAAGTTATTTCAAGTTTTGCACATTTAAATAAAATACAACTACAGCGGCTTTGTTGTATACCAGCAGTTTTGTCATTACCGGCCCTAACAATTGCGGGGCCCTATGCGAAATGGAATGCGCGGGACCTAGTCTGGGTAGGTATAAGCATAATGTCAAAATTAAGGATTTTGTATTAGAAAATACATTCGTCTTTGGAATAAATTTTTATTTAATGAAAGCTGACAATGCCATTTTTTTATATCGCGCTTAAGATTGGCACCCCAAAATGCCCCAAATTGACAGTATTGTCTATTTTTCAGGAGATTTTTATGAGTTTTCATATTTTAATAATTTCAGGAGATTTCCAGAACTTTTTGATATATTTTTGCAATTACAAGAGATTTCCAGGAGGCCCTAAAAAAGGATTTTGTATTAGAAAATACATTCGTCTTTGGAATAAATTTTTATTTAATGAAAGCTGACAATGCCATTTTTTTATATTTTTTTTCAAACATTAATAATTGAGTTTTTTAGGAGCATTGTTTTATAACTTTAGCATTATCTTCCTACACACCAGGCACCTAAACAATCTCTCTTATGGTTTTATAGACTGTTTAAATGGACCGTTGCATCGTGTGTGCTAGGATCTTTAAAGTTTTTAATACCAACAGAGAATTATTATGTGCATAGAGAGAGATAACTCATAGATTCGAGTGATGTAATAGAGATATAAGGGAAAAATGGTGAACAAATTGTGTTTTATTTGTACTGTTTTTTTATATATATTACTGCTCCATCAAAACCTATAAATATTTTGCGAGAAAAAAATATTTAGTTTAATTTAGAGAATAACATTTTAATTAACAACTCTGAAGACGTAATTTTGTTTTGATAGTCCAAAGGAATAATGTTTCAAAGATTAATTTGGCATTGTGGAACCCATTTTGTTCTCTATAGATTATAGCATGCTATATCTCCTTATCCAAACCTTCCACTGGACGACGGGGGATGGCAGCGAGCAGGGAATGAATCCGGGACCTTCGAGATATTCAGTCAAGCGCGCCAACCGCACGACCAGGGATTGCTGTTAACTTAAATAATAAACTAATAGCATATTATTGAAGAAGAGATATATTACACATTACGACATGACAACTACCAGATATGTGCAATATGTTAGACGAGCGATTTTTTATAATCTTTAGGTATAGATTTGTAATTGAAAAAAAAACAACAAGGCATCGAGCTTGTACTTCGACAACGTCTGCTCGATGTCCCAGCACAGTTACCAACAGAGCTATTGGCATTTTCATTTAAATGGAACTAGAATGAGGATGTAGATCTACCTAAACTAAACTTCTGATTAAGCACTCTTAAGATATATATATCTATTGATCTAGAGTAAAATATAAATTAGGAATAATGAAGATTTATGTAAAAAAAATAAAGCCTAGATAATTTATTAAAAAAAACTGAATGCAATATAAAATTCAAAAATAGTAGATATTGTTTTATAAAAAAAAAAATTATGTCAAAAGATTCTTTGAAATCTCATCATTGACTTACATTACACTTATATTCTTGGACAATAGCTCACTATAGTTTAGTTATCGATATCAATTTGTTCCGTATATTCATCTTAAAACAAATTTATGTCCAATGGCTTTATTTTTAAAATATCGACAATATATTGTTCAGGATTTTCATATACGAAAGTAATTTACTAGAAACGATTATTGAACATTACTTTATAGACTTATTTTACATTTAATTTTGTTGCTTAAACATAACAGAAGTTGTTGTTTTATCCGTAAAGAATGTTCTGGATTTTGTTTTCAAAAAGAAATCGACATATATTACTTTAATTTTCTTATAAATCGTCGTCAAAATTGTTTCAAATTTTATAGGAAAATATATGTTACGGGGGTCGCTAAAAAAAGGAAAAAAAACTTCATTACACAGCTCAAAGAGTGACTGTTTTTCTCTTAATAACTAATAAATACTGATTTAGGATAAATAGACACAATTCCACTATGCCCCATTCCCCCCCCCCCCCCATTTCACCAAGAGGAACACTGGTTAAGCGAATGTAAAAATCTATTACACTTTATTCTAATGATAGGCCTAGACTAAGAATACGATGCGTAAAATGTTCCTTAGAATTAATTTATTAAGCTCTTGAACATGGGTTCTCAATCCCCCTTGGGCGTCGATTGATAATTTGTCAGGGGTCACTTAAGACCATCAAAAATATTGATTTTTTTATTTTTTTTCCCTTTCCTAACATGTAAAACTTGACACATAGAAAGTTGTTTTAATTTCAATGGAATTTACCATTAATATTTTTTTACGAAGAAAGATGTCGCAGACAACTGAATCAAAATTGATTTCAAACATTTTTCATTGTCGCAGCAGAAATATTTGAAAGTCTAGGAATATACGCTTAATGCATAACCTATCGTTACACCAGGTCGTGTTGTTAAGCTCTGGACCGTCATACATTATTAAGACACATGTGAAGTTCAAGGTTTGCCTCATGAAACTATGGAATTCGACTCTAGTACTAAACAAACGTGATAAATCTGTAATATATGTCAACCAAAATGTGTACGTTTTAAAACAGGTTAAACAATGCATCCATAAATAAGATTTTTTTTTACATAAACTTTGTATAAAATTACAAAACGTATGAACCTAGGATGAACTCCTAATCAGTGGCGTCACTAGGATAGTTGTGTCAGCTCAGGGTGCAACCCTTCCGCACCCCTTTTTAAATAAAAAATATGTTTATTTTTCGTTTATATGTTTCTGTTTGTTTTGTTCGTTTGTTGTTTGTTTATTTTATTGTTATATCTATAAATCTGTTCTTCGCTCAAGAGTTTGGACGAGAGGAAGTAGAGGAAACATCACTCTTTTATTTCTGCGGATAGAGTTATCATTCGAAGTTTACGAGTCTTGCGTGTGGCGAAGTCATACAGTGTATCATAAAAATTATATTTCCTACATAGATCGCGCTCAATAGCAAGTATTAACAAATGTTTCAATCTGTCTACGAGAATTGTTGACCTCAAGTAATTCTGCATTAGTTTGAGACGCGAGAAACTTCTTTCACCAGATTCCAAAATTACGGGATAATGCCGTTTTTTTTTTATCGCGCGTAGCATTTTTCATTTTCCTTATTGAATGACACCCCAAAATGACAATTTTTGTCTATATATTTTAGGAAATTCGTATGAGTTTTCTAAAGATTTTAATAATTTCCTGATATTTCTAGGACTTTTTCGTATATTGTGCAATATCAAGATATTTTCAGGAGCTCCTGGTAAATTGACAGTAGGCCGCGGGAAATCTGTTATAAGTTATACAATGGTTTAATTTAATAATTTATACACCTAGAATTAGTGCGGGTCCTATGAAAGTGCCGGGCCCACTGCGGTCGCATAAGTGCGGAGCCCACTGCGGTCATCTAAGGCCGGCCCTGCAAAATAGCGGCGCATGCTACGCCGCCGATCGACTATTAGTTTATAGTTACCTACGTTAGTTGAGCAAGTATAAAATAAGTGTCTATTTAATTTTAAAATTCAGTTGTTTATTACAATTTATCTACAGTTCACTGGGTTTGCGTAGTCATGTGAAACTCTGCACTCATCCTTCATCTTTGGAATCGAAGACATTGCCATGTCTTTAATAATCTCATTTTTAATTGAATTGCCCTATCAGAAAGTGTCGTCTGTTCTTTTGTCTCAAGAAGTTCTTAATTTGAATTTTTTAAAAATCTTTTTTCACATGACGCTACACCCATACAGATGGTAAGCTTTTGTTAAATGATTTAGAGATATTCTGTAAGGTTTAAGGTGGCATATGAGCAGTGGCATAGCTAGGAGTTTGCCATCATTTGGGGACCCGTGGGACTTGCCCTATTTGGGGTCCCCTGCATTTTGACATTCGACATCATAACATGAGATAATGGCGTAATATTTAACATTTCAATATAAATTTCTGTTTGAATGTCGCCTTTTGGAAAATCGCCAATATTTTGAAACTTACATTTTCAATACTTCGTCGGTTGTTGAACTAAAGAATGTCTGGTAGGATTGCTCCAAATGTATCTACTACATTAATGATTGTTTTCAGTAGGAATTGAAGCTTAGATTTACAAAGAGATCAATGCACATAAGAATGAACCTTATTTTTCTGTTCTTAAATAGTGAGACCGACATCTTGGGATTTGGTCACATGACATGTTCTTCTTGTTTTTATTTTAGCGGCCCCGTGAGGTGAAAAGTCGCTTTAAGTTTGTGCAAAATGCCCGTCTGTCCGTCTGTCACACTCAGAATGAAATTAAGTTACACATTTCTTGAAAATAGTCGACAATAAAAGAATACAGTCTTTTTGTTTTGTTTTGTTTTTGCTATTAAGAAACTAAATCGTCCCCATCAGAAGCATTCTTTTGACAACTGGCTTACTTTTCCTTTTGCTCTGGCTAATGAACATTATAAATTATTAATGAACATTGACTAACGCCCAGAATAAAAATCCCTTAAAATATTCTATTATATCATTCGACTGACACATTGTAACTTTTTGGCTAGAGCTTCTTTTACAGAAAAATGAAATTACATCATCTTCAGAAATCTCAATGGCCACTTATTTACTTTCCAATGCTACAAAATTAACATCAATTACATGTGAGATTTCAATAATATTTAATACCCGAAGTACGTCGTCATATGTTAAACCAAGAGTATTGGTTGGGATCCTGATATTACGGTGCTAACTACAAATTCAATAGACTCGATAAAAACACTTTTTTTGAATCAACGCAGTGTCTATTTACATACATGCAGTTGGTATATATCTGAAAGTAAGGTTTTACGTAATGCTTGTGATATTATGAATGATAAAACATTTTAAACATTTTGATAGAATTTCATTACAAAATGGAAATCTGTGTCACCCCTCCCCCCTAACGGGTGTCATCCAGTGCGAACCGCACACTCCGCACCCCTCTAGTGACGCCACTGCTCCTAATGGTTACAGGGCAAGAAAGCAGGGGTCTCCCGTAGTGCTCTGGTAAGAAACTCTGTGTTGTTGAACGTAGTGCCTCATAGCGGCACCTTCGACACGGAGGTCACGCTCATAGCTCCCATGGAGTTCAAGTGACCCTTCAGTTGTCTCCCCGAATCTCTTGGACACTGTTGTAAGACATGCACCTCTGTTTTCCTCTGCCTGCCCCATTAGTTTAAGCAGGAATTGAAAAACTCCAGTATATCGATTATAGCGAATTAATTTAAGTTGAATATATCAGTGGTGCCAAAATACGAACCGCTGGCCAGATCCGACCCTCGACATTGTGTTATCCGGCCCGCCTAAACATCGGACCAAAATGTAGAAAATAACACAAAAAATGTTGAGAAATGTAAGTACCTATTTAGGGTTCTTACTCTTACTCAAAAACACAAAAATGTAGACTGGTTTGAGGCGAATCTAGCATATATGGAACCTTGCATCGAGAAAAAGCGATCTGCACACCTCGCTCGCAAGACAAAGCCAAGTCCAAGATCTTTGGAGGCCTTCAAAAGTGCTAATAAAGAGGCGAAACAAATGGCTAGAAAATGTGTTAACAACTTTTGGAGGGATACCTGCAACAGAATCCAAGACAGTCTCCACTCAGGAAATAGCAAAGCATTATTTGATGGCATTAAAGCGGCCCTGGGTCCAACAGTGTCTAAGCCTGCCCCCCCCTTCTATCCAAATCAGGAGAAAAAATTACAGATCAAACCAAGCAGCTAGACGGTTGGACAGAACACTACCTCGAAGTCTATGCCACACAAAACACAGTAGACGATGTCGCCCTGGCTTCTCTACCAGATCTTCCAGTACTGGAATGCCTAGATGATCTTCCGAGCCTCAGTGACCTTAAAAAAGCAATTAACTGCATAAAAAATAGAAAATCTCCTGGGAGTGATGGTATCCCAGTGGAAGTAGTGAAAGTCAACGAATCACTCCTGCTCCCTGAACTCTATATTCTCCTCTGCCACTGTTGGGAAACAGGTCATGTCCCACAGGACATGCGTGACGCAACTATAGTCACAATATACAAGAACAAAGGGGATCGGAGTGACTGCAACAATTACAGGGGTATCTCTCTCCTCAGTATAGTGGGCAAGATCTTTGCTAGAGTGGCACTATCCAGGCTGCAAGTGATAGCTTCTAGAGTCTACCCAGAGTCTCAGTGTGGATTCAGGAGTGGTAGATCCACTGTAGACATGATATCTTCTCTACGACTACTGCAGGAGAAATTCAGAGAGAGAGACAGACCCCTTTACATCGTTTTTGTTGATCTGACTAAAGCTTTTGACATGGTCAGAAGAAGTGGCCTTTTCAAACTCCTGAGGAAAATAGGTTGCCCTCCCAAACTACTGCAGTTCATTGAGTGTTTTCACGAGGAAACTAAATGCACTGTCAAATTCAATGGAGCCCAATCAGCACCTTTTGAGGTTTGCAGTGGTGTCAAGCAGGGATGTGTGTTCGCACCTACTCTGTTTGGCATATTCTTCTCCTGTCTACTGCATTATGCGTACAACGACATAAACGAAGGTGTGTTTCTCCATACAAGATCCTCTGGAAAACTATTTAATGTATCAAGGCTGCGGGCAAAAACCAAGGTTAGGAAGCTACTCGTCAGGGAACTCCTGTATGCTGATGATGCAGCTATTGTGGCTGATTCTGATATTCAGCTACAGTGCCTGGTTGACAAATTATCTGCTGCTTGCCAGAAGTTCGGCTTAAACATCAGTCAAAGCAAGACTAAGATACTTGTCCAAAACACAAACACTGCACCTCAAGTAAGCATTAATGGCCAACCACTAGAAATTGTTGATCACTTTTGTTACCTTGGCTCCATCATATCCAACAACACTCTACTGGATAAAGACATAAACAGCAGGATAGCCAAGGCAATGGCCACCATGTCACGGCTGCAGAAAAGAGTCTGGGACAACATATTGCTGACTAATAGTACTAAAGCCCTAGTCTACCGGACCTGTGTGTTGAGCACCTTGCTGTACGGAAGTGAAACATGGTCAACCTACTCATGGCAGGAAAAAAAGCTGAATGTTTTCCACCTCCTATGCCTAAGGTGGCAAGATAAGATAACCAATGAAAAAGTGCTACAAAGAGCAGGGTGCCAGGACATCCGCTCTGTTATCAGCAGCAGACGCCTTGGCTGGCTTGGCCACGTTTGTAGAATGCCAGAAGGTCGACTTCCACAGGACATCTTGTATGGCGATCTAATAGAAGGCAGGAGAGTCGCTGGTCGCCCACTTTTACGTTATACGGATGTATGCAAACGCGACATGAAGCTCTTCAAAATCGACACTGGCAACTGGGAAGAGGTGGCACTGGACAGATTTTCATGGAGAGAGAGCATAAAGGAAGGGTCAAAGATTGCAGATGTCATACACTACAGAAGCAGAAAGAAGGGTAAAAATGCAACGGCGCTTGGTGATTATATATGCCCAACCTGCGATTGCAGCTGTGTATCCAGGATTGGCCTCTTTAGTCACACAAGAAGTTGCAAAGGGAAAAGATCGTCTCTCGAGACGTAAAATGCCACAGAAAGATATCAGTGGTGCCAAAATACGAACCGCTGGCCAGATCCGACCCTCGACATTGTGTTATCCGGCCCGCCTAAACATCGGACCAAAATGTAGAAAATAACACAAAAAATGTTGAGAAATGTAAGTACCTATTTAGGGTTCTTACTCTTTGTTTCATGAATTTCACTCCTTGCTAGTTTCATATTCATATAATTTTGTATGTTCTTGTAAGAAAAAAAAAAGTTTATGTTTTAATTTTTAGGCGACATGAATTTTTAGTCATTTTTAGCGGCCCCCGAAAGGGGAATAGACGCTATTAGTTTTGTGTGGTCTGTCTGTCCGTCCGTCAATCCCTCCGTCTGTCCCATTTAGATCTGGTAAACTAGAAAAGATATTGAAAATCCAACCTCATGATATTTTAGACCTTTTAAAAGTTTTGATGGAAAGGCTACTTTTTTCTTTACTGAAAGTGAAAAAAATTTAATTTTTAAAATCATCTATACAGGCAGTTTTTGATGTATAAATACTGCATTTTTACAACTATTCACTACTAACAAACACTGGAGGCCATTTGGTAAGCGAAATGTACATTAATTATATTTTAGCAAATTTTTGCAAACGGTTTTACATTTTTGTCAAAAAAAATTTTTTTTTACAATGTATGGCTAAGTTAAGTAAGTTTTGTCATTCTAAGTACTACATTTACAAAGAGAAAAACTTCTATTTAGCATGCATATATTTTTTTATACCTTGAAAAATTATAAACATCAATCTAGAGATATCCTAGAGTAGCAAAATAGCTATTAATTATTTTCTGAAAGTGCCGTTATCGAGAATCATGTCCCAGATTTTTAGCCCCCAGGTTTGCCGATGAATTTGATAATTCTAAAAATTTGCTCTTTTCGGAAGTGTTGGTGACAATCATTCAGTTGAGACGTTTATTTATGGGGGAAAACAACTAATAGATGGCATTTTGGTGTATCCGGTGCACATCAATATGAAATGTTGATTAATCATGTAACTTAAAAGGTATGCAATAGATTTTGTGTCCTTTTGAGAACTTGTTTTATCAAATTTTTAAGCACTTTCGCTATAATTATTTAGTGATCCGTCCATATGGTGGCCTTGATATTGTTAAAAATCACGAAAATCACTAATACATTTGTAGTTTCAGGGCCGCTTTAGATAATTGGAGACCCTCAGCGACGTGAATTTTTGGTCCCTAGAGAAAAAAATTAAGACCGAAAATAAGCAAGGACTTCAGAAAAACCTCTCATATCTATATCTAGATCAACAAATGAGTTCAATTCATATAGCACAGTTTTACGTAGCGATTTTTAGCCCTATCCAAAGCACCGATAGAACGAATGTGCTTCATGGACGATTCATGATCACGTGACTAGAATAAACGTTTGGCATTTCACCAAATGGAAGAAACAATGGTCTTCTATCATCTGTAGTCTACAAGTAGATCTAAACCTTCGTGAATAAATCTTGAATCATAGTAAAGACTTCGAGCTTGGCTAGTAGACACAGAGACAAAGAGTTTGATTAAATGTTTCGCAATTTTTTCCTTTAAAAAATTTCTTTGAGTTCTGTGCGAGGTCCCCATCATTTTGAAGCCCTAAGTGGCTGCCTAGTTTGCTTATGCCTAAGGCCGGGCCTGTTAGCGTATTTGTAATAGCATTCTGTTAGAACACTCTAAAAGTACAAAAGGTATAGCTTGAAGGGTGGGGCGCTCTTCGCCCTTGTCTCTAACTGAACTTTTCTTGTTCTTATCTCAGCCACTGGAATATGCAATCCTAGCTAGCACTTCTTGACCCGTCTTTATCGTGACAGTACGATAATGACAGACGTAGTACACACAGAGCTAGATGTGTTATTATGCTTTTAAACAAAATTCCTCTACATTTCTTAAGACATGGAGGGAGTATTTCTCTCTTCTTGGTAGGAACACCATCACATGCAATGACGAAGGTGAAGAATTATTTGAAGTTTTATCTATTACATTCTCAACAAGAGTTGGCCGTTGCAGATAATAATAATAATAATAATAAAAAATAATAATAATGATAGTGATAATGATAATAATAATCATAATAATGATAATAATCTTTATTATCCACCTATATGGTGTTACGATTTGTGCATTACACAATTACTTTTTAAATTATGTCATTATGTTTACTTTAGTCATTGGGGATTGTTTGGTTATTGGAAATTGTTTGATTATCTTAAATTCTATCTATTATCAAAACTCTATATTTCAACATTTTCCTTTTTTTCATTTCAATTAATTGTGTCTTTTTTCTTTCCTTTTCCTTTTAGGTCTTTTATTGATGTAGGTAATTATTCCCCCCCCCCCCCAACCCAAATCCATTAAAAACACTTAACATATTGAAAATACACAAGCACACTCACACAAACAAAGCACACACACACACACACAATACACTCACACAAACACAATTCACACACACACAATACACTCTAACAAACACATACACAAGTCACACTCACATAAACACACACAAAATACGCTCACAGAAACACACAAAACGACACACGCAAAACGCACTGAAGCAATGTTTCGGTTTGGGCAAAACAATAGTTTTGTAAATATTTGGAAACCTCTTTTTTATTTTTTTTTGGAAGTGGGGGGGGGGGGGGGGAGGTTCAACAGAAAAAGAGAATGAAAAGAAGAAGAATAGAAAAGAGAGAGGGGACGTGAGCTTCAGGGCCAGGCATATGAAGATTTTAACTGACCATAACAGCGGACCGTGGAAGTCAGTGTTGAGAAAAAAAAAAAAAGTCTTAATTAAAACCAATCCAATGAAAGCAGAAACAAAGACAATGGGAGAGTGGATACGATGAAGCAAACTTGGGGAGAAACAAAACTTGAAAGCTTCCAAAGATTGGTGAAACGCCTTCATTGTGTTTGAAACACAATCCCGTGCTTCACTTGGCTATCGAGAAAAGGGAACATTAAGAAATTGCATTTTTTAAAATTCACAAGGGACATAATCAAAACAAAAACAGATTGTGAATGTTCACATCCGACGCAAACTTTAGGATTTATTCTACCATGTAGTTAAAATAAAGCGACTGATGTTTTCCCAGTAACAAGTGTCCAGATCCTAATCCTAAATTATAAATTGACACAATTTTATCCTAAACTACGTGAAAGTGAGAGGCTACATTTATCCCTGTTCAAGCTAGGACTTCTTTCAAATGTACAGTACTTCTAAGTGTTGATTCTTATTGATTCTTACAAATGATTGTCAGAGACTGAGCTACGCGTGTCCACCTTCTTAGCTTTATTCAATGATCTGTAACTGGATAGTTGGTTGTTGTTTTTGTTTGTTTGTTTTTTGCTTTCGCCTTTTTTTTTTGGGGGGGGGGGGGGGTCATGTCCCTTTTTCTCGTACTGTTTTGTTTGGTGGACACCTACCACCGATTTCCGATTAACATAAAAAAAATTGTGAAGCTGGATAGATACATATCCATCTATCTAAATGTTTTGGCAAGATTAGTTGTTTTTTGTGTGAAATACCAATGAAGAATGCTTATTTTGAAATTAATGCACCTGACTTGGCCTTTAATTAATTGATAAGAATTGAAAATATTGGCTCTAGCAGTCTACGGGGGCAGGTGTTGTAAAGCTCATCTTTTTCTACGACCAACAGTTAACAAGAGTATCATGTGGCAAGTACAAAGACAAAGCATCCTTACTTCGGCAACTAAAATCATTTACATTTGGCTACACTAAAATCGATCCTCAAAATCCCTGTCTATAAATGGATACAAACCCCAGACTTATCCGTTCGGAAGCCAAGCTCTTTACCACTGGGTCACCACCAGTACGTTCCTTCTCATCGTGTTAAAACAAAACTTATGAAAAAGTTAAGAGTGGTGACTGTTGACACGATGGACTCAAGATCCAATGCTACCCGCTTCCATGTTCTGTCGTCCTGCATGAGGTTGGGACTTTGACAGTAACAATCTTTCTTACTGGGAATAATGTCAAGCAATTAATCCAGAAATATGAAATTAGAGAGGAAGAAAGAAAAGTGAAAAAAGAAACTTGGAAAGAAAGAAATAGGAAAAAAAGAAAGTCTCCACTGACCTCTTATTTCAATTCTTTCCTTTCATTTTCAAAGTCACGAGCGCACGCCGCTTCATAGCGCGCCATCATTTCCTGTTTCATATGAGCGCGGATGAGTTGCGGCCCTTGTCCGGCTTTCTTTGACACTAAATAGGCCCGTTCCTCTGTTTGGTTATCTTCTCCTATGTATTGTCAGTAATTACTGCCCCTGCCATAGGACAATATTTTGATATGAGAAGTGTTTGATAAAAAAGTGAGGGGGGAAAGAAACGCCGGAATATCACAGTCAGAACGAGGCTGTACGGAAGAGTAGCACCCATTTTCTTTTTCCACGATGCCGGGCGATGATTGGCTCGTTGACACGAGCATAAACAAAACACGTGCATCCGATTGGTTTCTTTCACAGAGGCGCAAGTCCGCAAACATTAGCTCTTGGTTGGTTTAGAGAGTTTCATTTTTTTTTCCCTAGAGGCTACTGGGGAAGATCATCTTCTAGTTCTTAATAAGAAGTATTGACTTAGCAGTTCTATAACGGATGTTGACCAGACATGACGAAATTTGAGCGCGAAGCTCGGGATATTTCTGATTCTGGAACTTAAGACAGTGAAGACAGAGACACATCTCAATGACCTTCTTTTTTTCACCTTCTCTTTATGCTCGTATTTTTTCTATTTCTATAGCTCCGATTGTGACTAAGCCAAGATGATTAAAGACTAATTAGATGTATATAGTGTTAAGACATTAGTAAGATCGGAATTTGGACCCTCAATCCTCTGTCTTCCTCCTCTTTTTTGTCGTTCATTCTTTTTTTTATAATTTCTCTCTTTTATTATTGAAATAAAAAAAAAGTCATTGTGAATTACATTTATAAGAAAATACTAATTGCAAATATCTTTTCTTCTTTTCTGTCTCTCTCTATCTGTCTCTCTTTCTTTATTTTTTTCTATCTCTCTATCTCTGTCTCTCTCTCTCTGAATCTGTCCCACTCTCTGTCTCTGGCTCTCCCACTCTCTGTCACTTTGTCTCTCTCTCTCTCTGACTCTCTTTCTGACTTTCTCTCTCTGACTCTCTCTGTCTATCTATGTCTCTCTCTCTCTGGATCTCTCTGAATCTCTCTGTATCTCTCTTTCTTTATGTCCCTTTCTCTGTTTCTCTCTCTCTCTATTTCTCTCTCTCTCTGCCTCTCTCTCTGTATCTCTCTCTCTCTATGCCCCCTCTTTCTCTCTGTCACTGTCTCTCTCTATCTCTCTTTCTATATGTCCCTTTCTCTGTTTCTCTATATATATTTCTCTCTCTGTATCTCTTTCTCTATGCCCCCTCTCTCTCTCTGTGTATCTCTCTGTCGTTCCACTCCCTCCTTCTGCTTTAAAAAAAAATCATTTGGAGTTCCATTTAACTAATAATAATGATAATAATAATAATTATTATTATTATCAACATGTTTGTTGTCTGTGATGACATTTGTTTTACAATTGTGCATTACAAAAAAAAAAAACACTACATACTTAGAGCAAACAATGTGTACAATAGCACACAAGAAATATACGTTCCTAGTGTCTCTTCAACATAACATGTGCAATGTAGTACATTAGTTGACATTTTGTTCAACAATTCAATTGCCAAAAGAATCATGAAGTCCTTTTTGTGATCGTTGTCCTCTATCTACTATAAAATAAACGCAAGCTAGCTCTCACTTCCTCTCTCTCTCGTTCTTTCTTCCTCTCTTTAACAAAATAATTTCTTTTCTGTTTCGCCCTCCAACGCCTCTCTTTCTGTCTAATATAATCAGATTAATGTTACACTATTTGATTTCCACTGTAAAGTTTAAACACAGTAGCTCTTCTTTGTTTCAATTTAATTTTTTTTTTTTTTAATGAAACATCCAGTTCACATTATTTAGCAATAAAATATATTGACAAATTAAAAAAAAGAAGACAAAGCGACATGAAGATATATTGGAGACAATATACGTAAACGTAATAGAATGGTCGTGCCTGGTCGTGCGCTGGACTGTTGTTCGGATTTATCGATGGTCGAGGGTTCAAATCCTGCCCGCCATCCCCCATCGTCCTGCGGGAGGTTTGGACTAGGAAGTAAACTATCTTCAACTCTGAAGGAACATCCGAAACATGTCAAACATTTTACAAAACATTTTAATAAAAAAATACTGGAAAATAAAAGTATGTATTTAGGAAGAGACTTTGAAATAAAAAGACAAACTAAAAATTTGTAGGCCGCCATATTGAAAGTTCATTGCTGCCAACTAGCATAAGAAAAGAAATTGCTTGAGCTACACAAGATAAGGATGAGAAATTAGATTTTTAAAGTACTAAAAGGTATACATTTAAAAATAATAGCTTATTTACACTTTACACAAAGCAGAAATAACAAAATGGACAATTAAATTTATTAGCCTCCAATAAAAGATGTTCATGAAATTCAAATGTTCAGACCTTTTCCTTTAAAAAGAAAATGTTCATGAAATGGCCGTTATTTTTTGGAAGTTTGAGTCTCCTTTCTAGAGTAACGAGAGATTGAAGGATCTGATCTCATACCTCACTAAGTCATCCATTGGCAAATCCCTTGTATGTAAATCTCTGTAATTGCTTTGCTGGAGCAGACAAGGATATTGAAAGCCCATTAAAAACTTGAACCTAAAAATTAATCCGAAATGAAAGAAAGAAAGGCAGAGCCATTGTCATTCTGTGCGATGTCTAAATTACAGACAAATTACAGACAGTGTATAGAACAAACAAACACGCACGCACAAACACACTGATCGTACTTCGGCGTCCCTATTATCTACAACCAACTTCCCAACAGACATAAAGTGTTTTTTTTTTCAGTATGTTTGGTGTGATTGGGGGGGGGGGGTAGTGTTCCGTTTTGCAGAGGACTAATCTCCGCATCGCAAGAGAGAGAGAGAGAGAAAAAAAAATATTGAGTGAGAGAGAAAGGTAGAGAGAGAGAGAGAGGGAGAGAGAAAGAAAGAAAGCGAGAAAGAGAGACAAAGAACGAGAAAGAGAGAGAGAGATAAAGAGAGAGAGAAAGATCGAGAGAGAGAGAGAAAGAGAGAACAAGAAAAAGAGAGAGAGAGAACAAGAAAGAGAACGAGAGAGAGAGAGAGTGTGAGGGAGAGAGAGAAAGAAAGAGATAGAGAAAGAGAGAGACGGGAAAGAAGGGCTAGATCATCCGATCGTTCTAATCTGCTTTTTCTATGCGCTATTATGGCGGGAAGCAAAACATACCTCCTTGAAAAATTTACATATTGGCAGACTTGGCCCAGCTCACTGTTATAAACATGACATTTAAGATGCTAGAGGGGGTCGAGGGTCCACCCTCCCCTAACCTCCTTCACCGCCTTTCCTAAAGTTTACGCCTGATTCATACCTTGACTCTTTTTCCTTTTTTTTCTCTTTTGTAATATATGATCAGCATTTTTACTCAGTTATTCGAAAAATACACAGAATGACAAAAAATACCCAGACGCTTTTTTTTCTAGAGGGTTAACGACCGTTACATGTGGCCAGTATTACTTTCAACCATCAAACGTATGTAAGTTACCCGTTACAGATTTTTGGGAAACTTTGGGGCGTCCCGAAGTACAAAATCGAAGTCTTCACTTGGAATCGAACTCTGGATCCGCCTGCTCAGAAGTCAAGTTCTTTACTACTCCGCCATACGTATGCATTATACATGAATAAAAAAAAACACAACAGAAGACCGAAATAAATTTTTGGATTTATTTTAATCATGGAGAGTTTAATCAAATTTACAATCACCCAACTAATTGCTGAAACATACACTTGGCTGACACTACTTTAGGGGCTCTACTGCTGCAGACCAGCCAAATCATCACAAATTTTCCCGGTAGTTTAGGGGATACTACAATGGATTATGTTTCCTTTATTGAATCTCTAACCTGACAGCGCAAGATAATTTTAAACACGTTATATAATAATAATAACAATAAAATAATAATAATAAGCTCAATCCTGGCAGTATCTAACATTGAAATTTAATTCTTTTTTAAATAATTTTGATATACTAGATAGACATCCTTTTATATAGGCTTGTGCATAGCCATGAAAGCACCGTATGTTTTTTTCTGAATCTCTTCTAGGCTTAAATCCTTTTTTGCGTCGTCGAGATCAATACATTAATTCTACCAGTCTCAGAGGGGTGGTACCATTTCACTTGGTTCTATGTATACAACTATAGAGTTCATGAACGCTTAACTAGTTAAAGCCTTTGTAAAGGTTTTGAAATATGATAGTGTAATGACAGTAAGGAGACATTGTTACCTAAAAGAATTAGGAATATTAAACATGTTCTTCTTTGACTGGGAGTTCTATTTATCAAAATGTCTAAGAAAAACAAATCTATTAGCGATATGAATTTTCAAAAATAATTTCTAAAATGCACAAGCATTAATAAATTTACCCAGATATAGTGGCAAATACATAGCCATGAAAGCACCGTATGTTTTTTCTGAATCTCTTCTAGGCTTAATTCGACATCGTTTCGCGATAGGTCACGTGTCCAGACGTTTCCAGGGCAACGACGCCATGTTTACGTAGCGTCTGCCGTGGTTACGTGGTGATGAAAGTGGGAGATAGGCTCTGTGCTCGGAGTGATAAAACAATTGTTATGATTCGTTGAAGAGGAGAATTATTAAATAGAGAGGCAGGAGAGGAAACAAAAGGGGGAAAGCGAGAGAGAGCAATGAAGAGATGGATAATGTAAAGAGAGAGAGAGTAAGAGACAGAGGGTGGTAAGGTTAGAGAGAGATACTAAATGAAGAGGGAAGAGCAAATGCAAGAGAGAGGAGAGAGAGAGGAGAGAGACAGGAGAGAGAGAGGAGAGAGAGAGGAGAGAGAAAAGAGAGAGAGAGGAGAGAGAGAGAAAGGAGAGAGAGATGTGAGAGCAAGAAAGAGGAGAGAGAGAGGAGAGAGAGGAGAGAGAGAGGAGAGAGAGGTGAGAGAGGAGAGAGAGATAGGAGAGAGAGAGGAGAGAGAGGAGAGAGAGAAGAGAGAGAGGAGAGAGAGAGGTGAAAGAGGAGAGAGAGATAGGAGAGAGAGAGAGAGGGAGAGAGAGAGGAGAGAGATAGGAGAGAGAGAGAGGGGGAGAGAGAGAGGAGAGAGAGACGAGAGAGAGGAGAGAGAGAAAAAAGAGAGGAGAGAGGAGAGAGAGGAGAAAGAGGAGGGAGAGGGAGGAGAAAGAGAAGAGATAGAGGTGAGACCATAAAGGAGAGAGAGAGCGAGGAGAGAGAGGAGAGAGAGAGGAGAGAGAGAGAGAGAAGGAGAGGAGAGAGATAAGAGAGAGAGAGAGGAGAGAGAGAAGGAAAGGAGAGAGGGATGAGAGAGGAGAGAAGAGAGAAAAAGAGAAGAGAAAGGAGAAAGAGAATAATAGAGAGAATGTAATTTACTTTTGACAAGATTCTAGCAGATTGGTCATTTGAATAGAAATATTTCTTATATACATATTAATGTATATTTATCCAAAGAGAACAAGAATTAGGATGTGTATAGACTTAGACTTAGACTTAGGTCCTCCCGCGCCGTTCGGCGCATTGGGCGGCAAGCTGTCTCCATAAAGATCTGTCACTGGCAATGTCTGAAGCCTCCTCACACCTGGTGTCCACTGTTTTGAGGTCCTCCATGAAGGTGTGTCGCCAAGTAATACGAGGGCGTCCCTGTTTGCGCTTTCCTTGTTTTGGCTTCCATGTTATCGCAACTCTTGGTGTGCGTAATTCATTTTGACATAGAACATGTCCCGCAAACCTCATGCGACGCTCAGTCACAACCTCACCAAGTGTTCGACTCCCAGTTCGGCATAGGATTTCCTTGTTTGAGACCCGATCTGTGTAACTGACTCCCAAAATCCGTCTCAGCCATCTCTGTTGAGCCACATTTAGTCTTTTCTCAATTTTGACAGATGACTTCCACGTCTCATATGCATATGTAGCAGTTGGAATGACGATTGTGTTGAGAAGGTGTATTTTTGTCTCGAGTCCAATGGCTTGGCTAGTCCAAATAGGCTGCAGCCTTTGGAAAATGCTCCCTGCCTTTCCTATTCGGCACTCTACATCATGGTAAGCATCTCCATCATTTGTTATGATGCTGCCAAGGTACGTGAACTTGTCCAGCTCTTCAAGCTTTGACTCGCCAAGTCTGACGGGGACACCCTTTGCCTTATATCCCACTCGCATAATTTTAGTCTTATCCAAGTTTATGCGGAGGCCAATTTTGGGTGCCTCTCTGTCTAGGCTCTCCGTCATTTCTTGAATGCATTTATTTATAGCCCCGAGTAGTGCAACATCATCAGCAAAGTCCAAGTCCGTCAATCGGAGCTGTTCATGCCATGGAATACCAAAGGCAGTCTGGTTCTTTGCTCTCCTCATCATGTAGTCGATGGCTAGGAGGAAAAGGAGGGGAGATAAGATGCACCCCTGTCTCACACCTGTCTCGATTGTAAAAACTCTGTTGTTCCCTCTTCTGTTTTAATGCAGCAACTAGATTGACTGTAAAGGTGTCGTAGGATCTGGACGAATTTTTCTGGGATACCGTATTCTCTAACTATTTTCCATAGTGATTCTCGGTGGATACTATCAAACTATACTTGGACCCACAGGTGAGGAGGCAGGCTGGAAGACCAAAGTGAACATGGAGAAGATCAGTAGACCAAGATGCAAAGACGGCAAGATGAACATAGCTCCAACTGATGAAAATGCCCAGAACAGAGTTTGGTGGCGAAGTGCTGTTGCAGCCCCATGCTCGCTGGGGGTCAAAAGGACTAAGTAGCTAAAATACTTAGAATGATACAAAGTTAAAGGCACATTTCTTATTCCATATGCACGGAAGAATTTCTGAAATTGATCTATTTTCCCTATTGCCATTAGAGCATGGAACGGGTTGCCTGAATCAGTCAGAAAAACAATGATTTAGCCAAATGTAAGTCTCTAGCACACGGATAGGGCGTAAGACGTAATTATCTTGTTTTCATAAACGTCTTTAATTCATAAGTATAAAATAAGAAAAGAAATAATTATTCTAAGTCTTTAGTCTGAAAAAGATAATAATTGTAATATTTATTTACATATGTAATGCTTCTTTTGTTGTTTTGTTCTTGAGGGCTTCTCAATAATAATTTATGGACTTGCATTACAAACATTTTAACCAATCAATGTATCGATGTGTATCGTGCTAATGAAAAAACATTATACTTGACCAGGTCTATGCTATTACATTTACGATTCATACACAGACACACTATATTACGACATTCGTTTTAATTGGAATAACATGCTTAATTAATTCGTTATTCACTCAGCAACAGTTCCCATATTAGGTCAGGCATTCCTATTAACACAGCGCGTGATATTCAAACGCATTTTTTAATTTCTTTCTTTACCGCCATTTATTCTTTATCATTATCTTCGGTGAAGGCTTTTGTTTAGAGTGACGGCAGATGTCGCCATATGCGCGCGCAATGCATTCATTGCGAGGGAGTTGTCCTTCCCTTTTTGACGATCTAATAATAGACCTTAGACCTCGCTGCTCAATAGCATATACGTTCAATTAGTGGTTCAATTGTTTGTCGATAGTAAGTGCGCGTGTCTTTGATCTGCATCGTCTGTCACGTGATCAGCAATGTGGGCACGAGAGAGATGATCATGTACATATTTTACAAAATTCTCAAAAGCCATCAATATCTCCCCTAAAGGGGAACGGGCCTCCGCAATGTGGGCAGTACGCGGAAAAAGGCGCCGAAACACCTGTCACCATAGTTTTCCTATGAATGACTATTTGTTTAGAAAGCTGGCGACACCTTGCGGTGAATGAACAGCGTAAGCTTGCAAGTGAGAGGGGGGGGGGGGGTGTTAAAGAGAGAGCACGGTCATTACATTCACGGCTACGGCTGCTTTTAAGCTGGACAATCAAAAGATTACCAAAGAGTACAATGTAAAAAAGAGATACAGTATATGGTAGGTATATCATTAATACATTATGTCCAATGCAACATTTTTTTGGGGGGTAACAAATACAGACTTCTGATCAAACGTAACCCACAACTTTCATGCATTAGAGCGTAACATTAGCTTAGGTGGATATGTATTGGACGAAAGAGTGGGGCAGAGGACGGTAAGACAAGGAGGATTAAGAGTTTGTAAAGAACATCCTGTGGCCAAACTTCTGCAGAATTAAAGACAAGATGAGAGGAAAGAAGAAAAGAATGGCGAAAACAAGGAGAGTTGTGTAGGAGAGTTGTGTAGGAGAGTTGTGTAGGAGAGTTGTGTAGGAGAGTTGTGTAGGAGAGTTGTGTAGGAGAGTTGTGTAGGAGAGTTGTGTAGGAGAGTTGTGTAGAGGAGCTGAACGAGGAAGAAAAAAGAAACAGAATGATGAAGAAGAAAGAGAATGATGAAGAAGAGAGAGAATGATGAAGAAGAGAGAGAATGATGAAGAAGAGAGAGAATGATGAAGAAGAAACAGAATGATGAAGAAGAAACAGAATGATGAAGAAGAAAGAGAATGATGAAAAAGAGACAGGACGAACTTTCCATTGGAAGAAAAGGGCGGGAAAAAAACGGTGAGCACAGTTACAACGTCTGCTCCGTCACTTCTGCTCCGAGGCGGAAACGTCAGCCTAGTTGACAAGCGACTGAAGGCGCGCGGGGCTGATTTCCTGATCTTCTTTTCTCCCTCCTGCTTTGAGCTCAAAGCGCCTTGTGAACAGACGTCGGTATTTCTGAGAATGTAGTCCTTGTCAGGATGAAGATGTGAAGAAGATGAGAGAGAGAGAGAGAGGGGTTTTGTTGAGGAGGAGGCCATGAGAGTAAGCAGATAAAGGCGGATAAGGTTTTGGAAACGAGAGTATATGAGATTGGGCAGGAGAGTATGAAGAAATATTTAAGAGTACAACACTATACACGCAAGTGCCTAGAGAGTAGAGACAAACGAGATGAAAGAGAAATTAATAGAGAGCGGGAGAGAGTGTGTGAGAGTGTGTGAGAGAGAGAGAGATTGAGAAAGAGAGAAAAGAGACAAAGTTGAGAGAGAGAAAATAGAAGAGATACTGAGAGTGGAATAGAGAGAGAAATGAAAGAAAAAGAGGAAGATAAGAGACCAGGGGGAAAGGCTTGTGAGAGAGGAAACAATGGGAAGAGCAAGAGAGTGACTGAGTATCAGAGAGATTCAAGAGAGTACAGTGGAGCTCAGTTAGTAAAGGGCATAGGCGAGAGAAAGAGAAAGATTGAAAGCCGTAGAGAAAGATAAAAGAATATGTCAGAGATAATTACAGAGATAGAATGGGAGAGAAAAAACGTCAGAAAGTACGAAAATGTATAGGAATGAAACAACAAAAATAGATCATCAAAATGGAAGAAAATAAAGTGAGAAAGAAAGAAAAGTTTTGTTGTAATGTTGGACTTTCAATATCGCATGGAACACTTCTGAGAAAAGAAAGGGTCTGCGGACCAACCAGAAGCCTACTTTGGCGTATCAGTGAATATCTCACACAACTCTAAGTAAAGGGCCTGATACCCAAATACATCTAATAATAATAAGACTTGTCTTCGAGTCCGAAGAATAATGAGAAATGCAGCATGCCCCAGCTGTGACCTGCATATTTTTGCCACAACCACGGCAAGCATAACTATTGTCCGCCGGTGGTCGATAAAGATTTTCTTTTCGCCGTCTGCGTCTGTCTTTGAAAGCGTTCTAAGTCCGCATGTAATGCATTTACATAAAGAACATTGCGACATTCCAAACACATGCGTCTGCAAATGGAAGTAAATGGGTCCTGCTAAACAACTGAACGGAACATGATCATAGCAATTCCTTGATAGAAGGGCATTTTATACATTATATGCGTACACCTTATATATTAAGTATTATCATTACAGCTTATTAAATAAGATACATGTAGACAAATGGAAGAGAACAGACTCAAATGGAGACAGATGTGTACATTTTGTGATGCTTGCTCCTGAATAGCGCTTCTTTCTTACTATGCTTGCTCAATGCTCTTTGGTGCAAATCTCTTTCGTGGACAAGTTACGAGAGCTGGGTATCTTGAAGATGGTTTCAGTGCTTCTTTTAAGGCACAACTCAGCTGAGTGAAATCCCATTTCTAGTCTACATCGGGTTTTGTTAAATAGCCATGCAACTTATGTCACTTATTCAAATATCTTAAAGAATGAATAGCCTGGAGTAGAATCATACAAGCACGAGAGATCTATATTTAGTACATATGGCAAACAGAACATCTTCCAAACACAATGGATTATAACTCATCTATTTTATGGCTGACTGTCAACAAGGGAGAGTAGAAGAGCTTTACATCATCTGTATGAGTAAGGTCTAAAAGGGGCGCCTTTTTACAAGTGCCACAGTTCAGTGTTCAGTTTGTGAAATGTTTAAGTTTAAAAAACATACACATATTTAAGACTAGGCGTAAAGGAATGAAGGATCCGAACCTGATCTGTCTACCGGTATAACCGAACCATATGTTTTCAGGAGTGCATTCCCAGCGTCTTTTGTACATTAACTAGCAGACTCCTGTTACCATTTTTTTTACGCATTGCCGCGCTATAGGGACAGATCCTCGATGATTAGAAACTGCTTTGTGCAAATGGGGTGGGGTTAGGGGTGTGTAAAATAGTTTAAAAGATGGTTGTGAGTAGAAGAGGGTGTGATGTTTGGAGTTGTCGGAGAAGTGGTTGCCGTGGGAGTAGGTATATGTTACGACATATGTTTTCGCTGCAGACGTATAGCGTAACTATCTGGAGGTAGTGCTCTATTGCTACGCATTTACAGCCCCCCCCCCTCCCCCCGGGGCCATCGTCATTTTTACCAGCAAAGAAAAAAATTGTCTGAGCCTTGAACTCTCAGCTCTAACAAACATACTTCCTTCTACATCCTCGCTAACACCCAGTTGTTCTTGTTCAGTTAGAACGAAGTTGTCAAGAATAGCCCATCACACTAAAAGTTAAACAACCTGACACCCAGTTAAACCCAAATCCTAAGTCATGACCTAATACCTGGGTTTGACCCTACAAGATTAAGGCTGCTTGCACATTACTCTGCTATCGCCGTACAGAGAAAAAAATGTTTTTTTTTTTCTTTCTCTTTCTTTTTCTTACATTAGACGCAATTTTCCCGCGCCTTATTTAGTTATTCCACATTTGAATTTATTTCACTTATTGAGTTGTTGTTTTTTTAAGATTAATCGTAAACGAATTACTTATTTTTGATTGGTTGATCTGGCATCGCTGTAAGGATGAAATCGTCTAGTGTGAACGCGTCTATTTTAACGCGTAGTCATAACCACCCTTATGGTAAACATCGAGTTCAGTGACAAGACACTAATAAGACATGGATATTTAGACCAAGGGTTCAATACCAAATCTTCTCAGTTTAAAATGCTGTTTCGAAACTGAAAGCCTCGTTAGTGCTACTCCAATAACACTATAACAATCAACAACTTCAAAACTTTTATTTCTAATTATTCATATTATTGTTTGCATGTATTTAAGCTTCTAATTCTAGACTAAACACGCCTGATTCAAGGGTAACAAACTACCGGAACTATGCACTCAGGCAATTGTATGATAAGTCCTCGGGCTATGGTTTTTCTTTTTCACGTCCATCTCATAATCAAAATCATACAGTTCTACAAACAGTTTGTCCCTCATGGTGGTATTCTGGGCTAAACATGAGTTTGAGCCTCTTTATAACGAAATCAGCTTTCAATAAGGTTGGCCAGAATTCTCTGGAGACATTCCTCAGGGGCATTTTTAGGCAAGTTCCAATTTTCTTTTTTAAGAACATAAAATAAGATAATATAATTGTATTGGTCCAAATAAATGGACATTTAGTCAGAACTACAATTGTCAAGCAGCTCAGCATTATTTCTATAACAATAACAGTCTTGGGCCCACTACTATCTTTAATTTACATAAATGATTTACCAAATTGCATTACTTCAGGAACAAAAGTCAGATTATTTGTAGACGATTGCATAATATATAGAACAATAAAAACAACACAAGACACAGATATTTTACAAAGAGAATTAGATGAATTACAGAAATGGGAATCAAATTGGAGCATGTCTTTCCACCCAGAAAAATGTCAGTTGTTAAGAGTAACAAAAAAACAAAACAAATTAATTCCACTTATCTTATTCATGGCAAACCAGTAACACAGACTAAAAACGCAAAATACCTAGGTGTTATAATAAATGAAAAACTGTCATGGAATCCACATATTGATGAAACTATAAAAATAATTCAAAAAAAGCATTAGGGTTTATTAAAAGAAATTTCTATTAATCAAATAAGAACAAAAAAACTAAAATGTGATTTAACCTTGGTTAGGCCAATAATAGAATATGCATCCTCCGTTTGGGACCCCTCAACTCAAGAAAACATTAAGAAACTGGAACAGACACAAAATAGAGCAGTGAGATTCATAACAAATGAATATTCACATTTGACTAGAGTAACACCATTAGTAAAATCACTAAATTTAGAAAGCCTTCAGGACAGAAGACTCAAAAGTAAAGTAGCAATTATACATAAAACACTGAACCATAATCTTCAAATACAAAAACAAAATTTAATAAAATACTCTGAAAGACACAAAGATAAAGGCGCATTCCTCGTCCCATATGCTAGGACAAATTTGTACAAATACTCCTTCTTCCCTAGTGCTATTAGAGCATGGAATGGGTTGCCTGAGCTAACCAGGAAAACCAGTGACTTTGCAGAATTTAAGTCATTGGTTAATATGCATGACTAAATGCATGACGTAATCATCTTCTTTTTGGAAGTAACGTCTGTATTATATAAGATAAGATAACAATATAGATGCAAACACAAACAACATTCACTCATAAGCAGCGCTTTGTGATTTTGGCTTCTATGTACTTCTCGGTGACGACAATGACATTTAACACCCTGACTGAAAGTAGAATATAGGAGTTTTGAATATCCCCATTTGAACCTTACTAAAAAGGAGCCGATCACTTCGTCCAGATATGATGTAACTGTGTTGTGGGTATTGTTAATGTTAGAGTTAAGTCCCTTACACGCCTTTTGTCATAAGGTATTTCAGAAAAAGTTGGTCTGTAGCAGAAAAAGGGTATTGGATTAAAATTGGTAAAATGGCTGTATGTAGATTTAATAAGTATGTATTAAAAAAAATACTTTTAAAACATCCGTTGAATCTTTAACCAGTAGCTGGCCAATTCTCTTCGTTTAATTTATTATCGTATTGAAACAAAGAAAAAACAGAGCATCTAAATTCTAGAGACATGCACACAATATATATAGATATTTATTGGTATTAAGGCAGTGGAAGATAGCATTCATCATACTGCAGTTACAGGAAGTACGAGAGATCTAGGCATGCGCATGAAGGGAGCGCTTGTGTGTGAGTGAGTGATTTGTATAAGAATTGGGTCATTGCAACTGTGTAAGTAAAAAAAATAATAATGGTTTGAATGGCGTCTATGTGTTGCTATGCATGTGTGTGGTCGTGATCAAATATGTGCTTTTTGAGTGAAATTGTATGTAATGTGAGTGTGTATGTTAATGTTAGTCTGTGTGGAGGAGTGTACGTGTGTGTGTGAGTAATGACAAGGTGGAGGGATGATAAGCAGAGACAAGTGTCTCGTGCGGGTATCGCGCCAGCAATATGTTGACCTCTGACCTTCTGCTTTTCTCCACCGACTAGCAGACACAAACTCTTTAAGCCTAAAAGAGTTAAATGTAAACAGACGCACACAGCATACGCAAACATTCATACACATGTTCACCCACGCACATATAGACACATACCCATACACACAATCAGACAAACTACTATCAGTGAGATATAGATGAGGTATGTGTATGGGTGGGGGAGGTGTATTAAAAGGTTTAAATCTTGTAACATTGTAGTTATAGCTTACAAATGCCGCATGATTTTCTTTTGACTTTGTCGCAGGTTGAAAAAACGCCTTTTTTGATGCTTCCGGTTAAGGGTAATGACTCTATAGTTCTTTCAACACTTGCCTATATCATTATTTCTGCTAATTCCTTTGCCCTTGCCTATTTTTTTTAAAATTCAGAACGAGGGCACGCTGCAAAAAGTGGATATATTTCTTTACACAAATGTTACACAATCTTCTTAAACATTTTGTCCAGGCTGAAGAAAAAAAAAAAGAAGCAAAAAAATCCTTAAAAAAAAAAGAACTTATTTAAGGAAAAGAACTATATCTCTCAATAATGTAGAAGCTATTTCCCATATTCAAAATTTTTAAAAAAAAATTAGTCACCAATATTTGATTGACAGTTTTGGTTAATTTTTTAATTGATTCATGTTCTGTTAGGTACAATACAAAGTTTTTATAGCTTCAATTGGATACGAGAATGAGTGTGGGAGAGATAACGTGTTCCATTCTCATTAAATTTGACATTGGCTTATCAAGAAAGAAAGTAGAAAGCTATTGTTCTCACAAGATTCAGGGGCGTCTCAAGGGAAGCGAATTACAAGCACTCAAACCAAACAGTAAGTGCCATTGCCTTAAAGAGTTTCTCTCCGAGAAAAAAAAGTTAGTTTATAAAAGTAGTGGGATAATTGCAGCTGGTATAGTAGCAACTTATCATTTCCGAAATCTAATGCGAACTACGGCAATGAGTGGGCAGAACAATAATGTAAACAAGCTAGAATTCATTTTAAATTTTCTTTTTCATGCATTCGATTGCGATGGACTACCGTCATTACAAATGTGCAAGCTTTAATTTCTCATTGCACATAAAACCACACGTCCAAGGTCAAATCCTGGTGAAGACTGAAACTCAAATACCTGACTTTTTAAAAAAGTCTACACGCTTTATCGCTCGTATTTTTTTTAAACCCAGCCTCAGTTTCCCGCTTCTTATATACGCCGCCCATGTCTTCACTTCTGCAACAACATGTCTTCTGGTCAGTAGTACTTTTGTAAGCATCACGTCTAGACTAGATGACCTTGACTGTCGTGCGCTTCTTGTTTGGTATTTTCTTTTGAGCATCATAAAGGTTCGTAAGTTTCTGTTCCTAAGGATGCGTTATATTAGTGTCATTGTTCTTTTGTTATGCCTTAAGATGGAGTTCTCTTGTTTTGCCTTGAGATGGAGTTCTCTGTGTTGTGTTCTTCCCCAGAATTGGGTAAGTTAGTATTTGACTACCTTCTGAATGTCGTAGATCTAAAATCGTTTCCTTTATAATCGTGTGAATGGCAGTATCAAAAGAGTGTGTATTCTTCTTATCTAGGGACGCAGGATTGGGACTCTGCTGGTGTCGAGTCTGAGTTGTATGGTTGGTATTTGACTATTGCCCGTAGCGTTGGGGTGGGCGTTGTGAGCCCTGATCGACTATGGCACTGAGATTAAGGTGTGCTATAGTTCCTTTGAATGTAATTTATAATTGCTTTGTAAATGCTATTGATATTTATTCGTAATGTATGCTTCATCATATCATATATTCATTAAATTGTTAAACGTAGAATCTTGTTGTAAAATAATGTACATTAACTTACGTTGTCATTAATATTGTACACGTTGAACAACTGATGGTATTCACTACATGTTACATTGAAAAACCCTGTATTTAGCGTTGGCCAGTCACGGCTTCGATGCTGATATTATCTGCTTGGATTTGAACTGTCGAGGTGGGGAACCTGGGAACTCGAGGAACTTATGTCTACCCCGAAGTCAACGAGCTGAAATCCCACCCTGACATTGACGACCTTTCTTGGTTCACAGCGCACGCGCAAAAAAGCAAGGCTTATCCTATCTGTGTGTTAGTCTCCTTCAGTCGTAGATCGACGGCTTATCCTATACATAGTCAAGTTCCTTGATGTCGAGTTTTCGTAAGAATGTGATTTTTCAAGCTAGATACTAATCATCAACTAGGCGCTTATTTAAAAATTCCAAATTAGCTTTTAAAACGTCGTATTTAAATGAAGAGTTGTAGGCCCTTATGTCATCTACTTCAGACACTATACTGTTATTGTAAAGGTCAGCAAAATATAGAATCTCTTTGCACGTAACATCAGGATTCCGAGATTCTTAAATAGTAGAACGTCCTTTACTCGGACGTCAATTAGCCGGAAAGTCAAATATCCGGACTGCCATTTTGTTTTGTATTACAGTACGGCAGTGTTTCCCAAACCGTGTTCCGTGGATCACTAGGCCTGAATAGGTGTTATACAAATTACTTGAATAATTAACTAGTAGTCCATCCGTGAATAAATCTCTCTAAAAAATAAGCATAAAGGTTTCGCTAAATACTCAGAATCTGCGAAGTGAAAAGTTAAGTGAAAAGTTTGAGAAACACTGCAGTATGGTAGCAGCACGCAGGCACGGCGAAATAGCAGCATTTTTTAAAATCAATAAATGCAGGCTACTCAGTATAACTACTACTACGTATGACGCTTTAATCCTTTTTATATTTTACTTGAATTTTATATCTACGTACGGTGCGATATCCCCCACCCTTTATGAATTTTCTCTATATTAATGGTGAAATAGGCCTTTGTTTTCATAATATTATATGTGGTTTATTCAGATAATACTTTCATTTACACTAACACACAAGACAAACAGGTTAACGCATCCACGTCCAGACCATATAAACTGTTGAGCAGTCAAGGTTATTGAGAAGTTGTATATAGTTCATGATCATTTCCACTGGAGTTCATCAATTATAAAGTCATAGTCGCAGATACAGAAGTTTTTCATGCTCCTTACAAAGAGCTAAGATTCAAAATTGTTCATAGTTAATGGTTTTGTTGGTGCGTTTACCAGCTGACAGATCTGCTTGAATTCCGATAGTTCTGATGTTTTAATGTCCAACACTTTTTTGTTTTGGTAGAGATTACATTACCAACAACATAGAAGGCTTAAACGTAAGTTCTCGGTTTACACAACAGTTGAGGTAAACAATGTTCAGAAACTGTCCAAACTTGAAAGTCACTAGGATTTCTAGTGGCCTCTAAGGTGGACAAATTTAATATATGCTAAAGCTAACGACACCAAATGGCCATTAGAAAGTGAGATCCCATTCATAATTAATCTGCATAATTGACGTTATATTTATGGTTTCTGTTCTGTTTCATAGGTTTGGGGTATTTCTTCAGAAATAAAGACGATTACATCCTAGTCCAACGTCTTGAATGGCGCAAATGGATAGAAGCGTGAAGTGTTCGAGCTTGGAACCTTCGCGAAGTCTGTCCGAAGAGCAACACGGATAGGTGGCCATCTTTTTGGGACAGCGATTGCAGAGAGGATAATCTGCCATCCTTGTGATAAAAATTTTTTTTTTTTAAATCTGTTACTATACATCGCCCTTGAAGACATTGCCATTGAAGACATTGCGCTTGAAGACATTACCCATGGAGACATTATTCTTGAAGACATAACCCTTGGAGACATTCCAATTGAAGATCATGATATTCTATCCCAATATTTGAAGCATTGGTCATTGAATCACTTGCCGTCTAAGCAGGAAATAAAAAACTCTTGCCGTTAAAAGCCGTGACCATTGTAGCTTGAGATCGAAGTCCCATTTTATTACAGCTCAATCCGCTGTAGCTATGTTATTAAAGCATATGTCATCAGAGCCCTGCCCATTAAAACCTGTCATTTAAGTATGCGAAGTTGAAGCCAAAGCTAATCATTCCATTTAAGCCTTTTCCATTTAAACCTATGACATTTGAACATTTGAAGCCCTTGTCCCCCACCCCACCCCCCTACTCTAAAAAACTTCATCCAACATATTGCGACCATACACCACAAAACTGTTAGTAATATACCACCACGGCCCACACCTAAACGTTTACGCCTTTGCGCAACGCGATACGTGCATCGTTGACCGTGGGTGAAAAATTGCCACGCCTATATTTCATTACCAAATACTTCATTCCTCCTATTACTCTCTTTCTCTCTCTCTCTCTCTCTCTGTCTCTTGCTCTCTCTCTCTCTCTCTCGTTCTCTCTGTTTCACTCTGTCTCTTTTCCTTGCTTGTGAACTTTTGTTATTTGATCTATTCTATTTTGTATATGTTTTGTGTAAACTGAGGATATTGCAAGGAAGAGCCCTCGAGAGCTGTGCTCACACAAATTGATTCTCTGTTTACACACTCATAGACTGATGTTAATCTCAGCACTGCGTCGCAGGGGCTCATTGTCCAGTTGCTAGAATCAAATGGTTTTAGATTTGATTTTGACTTCGGTTTCTGCATCGAAGACACACAATCTTCATTGGGAATAAGCGAAGGGAAAAAAAAAAGGAGGGGGGGGGGGGGGGGAGGAGGAGGATGTTTAATGTTAAATGAGATTTGACAAGGACAAGGAATATTTTTTTTAAACTCATAATTTAAACAAATTGTTATAAGTATATTATGTACATATGGAGAGAGAAATGGAAATAATGAAGAGAAATTGTGTAAATATTAAAGTTCTAAAAATGTAAAAAAAAATATAAGAAAGTAAAGACATGACTTAACAATTCTTTCGCCTCCCATCGGAGAATACAGATGTCAGTGCTCTACCATAGGACCTCGTTCACATGCTATATTTGTTTTCCATGTTCTCTCAGAGTAAAAGATAATTTACTTCTTAGTCCAAACCTCCCGCAGGACGACGGGGGATGGCAGCGGGCAGGGTATGAGCCCAGGACCATCGAGAAGTCCGAAATGACAGTCCAGCGCGCATACGACCAGGCAGCCATCCAGGGAAATTTCCCGTAAGTAAGGGCCATACCCATCCTGCCGTCTTTGTTTCTTGATCTACCAGGTGTCTCAGTAAAGACAAAGACATTATAATGTTGTAATCAAACACTACGAAACCATTAAAAATCAAATAAATGTTGGAAATTTTCACCATAAACTAAACATAGTCGACCGTTGCTAACAACATACACAATACAACGAAAAACGTATTTTTTTAAAATAAAATATCTCTAGTATGCAAACCCCTTAACGTGGTAGACCACTTTACGTAGCTACGAAGTTTAGTATCAAATGACGCCTTGCTTTCAATGAAAGCTGATAAACGTCTGGCCAGGATTAGGGTTAGGTGCTTTTGGGCGCCTTCAGGCGAGAGTTTGGCGGAACTAATTGTCGGCTGAACAAATTGTCGGATGAACGAATTGTCGGTCTAAGCTGCCCACAGGTTGTGACGTTGCAGGTCAGTGTTCAGGCCTTCTATAACGAATGGCCTCGGTCGACTGTGCTAATTGACGCTGAAGACGTCTTTAAAATACAATTTAATTTTAAGAAAATTATTCTTTGAGAAAAGTATAACGACCATACCATGCTACAAAAGTGGTAATGTGTCCATATCTTCAGGGAAGTCTAGTAGGGCGTTGATGGTTAGACAGGCTTTTATCCAACCACCAGGCCTGGATATGGGTCTCTTCACCCCTGTTCTGTCTGAGGGCTCCCAACGGTAGACGGTCATATCGGTTGACTGGGCCGGACCGGGCCGTGCCGTGTACACAGCGCACCGTCCCCGTTCCTGGGTCCATACCAGAGTATTTCACTGTGTTATCAATTAAGTAAATGTTGTTTATATTTTGCCCAAAGATATACATGAACTGTCAAATTTGTAGGAATATCGTAAGAGCTGTCTTCGAGATACCCGTCCAGTAATTGTCCATCTAGGATGAACTCTTGAAGAGTTTGCAAGCTGATAAGAGGAATAGTAGTAAAAAAAAAATTCCTCCGACGCGACGCAATCTTTGGCTATTGTATCGGATTTCATTCAGATCCAAGGGGTTTAATGTCTCACGAATTGTCTAAACATATTACTGAACCTGTTCTAAAAATCTCAATCATCTCTTCATTACGTTCATCCTGGCGCCATTTATGAAAATATGCCAAGTCCTTCCAATGGTTTACATAATAGAATCGTTATGTTCATATACAAATATACAAAGAGTGGTTAGATTTCTCTTTGTTTCTGCTGAAGACGTTTTTATAATGACGGAGGCAGGGGGAGAAGAGGATATGCCTATATAGTAATCAGAAGCTGCCAGAGCGTGTCTGGATCAGGCTTCAACAATGAGCAATTAACATTCCAGAAGGGCGTAGAATTTTGACAGTTGAAAATATCAAAGATAAACCAAAGGTTTTATTCATTACTCTGTCCTGCCAATCAATGTTGGGTTTTTCTTCTCAGATTTGGATTTCCAGGACTTTTTTTTTTTTAATGCAGTGAAGAGAAAGTAACCAATCTGATTTTGTTATGGCTTTGCATTGGAAACAGGATGCTACATTATTGTAGGGATGTTTCTTTGGGAAGTTTTACTTTTCTGGTTTAGGCCTGTTGGTACTTAGGTTATATGTACAAAAGGATATATATAGAGAATAGATGTTTCATTTTATTGTATGGTCTCTTTTTATTAAAGTTTAAAATATCACTATGTTGTAAGGGGGAGGTATGGCGAAAGTGAATATGAATGTTACTTTGATATTTTGGTATGATAATTATATCCCCTTGTTTAAGTACTTCCAGGTTATGAATGTGAATAGTGTCCTGGGGAGACTGGGATTTTAAATTTCGGGATCTTTGGGCGCCTCTGAGTCTACCCAGCTCTAAGGGTACCTGACATTGGTTGGGGATAAGTTAAGGCGGTTGGTCGTTGTGCTGGCCACATGAAACCCTCGTTAACCGTAGGCCACAGAAACAGATGATCTTTACATCATTTGCCCTATAGACCACAAGTTCTAAAAGGGGAACTTTACTTACGTGACGTATTTGCACAACAGTTTTATGCTTTGGGTCTTTTTGGCGCTGCAACTTCAACGAAGATTTACACACACACCAAAAAATGCCAATCAAGTCCGAATACTATTCTGTTCAAATACTTGAATAAGGTTTCAAACTTTCAGTAAAGCCACGTGACTTTAACCGTCTCAACGTCATACTTGTCTTGACGTCTGCTCAATTTCATGCTAGAAAAGGGAAAATATTATGTCCAGATATGGTTCAACACCCTTCATCAGTTCGTAGAGTGCGCTAAACGTTGCATCTCTGATGACAATCAGTTTGCGCTAAGCATCACATCTCTGATGACCATTAGTGTGCACTAGATCACCCATCTCTTGTTACTATATAGTAGTAGTTCTAAAAAAACAAAAGCGATTTTTATTTTCTACATGTTTCGAATAACTCAAAATTGTTTGCACTCATTTTACTTAATGGTAACATTTAAAAAAAAAATATTATATAGAAATGCATTTAATAATGATCACCTTGTCATAATGACCAAAATACAAATTTTTTTTTTTTAATTTTTAAAATCATCAATGCAAGACACTAATTATGGTCATTAACTTTACTATAAGGCTGAACATTTTTTTTTATTCTCGTATAACTTGGCACCACACTTTCATGGAGGAACTCAGAACAGTGGACACCAGGTGGGAAGAGGCTTCAGACATTGCCATTGACAGATCTTTGTCGTGTTTTAAAAACATTAATAAAAACAAGGCTACAAAAGATAGTTTGTGTGAAAACACAAACTGAAAATCGGCCCCCGAAGTGGTCTACCCAGGAAGGTAAAAGGGCAGGTTTCAATATTATCAGAATGAAATTCTATCAAAGACAAATGACAGAAAATAATGGAGAAAAAAAAAGGTTAACAGATCTCGTGTGGTGCCCCAGCGGTCCAATAGACCAAAGAATAGGTGAAAGTGAATATGAAGTAAGATGTGAACCTGGCCAAACTGATGTCTTACAATGAATATCTAATTGATCTTATTGTTTTTTAAAGGACCAATCACTTATTCCACAAAAATAAAACATTTCCGTAAAAAAAAAATAAAAAAATTGTTTTTTCCTTTGATCACATTATCATGTCATACTGCATTCCGATTTAATATGAAAAACTACTTATTAATTGTTGTTTCAAATTATGTCTGACTTATATGCATACTAAATAGATTTTTTCTCTTTAAAATAATAAACATTTTCTGTGTGTAAATATAGTTCCTAGTATAACAGAACTTATATAACTTAACAATACAAATATAAAAAAAAAATTTTGATAAAAAATCTACAACCGTTTGCATAAATGTGTCACAAATGTGCTAGATATCAGTGTCCCCTAGTAAAGACCCTCAAGTGTTTGTTACTCTTAATAGTGAATTGTTGTAAAAGTGGTGTATTTTTATGAAAAAACTGCTTGCATAAGTGATTTAAAAAATTAGATTTTTCGCTTTCAGAAAAAAAAAAAGTAGCCATTGCATCAGAACTTTGAATGGTCTAAAATATTGTGATGTCGGATTTTCACTATCTTTTATAGTTTACGAGATCTATACGGGACGGACGGACAACGGACAGACAGGCCACACATATCTAATAGCGTCTTTTCCTCTCTTGGGGGCCGCTAAAATGAGGAACTTACGGCTCACATCAACCTCAAGCTGACATGTTAACCATTCTGGTAGTAATATGAGAATGAAAATAGAAGATTGTATAGTCATCTATTGTTTGTTTCAAACTTACTTTAAAGCGGCGACCTATAAATAGGACTTATTCAACGTATACCATCACTTCAGTCAAGTAGTTCTATAGTTCCTCTCCCTTGTTCGAAAAACAAGACAAAATAATTCATTACCAATTAGTTCATTAAATAATTGTTGTTTTTTTTAATTGATTTTTGTCTTGTCAAGTAAAAGAAATAATTGTACAAAATTTCAGCTTGACCCGATATTGAGTCTCAGAGAAATAACGTGTACAAACTTTTTACCAGACTGACAGACAGACAGACAGAGTGAGTCCATATAATCTTTGTAGTGACATTTATGCTTCAAAAACATTTTTTTGTGTTGAGATTTATTATGTATGCACACAATTAAAAACTATAATTTAAACAGTACACTTTGCAACAATTTATAATAGATTTATTGTTCCGTTACGAATACTTCGTACATCAGTAATTCTACATTGAGTTTGCTAAAACTTAAACATCTTTTGCTTAAAAAAGAAAAACAATTCCTTTGATGGATAAACATTTTATAAGGAATCATCGAAAGACCAAATCTTCTGCAACTCTGTATACACTAGTCAAGATATTAGTATCTCCATTGACTCTATCCTGTCCGGATCTCCCTCCTCGCTTGATGGTCGGGACCTCGAACACGGAAGACCCTCGCGTAGCTTCCATCATCTTCAATTAGATGAAATGAACTTCAAGATACAGTGCCGGTTTCTAGTATGTCGCGGTGGCCGAAGGAGGGCGATGTCTTAACAACGCCGCGAAACATAGATAACACGGATGCCGCAGTGGCGTGTTCAGGGGGAGGGGTGGGGATGAGAACGTGTGCGGATGAGAGAGACGCTTGCTAAGTAGCATTTCAAAAACATCTTCATATGACGTCTCCAGGGCCACTCCAGCGATTAGTCTTGACAGGTTAAATTAGATGGAGATGGGTAGGGCTTGAAGAGTGAGTTTTTTTTTTCGTAGAGAGATTAGTGGGTGACCTGTAGTGTGTAATAGACAGCTGGAGAGTCACTATAAAGATTTATTATATATACCTTATACTTAGTGAGTTTTTGTATTAGTTCAATATAAACAACACAAGGCTGTCGAGTTATGGTATGAATATATTATGCACACACAACTGGCGATCTATATTAAGAGTTTATTATAACACAAAAACTGGCTAGAGTAAAAGTTGATTCTGCACTGCACCACAATATAATAAATGAAGCGAATTTCGGTAGAATTATTTTTCATTTGAACATTATCTTAAGTTTAGGATTTAATCTTATCTTCATCACAATTGTTTTTTGCTTATTCAGTATAGATCTAGTCCCAATCTATACTCACTGTAATGCCCTTGATAATGTCCACTAGGGAATGTTCTTACAATTTGGCAGGTCTGTAGAATTACCGTCCTTTCTCTTATAACGAGAATTTTCTAAGTATATTCAGGAATTTATTTAAATAAAAGAAAAAACAAGATTACAAAGAGAGGTTATGTTATCACACAAACTCAGAGGCGGCCCCCGTCGAATTCACCCAAGTACCAGCAATATTCAAGCCACTAATAGCGGCTACTCCCCTTTTGGGGGCCGCTAAAAAAAAAACAACTTTTTTGTTTTTACTTGTTTATTTTGCTTTTCGCTTTCTTGTTTGGTGGTCTTTGTATTTACGTGGGTTTAGATGTTGTTATGATCTTTGGATTTTAATTCTAGGCTTTTGTTTATCGTATTTCTATTTGAATTAGATAATCTCACATTTGTCGAAAACAGAATGGTGTGTGCGTGATGATCTCACTACGAGAAACCGTTATCTAGTACTAGTTATCTAGTTATCGTATTGTTGAAAGCAAGACAGCGAGTTTGAAGACAAGGCAAAGAGTTTGTAGACAAGACAAATAGTTTGAAGAAAGACAGCGAGTTTGAAGACAAGACAGCCATTTTCAAGATAAGACATCGAGTTTGAAGACTAAACAGTAAGTTTGAAGACAAGACAAAGATTTTAAGGGCACGACAACAAGTTTGTAAACAAGACAACCAGTTTCAAAAGACAAGGCAATGAGTTTGTAGACAAGATAGTGAGTTTACGATGTGACAAGGGAGCGGCGGGGCCACTTATAAACTCAAGTTCTGGTAGAGGAAGGTTATTGAGTGCAACAGTTTAGTTGCAAAACAGATTTGTCACAGACAGGCACGCGCTAAAAAAAATGACAACTGATATCAAGTCTTACATGATAATGTCAGACTTGTAGACAAATGCACGCGCAGCACTGCACTGACAGAGAAAGGGCGGAACCCCTTGACCTTCCAGTATCGTCCACCTGTTAAGGGGGCCTCACACATGTGACAGCCGCACACTGGGCACCCCTGTTGGGACATTATCTCAGCGCTACGTGGGTTGAAACAAGGGAGTGGAGGCTTTTACCCTAACCACAAAATGTTTCAACAAATTGTGTGTTTTTAAGTGTCCGTACTGTTACAGAACTTGGTTTCGAGGGTTCTTGGTTTTTATTTCTGATACGTCAACGTGCAGGGAAAAAACACATGTACCGAAACGACGTGAAAAGTAACACACTCTGATACTTTTACACACATGCATACACACACTCTAGATCTCTTACACACACACACACACACTCAATCTCTTACACACACACACTCAATCTCTTACACACACACACAATCAATCTCCTACACACACACAGTCTTAATTTCAAACACACACACACACATACTCTCAATCTCTTACCCACAAGCAAACACACAGACATCTAAAGGTTTCCATGTACTTACTTTTGTTTGTAATTAAGAATAATCTATTTTTTTTATTTTTTTATTTTTTTTTGGAAAATGACTTCGATTTTCATACATGGCGGTAAAACTATAAATAGAAAGCTCTTTGGTGTATCCGGTGTACAGAATAAAGGAAGTGTTAAGCAATTTTTTAAATTAAAGTTAAATTATTTATGTTTTTGGCTCACAGAGACGATAGTACTATTGTTAATTGTTTATACGTGATCTCTTAGTAACATTGCATAGGTAGTACGACAGAAAAGATAAAAAATTAAGCCAACTTTTGCTTTCTGAGGGTTACCTCATCTAGAAACGTTAGAACCTCTTACATGAGGCTTCTTACTTTACTTGAGAACATCTTAGCGCCATCTTTGGCCAACAATGACACATCAAAGACATTTCTGGTCTAGAGCTGCGTCGGCTATCATCCGGTCAATCCATTTTGACGAGACCATATTGATAGTACTCGCCCTTTAGCGATCACATTGTCCTAGTGACCTAATAAGCTATATTATATATATATATAATAAAATATATAGAATGTGTAAAAGGAAAGTAAACAGACACAAAAAGAGAAGCATCACTAATTGTAGGTGCTAACTGGCAAAAAAAAAAAAAAGCTACAAAGTTACAAAGACAGTTTGTGTGAAAACACAAACTCAAAATCGAAGCTGTCCACCAAGGCAAGTAAAAAGGCAGGTTTCAATATTTTCAGAAAGAATTTCAGAAAGAAATTATATCAAAGACAAAGAACAGAGAGGAATGGAGAAAGAAGGTTGGCAGATCTTCTGTGGCGCCCCAAAGGTCCAACAAACCAAGGGATGGGAGAAGGTAAAGGTGAAGTTTGAACCTGGCCCTAACTGATGTCTTATAATCAGTATCTAATTGATCTAATTGTTTTGTAAACGGCCAATCTCTTATTCAAAGCCTCAAAATAGTTAAGTGTTCCAATGTAGTATTCCGACCATACAATTCACGCGATAATATGTAACATTACCTATTAATTATTGTTTTAATTTATGTTCCACTTAAATGTATACTAAATAGATTTTTTGTCTTTAAAAAAAAAGGAAACCTTTTTTTTTAAAATGTAGTATTAAGAGACTCCCTCACTGAGAATTCTCCTGCGTTTTTTTTTTTGTTTTTTTTACTATTAATAGTGAATAGTTGTAAAAAATGGTGCATTTTTATGAAAAACTGCTTGCATAGCTGATTTTAAAAAATAAATTTTTCGCTTTCAGTGGCCGTTGCATCAGAATTTTGAAAGGTCTAAAATATCAATATGTCGGAATTTCAATACCTCATCTAATTTACAAAATCTTATCGGGACGGACGGACGGACGCTTAAGGGGGGCGCTAAAAAACGCATAGCGCTTCTTAACCAAGGGGACTCGAGTTCCAATCCATATGTAGAATTGTGATTCTGTTTTTTCACAGATCTGAAAACTTTAGTGCGTCTTCAAAACTCAACTCTTTTTATTCAGACGGGAAATATAGGCCGCAAGCAATGTAATATAATATTATAATCAAATTATTTTCAAAATCTAACACCATTCCTGAAACACTAGACTAAAAAATAAAATGGTACCCACATGTGCTTGTCTGTTGTCGGATACTTGCAGCTTCGAGGTAATTATTTTAAAAATTTAAAAATCAATTGTATCTTTTGTTATAGACGTAATATTTCTGAATTGCTAGTAGAACTTATGATTACGCAGCACTACTTGTATGTGCGAACTTACAGCTCGATCGGGTGATGAAAAATTATCCAAAAATTTTTTGCATTTTTTTTTTACATTAAACATGAAATTGTTAGTTGATAGAAATTTGTGTTAAAAAGGGGAGGAAGCTGTCCAGTCTTAGAAGACAAAAGTCCAAAATAGCATGTTAATTATGAAAAAAAAAATCACCTTAGTTATATTGAGTGAAGTTGTATTAATTAATTTGAATTAGAATCACAGCTGTACACAATAGCATCAGTTACTCTCCTGGTCTTGCAACTTTTACACGTCTGCTATACTGCATGTTAAGAAGATTCCCATTCGCGCTCTGGATGGAGCGCACCATTCAATCGCTTTCATATCTCTCCTTATTGCAAGGCTTCTCTCCCGTTAAAACTCCACCAGCACAATTGATCTATTACGACTGATTGATTAACTGATTGGTTAATTTTGTTATTGATTAGTCTGGTAAAAAGCTTTCTCCCTTTTTTCAATTTCTGACCAAGCAGAAGCATTGCACAATAATTGTGGAGTTTTTAAGATTCTTCTTTCCTAAGGAAGAAGAGCGGATTTAAATAATCTTAATCAACCAATTTGTTTTTCGCTATTGATACGGATGCAGTGATCTAAGCTTGGTACTAAAGTATAAAAAGACGGGTCAAGAAATAGCCCCTGACTCACACGGCACCTTCGACATAGACATAGGTCATGGAGGTCACGGTCTCACACGACTACATAGGCAAGAACCTTGAAGAAGACAAGTGACCGCAAAGCTAGATATCCAGCTATGAAGAGAAGGCAGATGTGTCTCATAAAAGTACTCCTTAAAATTTCCAAATCAGGTTTCCTTTCTCTCCTTTCGTATTCTTTTTTTCACTCTCTCTCTCTCTCTCTCTTTCTCTAATTCTCTCTTTTGCTCTCTTCTCCATTTCTTTCTTTTTCTTCAATTCACTTTAATTCTCTCTCATTTTCCCCCTCTCTTTTTCTCTCTCTTTCTTTCTGTGTCTCTCGTGTTCTCTCTCTCTCTCTTATCCATCTCTCTTTTTTCTTTCTCTCTATCTCCATAGAATAGTCCATCTGATTCTAGTTTCTTTGAGCATACTTTTTTATTAACATATTGGAATTCTAGAATTTAGATTCCTTCCCCCCCCCCCCCCCCTATTGGAATTCTAGGATGTAGATTCCTTCCCCATCCCCATTGGAATTCTAGGATTTAGATCCCCCCCCCCCCATTGGAATTCTAGGATTTAGATTCCTCCCCCCCCCATTGGAATTCTAGGATTTAGATCCCCCCCCCCCATTTGAATTCTAGGATTTAGATCCCCCCTCTCCCCCCCCCCCCCAAATGAAATAAAGCTATCGTAAATGACAGGGTGTCTTTCTATGGATGTGTGTGCGTGTGTGTGAGTGAGAGAGTGTATCTAAAATGTGTAGGGCGTGGTTCGGTACTCAATCAAATAGTCGCGTATGTGTGTAAGCCAACTTCTTACGTGTGAGTGTGTGTGTGTGTGTGTGCAAAGAGCTGTATTCACGAGACCCAGTCGGGGGGGGGGGGCAATTGTTTTGAAAAGCATTCACTGAAACGAACGCTGGGGGCTCCCATTACTCCCCAGGGCGTAACAGGGCGCTCTGTTATCGAGAAATTGCTAAATTAAGTAACAGGAGCGCACTGATTTTGGCAGTGATCAAGAGCTTAAACTCCAAGAGCTAAAATTTCAATCCAAACAAAGGCAGACACATGTTGTCGCTTCTTTCCCTTCTAATAAAACAGACTTACACCAAACAATAGCTTCCACAAAACGGGACTAGATAAAAACACAACTTCAAAATTGGGTGTTGATCTACGCGAAAATTGATGACGCAATGGAATTTTTTTTTGGTTTAATACCTTGATGTGTGTGTATGTAAGACTGATTACTTGCAAGGGTCATACAAAAAAAGTTGATGTATTGTTAAATAGGCAGGCATAGTTAAACGGGGGAGGAGGAGGTATCTTAGGATTTAACGACAAGAACAGAGACAAAAACAGGAGGGGGGGGGGGGGAGTGGAGGATGAAGGAATTATATTTTTTACCTGTTGCTTGAAATCAAGATAAAAATGTCTGTGCAATTATTCAATTTACCAAAAACGTTTTCGGCTTGGGTTTCGATTATAACATCGATGGATTGATTTTTAATGGATGGTCTTTGGAACTGGCGATAGAAATGTTGTCGGGTCTGCACGCCATAACATGTGGCGTAAATCTACGTCTCGTTCATCTATCAAGTAGCTCGATCACGGGGCCCCTGTGACGTATGTAACTCCTATCACAGCTACTGGTCTCTTGGTATTGTATTAAATGATTTTCTTGTAGTCCACTAGCTGCCTAGCATCATTATTGGTCACCGTGTTGTAAACGAAATCTTAGAGTTATTTTTGGTTCATTTTTTGGTCAATTCTCTAGTAATGTCACACACACACACGCAAAATACGACAGAATCAAACAGATGGAAAAAAAAATTTAATTAGACATATACATATATATATCATAGAATACAAATAATCTTAGAATGTATTACCTAACTAAAATATTTACACTATTTTTTTGGCCCCTCTGCTTGTGGCATCCCCCTGAGGGTGGCGCCCGAGGCATTAAACCCCCTTCCCCTCTCACTGCGCCTCTAAGATAGATAGAAAGAAAGATAAATAGATCTAGATAGATAGATAGATAGATAGATAGATAGATAGATAGATAGATAGATAGATAGATAGATAGATAGATAGATAGATAGATAGATAGATAGATAGATAGATCGATAGACAGACATATAGATAGACAGACATATAGATAGATAGATAGATAGATAGATAAATAGATAAATAGATAGATAGATAGATAGATAGATAGATAGATAGATAGATAGATAGATTGGACCAGCATCCCAAGAAGCCCCAGATGTAGCTCTAGAACGAGGCAAGAACGAGCAGACGTGAGTTTCGCTTCTGATCAACTAAATTCGCGCGAAAAAAATTACCAGTGGGTTGTTCACACCATCGTTCAAACAGCTGTGAGTAGGCAGTTAGAACAAGAGAGGAGTGGGGGGAGGGAGAGAGAAAGTGAAAGAAGATGAGGGGGGTTAAGGAAGCAAGGTAGCGGGTTTGAAAATGTCAAATCTTCCATCGTGCCCTTTGTCTTCATTCAACAGGCTGTGAGGGGCAAATAACTCTCCACACTATCTGCCCCTTTCATCTATACCGCCTAGAATGCTTTCCCCTTCTACCGGCACTTGTACATAACAGAGCCTTGTCGACTTAATAAGCCTGTTCAGGAGTTAGACAAATGTGTGTGCGAATGTGTCAGTGACTATTAATTCATTTCAAGGCGAGATGGCGGCGCAATTTGGATGGTAGCCGAGAGGGCGTGCAATACTCCTTTTTTTATGTCATCTATAACAGAACCTGGTATTCGTCCTTGTTCTTTTCTTCTGTTTTTTGTTTTTTTGTGTGAATTATTTTAATGGCGCAAGAAAACAAAGCTCAACACTTAGTCACTTAGAGAAAGAAAGACATTGAGAGAGATGGATAGATAAATAAAAAGATAAAAAAGACAAACAGACAGACAGACAGTCAGATAGATAGATAGACAGACAGATAGATAGATAGATAGATAAATAGAAAGATAGATAGATGGATGGATGGATGGATAGATAGATAGATAGATAGATAGATAGATAGATAGACAGACAGACAGACAAACAGACACGTATTCAATGATCTGATTGTTATGAAGATTGTTGAAATGTGAACCTGGCCTAAACGATGTTATTGGATGGCTGTGCACTTGTTCGAGTTATGTAAATTCAATTTTAGTATTGAATAGTTTTAAAAATAGTGTGTTTTTTTTTAATGAAAAACAGCTGGTATATTAAATTTTAAACATTTAAAGTTTCGCTTTCAGAAAAAAATAAAGTAGCCTTTTCATTTGAACTTTGAAACATCTAAGATATTATGATATTGGATTTTCGATATTTTTACTAATTTTTGAGATCTAATTGGGACGGACGGACGAACAGACAGATGGACGACATAAAAATTATTGGCATTTATTCCCCTTTCGGATGCTGCTAAAAGTGCCGAAATGGAATGTTTTCTATTTGGCCTTTTTTTTTTATAAACCGGGTATGCTGTGATAATTATTATATATGTATATTAAATAGAATCGTTACAAAATTCTGAAAAAAATAAGATTATGTATTTCTAATTTTTTCATATTGTTTGACCAAGAAGTTGAAAAAGATTTAACTTGTTTTTAATATTGTTTTTTTTTTTTTTTAGTATTAACACAGAGACATTACATTTGTTTACATGTGTTATGTCCGAGACGGACATAACGGAAGTACTAATTGAAGGATGAGATGTAGGCTAACCTAGAAGACATGTCCGATAAATATGTCTTTTCCGAAGAGATTTTACTTTGTTTCATTGATTAGTCCTGATTAGGTTAATTCATTTAATTAATAAGTCGTTGATTTGGCCTTCGCAATAAATGACTAACGGAAAATAAGAACTTCAACCTTTTTTTTTTAAAATCTTTTATTCTTTGCGTCTCGAAAATTATGTGGCCAGAAAAGAGAAATACTGTCAATTTGTTGGAGAGAACTAGCCATAAGCCGTAGCCCAAGATATCAAAAAGCGAAAGTGGAGCTGGGTAGGACACACCCTGCAAAAACCAACTACCAATTTTGCAAGGCAGGCACTTGATTGGAATCCATAAGGAGAGAGGAAAATGGGCAGACCCAAGCAAACCTGGAAGAGGTCAGTCATCAGTGAAGCTGAGGATACTCGAATGACATGGGAGTCATGGGAGTAGATGAAGAAAGTCTTTTAGAACCGAGTTCGGTGGAGAAGTGTGGTTGCTGTCCTATGCCCTCCTGGGAGTGCACAGGATTAAGTCAGTAAGTAAGACAAGTGGTTCTTTGAGAGTTTTCAAACTATAGGAGTTTCTGATGAGTACAGTTCCACAATTAATGTCGCCCTTATCTTGTTTTGTTTATTTTTTGTAAAACTTGAAGTGGAACCAAGATCAATCGTTACAGTAGGCCTCAACACTGACATGCAACGTCGCAACCTGTGGGCAGTGGAAAACATAGCTCGTCAGAACTGTGACGTGGCAACAAGCAATTGGTCTCCCCTGACCCTAGGCTGCCACGCCACGGGTCAGTGTTCAGGCCTGTAATAGCGATGTGTCTCGGTGGATACCGCAAGAGAATGAATGCGGTGTTCAAGAAACACCTGGCGAGTCGAACTAGAGGCAGACACTAGTTTGGTTACAGCTGGAACAAGATGGCAATGATAGTCCAGGACATGTGGCTATGGAGATCTGTTGTTGGCAGCACAAAATTTAATGAATGATTTGATGCAACTCCACTATCAATACAACAATCGCACTACAGGACTCACGGACGCACTTACAATCTATCTGTATTTTTCCAGGATTCAAACTCAATTCCTTAGGTTCGGAAACCTAGTGGTTTACCACTCGTCACAAAACCTCATTACAAAATGTAGCAAACTTTTTTTTTTTACAAAGCTTATATCAACTCACTCTGCCTGCCTGTCTGTCTGTCTGGTAAAAAGTGTATACACATTATTTCTTCCACACTCAATCTTGGATCAGGTTGACACTTTAAGCAATTAGTTCTTTTACCTGAAGACAAAAGAATCAATTAAAAAAAAAAGTTAACTATTGGTTATAAATTATTTTGTTAGGTATCGAACAAAGGAAAGAATAATAATAATAAATGGCTATTTCTTAATAGTTTCATCAATATGGGGATTCCATGGCAGTTTTTCAATTAGGTATTTTGCGTTTTTAGCCTGTGTTACTGCTTACCATGAAAAAGATTAGTTGAATGTATTTGTTTATTTTATTTTTTTTGTTACACTTAATAGCTGAAATTTTTCAGGGTGGAAAGACAAGCTCCAATTTGATTCCTATTTCTGTAATTCATCTAATTCTCTTTGTAAAATTTCTGTATTTTGTGTTGTTTTCATTGTTCTATATATTATACAATCATTTTAAATAATCTGACTTTTGTTCCTGAACTCATGCGATTTGGTATATAATTTATGTATATTACAAAGAGTAGTGGACCTAAGACTGTTACTTGAGGTACACCTGAGTTAACTGTTATTGGTGTTGATTTAGAGCCATTTATTATTACAGTTTGTTCTCTCCCTATCAGAAAGATTTGAATGTAGTTTCAATTTGTCATGAAAATTACATGCAAGTTTATATATAGATGCGATTATTAGTATTCATCTGTCGCTTCATAAGGGCGTATAATTTATGCGTCTCCTTTGTGACAAAAAGAATGGTCTACCCCTTTTTCTGTGTTGTCAGCGCGCGCGTTTTGCTGCGTATGTCGTCACGGGACGTGTGAGGCAGCGCGTGACATGTGTGGCTAACGAGAAGCGAGGCGAGACTCTCAAGCTGTGGGGACAAGTGCTAGGCGGTGCGATGACGGTGAGTGCCACAACAGGGGCACGTAACCCTCACGTAAAACTATTATTTGCAGTAACACAAGAGGTGTGATAAATGATGTCCCTTGTACTTTTGACGTATGCCGGTATAATTAAAAAATATGTACCACTAAACTTGTTAGCTGCTTTAATTTACGTCTCTTATTAATATAATATTTTTTGTAAAGGGGAGAAGGTAACTGAAATTAATAAGTATTTGCGTTTGTTTCTTTTTTTTTTTGTTATTTTTGATACAATGAAATCGACATTTTATTTTCTGCACATTAGTACTAGCTATTTAACATCAAATTTTTATTTTAAGAATTATTTTTATACTATAACATTATCACCGTTAGGGATTACCAATCGTACACTTGACTATTCCACAGCCGCATGACTAGAATAACATCCCCATTTTGTGGAATATGATAGCGAATAATTGGCAATCTCGAAAGTGGCAGGTGAGATGTCTCCTAATTTTGTGGAAAGACCACGTTACTACAATAATGAGAATGCTCTCGGCAATCTGATTCTGGAATAAAACTCGAAGCAAAATCACTAGCCCCCAGGTGGTTTCGAACTCAATCCCACTTGGTCAAGCTACCACGCTGGTTATCCAACTCAACCTCAAGAAACTATATATCTATCAACAAGTGCAGAGTGGCGAGAAGGAGTCAAGTCCCTTCTCAATGCTAACTTTTGAGATAATTGGCTATTAGTTTTATGCGTTTACCATGTTTCAAATGTTACTTCAGAGTTGAAGATAATTATATCGTAGCCTTCGCGCATACCACACGACCACTCAGCCATGCACTATACACTATATTTAGCTTATTAGATGTAAATTAATGTGCATTATGTGTAAATAATAATTTTTTAAATATTTTTTTTTTTTTATTTATTTGTAGTCTCTAATGTCCTCTCTAGAGACGCCAAAGATTAGTGCTAGTTTAATGTCATTTCTATATTCAGTTCCACTGAGCAGATAGAAACTTCTCAAAATATGGGTTTGTTATAAGCTTCCTCTCTTAAAACAGGTCTAGAAGCTTCCTAATACCTGGATAGGCCTACGTAGTTTTCCGCTGATCCTGTGGGGACTGCCGAGACCAAGTTGCATTGGTGGCCCAATGGTCTGGTCGCCAAGAAAGCCCTACAGACGTAGGTCAGATGAGAACAAACACTTTGATGTTGGAAATTTTGAAAAAAAAATATAGACACTTCGATGACATCAATCTACATAAGGCATCTACTTAAGGCATCTACATAAGGCAGATGAAGCAATAATCAGGGCTGGATATCCTAATGCCCAATAACCTTCCTGGGGCTATGATGACACTGATCTGTCTGGTAAAAAAAAAATGAAAGATCTGTGCAGCTCTACTAACCAATTTCTTTCTCTACTAACCGTAGAGGGGTTTGCGAACAATTCTCCTTCTGCTCTTCTGTCTCCTTAGTTTCCTTCAGAAGTTCGCATTGTTTGAGTTAATTACTCCAATTTTAAATATACATTATTGGACATAAAAACATTTACAATTTAATGCACACTGATCAGTCAGCTTGTAAACACACACGATCATATGTGTCTTTGATTCTTAGGCTTCCATAGTAACTATAGACATGTCTTTTTAAAAGAATCACAAGTTCAAGGACTTCGTCCGTGTGGGATGTGAATACAATACATGTGTGATGGATGTGTACGATCGCGTGTCTATAACAAAAAACAATGCTCATGAAAAATATGTCTGAAAAAACAGATACAGATCATAATTGACCTTCAACTGTGTATGGTAAACAACTAAATGTCTCAACAATGGATCTCATTCACCAATCGTCAACAAACAACATTTAGCCTCGTGATTCTCTATCTCTTCTAATTAAATTAAATTACGTAATACACACAGGCTGTCACGTGACAGTTTTTTCCACTGTTTTATCAATATTATCATGTGGCTGCACTAACTTACAAACTAAAAAATATATTTTAGGTTCATCGTTTAGATGTTGCCCGTTTACAATCCGAAAATTAAATAACTAAAAGAGGGGATTATCGGCCATAATAAACAATAGAAAGTGTGGCAACAATCCAACGGGCGTAGCCGGTGTCTAATGCTATTGCTTCATAATTGTAAGAGGTTTTTCCAGTTCTTCTGTTAAAGTCCACCTCAGTTCTGGATTAGAAAATGCGCAAAATGTTCATAAACATCTTTTTTAAAGTTGAGTTTGGAAATACCCGCTGAATGTGTGTTCACACTGGCCCAATTAAATTTTACGAGAATTCTATTTGGAATAACTATAACGCACAAACCAGATTTTTCGCTGTAATTATTTTCCCAAAAGATATACACATTTCTAGAATTTCTGGAACACTAATAATTAGAGCCGTTTTCGAAATCCGTGTCAACCCACCCATGAAGACTTTGCAAGGAAATAAAAGAAATTGTAATACACAAATGTATGACACAAATAAGTTTATAAAACCAAATATTAATTAAGCTTAATGGGGTCAAACCAACGTTGGTATCCTTAGGAAAAAAAATGTTTAATTTTTGTTTTTGTCAGAGTTAATATAATTTCAATGCATTGATCAGCTTCCAAACATGAATTTAGTTCGAGGACAGATCAAAGCGATTACTTTGTCATTTCTAGATTGCAACGTCTGCTTTTGTTGTCTGCTGAGGCAGTCACGTGGGAATCAAAAGAAACTCTTCATCTTTGCGAGATTAATGTGACACGATTTCTTTTAGAACTGACAATGTATCGGGATTATAAAAAATGTTTGTAATTTTTTTTAAACATTCCTAGCTGTTGTTTACTTTTTATAATTAACCTAAAGTATACGATGCTTAGGGAAGTGCCTAGTGAGGTGACATATTGGACGATAATGGAAGAGTCTCGAAATGAAGAAGATCCAGAAAAGGGAGGTAAGCCTAACAGGGAAACTCTTAGCAGAGTTATATATCGTTGTATCTATTACTGTATAATTCTGGAACTTTCTGATTCTAAAATTTCTTAATGTATTGCCAGCACGACATGAAGCTCCTCTGAATTGACACCCACAGATCGGAGAAAGAAGCAAGCACTGGACAGATAGGCGAGTACAGCAAGCATAGAGGAGGGGGGTCCTGAATGGTGTACCAGGTGGGAGAAAGAAGACAGCGGGGAAAAAAAAAGGTGCAGCCTCTGCTGATAATCAGATGTGTGACTAGGATTGGTCTCTTACATAACAAGTGATAAAAAAAAACTATAGTCTGTCGAGACGTAAGCGCTATAGAGATATTTCACAAATTTTAAAACTGGGTTTCCCTACGTCTGCTGCATCTACAGATTTCACATATTTTAAAACTGGGTTTCTCTACGTCTGCTGCATCTACAGATTTCACATATTTTAAAACTGGGTTTCCCTACGTCTGCTGCATCTACAGATTTCATGAAACACAAAAGGGAAGGAATTAGTTATGCAAAACGTTTTCAGGATATCTATATTCTACATTAGCGGCAGGGACCAGCTTTGTGCCGGGATTGATCTTCTTCTGAGACTAGCTGTTGCCAAAAGATGTTGAGCGGAAGTGACCAGTACAATGACCCACGTTTAGTTGCACAGGTTATGGAAATGTGAGGTGATGAAATTTGACTTATTTCTTGACTTTTAACTTTCGGACCATCGAAACGACTGTCCGATCACATTCCCCACGACAAGGCAGCCATCCCATGTGGTCAAGTAGATGCTTGACTAACGCCGGCTAAAGGGACGTACGCTTTTGTTTAACGTACATTACTGTGGACTGTGGACACACAAAACTATGTGTAAGATCAAACAAGTGAAATGTAAAACAAAAAATACTTTAATACTTTTTAAAACCTCCCATGTATCGTGGGAAATAGTATCAATTATTTTGAATCAATCATGTCATCAATCATGTCATCAATCATGTCATCAATCATGTCACCAATCATGTCATCAATCATCTTGCAAAAGATTTCCGTTCTGCATCAGAGAATGTGAAGTGGAAGAGATAACGTGTACAAAGTTTGAACCAGACAGACGAACTAAACAGACAAACAGACGGATAGAGTTGATAAATGTTTGTACCAGACAGAAAAACAGACGGATAGAGTTGATATATGTTTGTACCAGACAGACAAACAGACGGATAGAGTGGATATATGTTAGTACCAGAAAGAAAAACAGACGGATAGAGTTGATATATGTTTGTACCAGACAGACAAACAGACGGATAGAGTTGATATATGTTTGTGCTAGACAGACAAACAGGTGGATAGAGTTGATATATGTTTGTGCCAGACAGAAAAATAGACAGATAGAGTAGATATATGTTTGTGCCAGACAGGCGGATAGAGTCGATATATGTTTGTACTAGACAGACAAACAGACGGATAGAGTTGATATTTGCTTGGTTAAAAATACATCTGCATTGTGGTCTGAGTTTGTTATCTCTAGTTGAGAACGTGTTCACAAAATGTTTAGTTTTAAATTAGGTCTAACTTATAATGCATACTAAATAGCTTTTTCTCTTTAAAAAACTGCTTGTATAAGTAATTTAAAAAATTAGATTTTGCACATTTGGAAAAAAAAAAGTAGCCGTTGCATCAGAACTTTGAATGGTCTAAAATATTTTCGGATGTCGGATTTTCACTATCTTTTCTAGTTTACGAGATCCAAACGGGACGGACGGACAGACCGACAGTCATTTCACAGAAAACTAATAGCGTCCTTTCCCCTTTCGGGGGGCGCTAATAATAATTATTATAAATTTAAGCTTTGTTTAAGAAATTTTTTTTTTATTTTGCTTGTTTAATGAACAAGATTGATGATTGTGATCGGTGAAAATCTTCTTAACAAGAGCCTTTGTGATTCACGACAAACATGTCACGAGCCACATTACAATAGAAAAAAAAATGATCAAATAGGTACGACCATTGTTATGGAGCATGTGTGCGTAATTGTTTGTGTTTCTATGGTGACGATGGGAAGAGGTTAAGGTTGTGAATGATGCAAGATAAGTGGCATTGTCGTCACTTGGTCTAAGTTAGGTCGACGACTTCAGAATGTGAGACCGAAAAATAAGCGTTATTTTAGTGAGCTAGATTTTAATCAAAATACCATTTATATTATTACTAAAATTAACTACTTTTAATTTCATTGTATCTCAAGATTATTTTGTCTATATTATAATATAGTTATATTTAGTATTGTTTACACAGACGTTATTCAATCTATTTCAAGTTTTATAAGATAAGGTATAATACGCCTACAGCGATATAGTTGTCTACCAGCAGTCTGGTTCTACAAGTCAAAGACCGTCAATAACAACCATCTGCGGCTTTCTTATGTCCTGTTGTCAGTGGAATCGTCGGATAGCAGCGCGGATATGACCTGTTGGTTGAGAATCCTTTTTCTAAATGCTTCATAGTTTATAGTTCCCGCGGTGGCTGAGTGTTAAAGCCCCTGGGGTCCTGGGTTCAAATCTCAGTGAAGACATGAATTTCGAATTTCGGGATTTTTTAGCATGACCCTAATTCCATCCAGCTCTAATGGGTACCTGACTTAGTTGGGGAAAAGTAAAGGCAGTTGGACGTTGTGTAGGCCACATGACACCCTTCTCATTAACTGTTGACCGTTGAGTAAAGTAAAATCTGCCCTATAGATCGCAAAGTCTAAAATTTACTTTTTATTACTTTTATCCAGACCTATCTAGATGAGGGCTGATGGTGTAAGGGTCATCTATTTAATATTTTTGTTTATAGTTATGGTATATTTATACAAATAAAATAAGAAGACCACATTTTGTGTCTTAAAACTAATTTTATAAAAAGTTGAGCTAAATTGGTCTGTCATAATTAATAACAGTCATTTCCATCCATGGCGATTTAAAAAAAGCAATGTAAATATTATACGACCTCCCTAACAGTCGACCCCCACATACTCACTATACTCATTTTTTGTAAAATAACAAAAAATTAATACAACCCGGCATCAGCTAAATGGTCTTATGGGAATGTAGAACGGATGAAGCGCTAAAGAAGCGCAGTTATTGATGACGCAATTCTATCTCAATACTCCCTCCTGCGAGAACTGAAGCTTCCTAGGTGACGTCATTATAAGACCGACTCGCAATGCAAGTCCCCAAAGAAAACTCTGGTAGAGGGTTCCACTAGAGGGTGTTGCAGCACTCACCGCAGAAACCGTAGCTGCCGCCTTTGGACCTGGCTCATATTACTGCGTCTGGGAAATTAATACACAAAATTAGAGGGGGGACGGGGGAGGGAGGAGATAAAAAAATTTCTTTGCTTTCTTTTCTTTATCATTTCCATTACATAATAGAAGATGGTCACTATCATATTATTGTTATTATTTAAAATATTATTATATGTATTATTTAGTAATTAAATGATGATTTTAGCCTAATATTTTAATACGATTTTTGTCTTTTGTTAAGAAAAAATCGGAGGTTGTCATTCTTCTTATGGATCTGATTCAATATGTTTATTCCCTTCATATACTCCTGTTAATGCAGAGTAATGTACAAACAGTGGACAAACACATTTTATCAAATATGATTTAGTTTAAATTTTAGTAGATCAAAAAAAAAAAAAAAAAAACAGATTACGTCGAAGTAAGTACAAAACAATCTGAAAAAAAAATTTTTTTAAAAATTGCACTAAGAAATTAATATGTCTATAATTACTGCGTTGATTTAAAGCATGCAATATTTTATTTTAATCCATATTTAGTTTTTATGTTAGGCAAACAATTCGATTTATAGATAATATTACATTTAATTTTATTCTAATGATATTTCCCAAAACAAAAACACTAATTAATATTTGAAAATTTAAAAAATATTAATCGATAACTCAAACTTTTCATTGACATAAGTGATTCCCAAAGGGGTCTACGAGGGTCCACGATAATAGATTTTATGTAAGCACGTCGTGACTTTAATGTTTACATCCTATTCATTGAATTCTTCCATACACTAATATATCATGTGTACCTTAGTTAATTCTTTGAATATTTATCTTGCTATTCAAACGAAAAATTGTTGTATTTAATTTCAATAATTTTTTAAATAACTTAATTTAGTCTACATGTAAGTAATGTTTAGCAAAAAGAAATGCCAACTGTGTAGCGTTGATTGCTTAAAATTGTTTATTCCTTCCTTATCAAACATGCCAATTGCCTTTTTTTATGACGCTATGAAACCAATTACGCTGGAGGATCAACTGAGATAATGTCACCCTGATAAAAAAATTAGAAAAACTTTCGAATATTCAAAGATAAAGTTCAGAATAGACCCACAAAATATCTCTTCGACATCATATAGAGAAGATGATGGTTTGTGGGTGTCTTACAATATCTGTTTACTTATAGCAAAATAGGCGCTTGGCTTCCGAACCTGGGCTCCTGGATTTGAATTTCGGTGAATTTTTAATTTCATGATTTTTAGGGCTCCCCTGAGTCCACCCAACTCTAATGGGTACCTGACTTAAGTTAGGAAAAGTAAAGGCGGTTGGTCGTTGTACTGCCCACATGACACCCTGCTCGTTAACCGTTGGCCAAAGAAACAGATAATCGTAACATCATCACAAGGTCTGAAAGAGGACCTTTACTTTTTTATGACCAAATACGTAAAACATTAAAAGGTAAAACATTTATTTTACCAGCCGTTGTAGTTGTAAACACAGTTTTACACAAACCTACACCTGATATTATTCAAAGAACTGCTTTAAGCAACACTACAGTTCAAGGACACGTCGGTGGCATGAGTTATACAATTAAAAGCTTATTATTAGCAAACGACATATATACAGTTTGGGATCAGCGGTGTCACAGGCAATGACAGGGTGTAGTGATGTGTGTTGCAAACTGCATTAGGTCGCCGGCTCCTTTTTTTTTTTCTTACTCTGGATTGACCCACAAAACCTTTCCCATGTTTGAATATAGTTGCCGAAAACCAGAAAACAAGGCAAGGGGTCTACGAGAAAAAAAGGTTTGGGAACCACTGGTGTACATAATGAGTTTAAGGAAATTTTCACGCCCTAAAGCGCACACTAAAAGAGAACTTGGGTCTAAGAATCAAATGGGAAAGAGAAAGAGGTATAACAGAGTTTAGGGATTCCTTTATAAACCTTCCTAATAAGCACAAGTCTAATGAAATAACCTATAGGCTCACTTTGGCATGACACCTATTAAGTGCAAGCAGGTCAATATTTTAGAAATCTGTGGTAAATGTAAACTATTTAGCATGTCAGTGGAAGAGAAAAATTTGTTTCTAGATTGTCCGTTGTTTCTATTGTTAAAAGTACTGTTAGATGCTAATTGTGACTCAGGTGTGGATGTACATCTGGCGATCCTTTTAAACAAGGTTCCCAAATTACGTAATAAAGCTCTTGGGAATTTTAATCTCATTATTTTGGCAGAGTATAGGAAACTTGTTTGGAATACTAGGCTGAAAATTGTTCTAGATAATAAAAAAGTTCCTACCCGATGGCCATGAGATTATGTGTAGACAAATGGTAGACTTTCAACTAGAGAGCTTTGAGGGAACGTTAAGGATGATATGGTAAAGGGAAAGTCATGGGTTTGTATAGTGGTGAATATAGAAGTGTGCTTGGGGCTATATGCATATGTAGGTCGGTGCTTGTATTTTGTTATGCGTGTGGAAAGGTAGTTTGTGAGATACATGCATGTATATTTTTAGTATTACAGTAGTGGTTTTCTCATTGCAAATGCATTTGACTTAATGGAATTATCTACATAAAATAAATGTTTGGCAAGTATTAGGAGGTATTTCTATGTGTTCTTGGTTAGTTACTTAATGTGTTAGACTGCGCCCTCAATAGTCTTCAACACATTGTTTTGCAGCCCTTTTGGTTATGTACTAGATATATGTTTGTTTATGTGGGTGCGGTCATGCTTGTATTGGTGTGTATTTAATTTTATTTCTTGGTTAGTTACCCTTTAGGTGTTAATTTGCACATCCTGGTATCATTTTTCTGTCTCTGATGGTTTCAATATTTATTAAGCATATCTTTGCTTTAAAAGAAATTATTATTATTTTATTATAATGTTGTAAGGTAAGGGTTTGACCAAATGAAGGCGTTACATGGCAAAGAATTGGTTTTTTTTTTACATTCCTTTGGTGTGAGATTTATAATCCAAGTTGGAGTGGCTCATTGTGCTTTATTTGTACTGGGGACTATTTAACAAAAAAAGAAAAATTAATAAATAAATAAAAATTGCTCACAGATTTTATTTTATCTTTTCATTCTGCGGTGATTCTAATAGAACTCCAGGACCTCTCGGTATCAACTGGTGGAGATTAGTTGTTCCGGGACTTCATTGGGGAAAAAATTATCGCCAGATCAGACATACTGGAATGCATAATTAATCTTTGATACAGCCAATGATAAACCTGAGAAGACCAATGTTGTATGGCTCATTTAGTACCGGTACTAATGCACTGACGACTGGTGAGCGGTGTTTTAATGTAAAGAAGTGTACAGTATACATGACCACGCTCCTAGTTAAACATAGCCACATGATTGTCACATAATTGTCACATGATTGTGACATGATTGGATGATTGAGGGTCAGGTAATATTAAAATCTCACGAAAAAAAGTGAGAAAAGAAAGTGATTTACCATTCCTCCTATGTCTCTCTTTCTTATCTTATGATTTATAGACGTTTCTTGAAAATAAGATAATTACGTCCTAAGAACATCCATCTGTTCATCTAGTCGTACAAGTTAAGTAGACATGTAAGCAACCTGCTCTATACTCGTATAACATTAAGGCGAACGTCTATGGATTTGTCCTAGCATCTGGAATGAGAAATTTATCTTTGTATCTTTCTGAATATTTTAACAGTTTTTTTTTTAATAATTATGATTTAGTGTTTTATGTAATATTGTTACTTTACTTTTTAGACTTCTGCCCTGAAGTATCTCCATGTGTCACTCTAGTCGGATATCATTTGTTATAAACTTCTATTCAGTATTTTTGTAGTTACAATACCTTATTAACAACACAAAGGACAATAAAACTAAGAGATGAAGACTTCTTAGGGGGCAGTCATAATTCAATATTCCACAATATCTGCTTCACTGGAGCCAAAAGTTTTGATTTACTTTGTAGAGTGAATACTCTGAAGTCCAACTGCCATTTTCCCCCAAGGAAATTGGTTACATTAACATTACTGCACTCATTACCGGTTTCGTGAGAAATGTGCACCCCCTGGTGGTAATCAGATAATGCATAAAGTTTTTTTTATTAGCATTGAATTGGAACAAAAATAAGTAAACAATAAAATGAATAAATTGATGTTCATAATAAAATGTTTTTATTTCTAACTGACTTTACAAAAAAAAAAAAAAAAAGGGACATTTAAAAAGCGTATGTTTCAATTGTCAAACTAATTTGAAAATTGTAATTGAATGCCAGCACTGGTTTCGCTGACCAATAGCAATAAATTAAACACATACACACATTGACCACACGGAGATTTGGAACACAAATTTGTTCTACATGAAAAAAAAAATCTTTTTATAGTAAAACCCACTTAGTTGCAAACCGTATTATTGAAGAATTTCCTAAATGGCATACTATTCATAAATTCTAATTCACCTTCCTGCTTCACCTCAAACATCTTAATATATACAAAAGATGACTTTCCGAATATCAGCATAGTCCGTTGAATCCCAAGCTTGTATAGTAGCCTTGCAACTAAGTGGGTTTCACTGCATTGGCCAGGTACACATCGTAGATACAAACAAACAAAAGTAACATCGCGATATTAAAAAGAAAAAAAAAAGAACAATATCTAGAAATGTGTGTAACTATAAAATACATAATTACATTTTAAAAAATCATGGCAATATATGTCAGAATCATCTGACAATTGTTCTTCACATCTAGGTTTATCTAGGTTATTTTTAATGAGCCTAAAACAGAAAGTTATTTTGGCGCTTATAGTTTTTGAGGTCGAAAATTGTGCAAATTGTATTTTTAATGGCTAATGACATAAGTTTCCTTTAGATGACAATTTGCCAATGTTCGCCATGTCTTTCTGTGCATGACAATCCCATGTCTTTCTCCGGATGACAAATGCCATGATATGTTTTTGTGTGATAAATGCCATATCTATCTTGGATGACAATTTGATGTCTTTCTTACGATGACAAATACCATAACATGTCTTTGGATGACAAATGCCATGTCTTTCTTTGGATGACAAATGCCATGTCTTTCTTTGGATGACAAATGCCATATTTTTCTTTGGATAGCGAGCGCCATGTCTTTCTTCGAATGACAAACGCTATGTCTTTCTTTGGATGACAAATAATATGACATGTTTTTGGATGACAATCACATTTTTTTCTTCAAATGACAAATGACATGTCTTTCTTTGGATGCCATGTGTTGTGTACATAATTTCATTACTCTACGCCAAAGTCCCAGCTTCATGACATTTCGTTTTTAAACTTAACAGATTAGATCTACATCTGTTGAGGTGCCAAGCTCCATTGATGCGTAACATAGATAAGGAATATTCTGGTAACATCCTTTCTGACTCACGCGTTCAGGGTATAGTCTGCGACCCACTGTGAAGATCAATTTCATAGCACAAAAGAGCTCCTTTTACATAGGTCAGCGTTCCAAATATTTAAAATGTCCATTGACATTACAGCCATACTGAATATTCAAACACAAGCTTTAATGACATCAAAGTTAAAGCGAAAGTTTTCTAGAATGACACGTGTGGATGATTGATTGGCCTTAAAAAAAATCTAACGGTGAGTTAATGGTCAGTATTTAGAACAGTCGTAGTAAGAGGTCGGCGCCTTGTAGGACGGGGCTCTGAAAGCCGCCAACTGACAGCTTGCTGAGTTCTGAAACATGTCGCGCATGCTCATGCTAGTGAAGGAGCCAAAATCTGAAGATCCAGGGTTCAAATCACTAGTGGGGTTCATGTAGAACCCGTTGGCCCGCGGGTAGGCGAAGTCTTTGTGTTGAGACATAGAGAACATGCTGGAGCTGAGGCCGTTGGACTGGTGTAGGGAGGGGTGAGAAAGGTGGCCCCCGAGGTGATGAGGCGCGTGGGGGCTGCCTCCGTTGTCGTCCGAGCAGCCGTGGCCGTTTCCTCCGTTGATGCTGCTGTTGGACGAGGCCATGTTCATGGGACCGTGCTGGTGGTGGCCCGAGAGACCGGACTGCTGGCCGTGGCCGCTGGAGATGTGGGGCGTGCTGGACGATGGGTACCCCGAGCTCGACTGACCGGATCCGCTGCCGCAGTGGTAGCTGTTGTAAGGGGCGGCGGGCGGCGAGGCTGCTTGGCTACATGCCGTGATGGGCCTGTACAGATCCGAGGCGCGGGAGTATGGCAGGAGATGCGGTGAGACGAGGGGCGGGGGGCGCGACGAGAGATTCGAGGCGCCCGAGCTCCCCGGGACCATGTCGCTGTTGGACAAGTGCGACGGCGACAAAAAGTTTTCAACGGTAAAGTTGCTGACCGACGACTCGATGGGCGAAAGCGGATCCGTTGAGAGGGACAGGGAGTTGCCTGCGCCCACTCCACACAGACCCTGCGCCTGCAGGCTAAGTCCGTGACCTTGCAGCTGGGGGTGAGACAAATGGCCTCCGTGATGGCCCAGCCTTCCCCCGGCCATTCGTTCGGCCATGCTGTGGTGATGAAGATCCAGCCCTCCTCCCAAGCACTCGTTTTGCGGCACATCCATGGGCTCGATTTTCGTACTCCTGGTCAACTCCCCGGGGGACACCGAATTTCGGGGGCGCAGAACGTCCTTCTCCATCTTGACCGGTGTCTCGGACGCCGTGTCGGAACCGGAAGTGTTACTGCTATTCCCATGAGACTCCCTGGCGTGGTGAATCTCCCCTTCCTCCAGACCATCCTTCACTCCGTCCTTACTCTCCTCTAACCGTTTCATTCTCTCTTCCTTCTCCTTCTCGGCCGGGCTCCTCTTGAAGCGCCGTCGGCGTCGGAGGTAACTCCCGTTGTCAAACATGTTGTAGCTGTCCGGGTGAAGGGTCCAGTAGCTTCCCTTGCCAGGCTTTTTGTCGTCCCTAGGGATCTTGACAAAACACTCGTTCAAACTGAGATTGTGACGAATGGAATTCTGCCAGCCTTGTCTGAAACAAGAAGAAATACAATAGAACCAGATTTCTAGTTTGTTGGTTTCAAAGAACAAAAGCGATTACTAATAAGTAACATTGATATTTAGGATTCAATAATTTGTCTAGATTATAGTAGAGCTTATCGCAGTGTTTCCCAAACGTAGAGGAACACTTCGCACATTATTTAGCGGAACACTTCGCACATTATTTAGCGGAACACTTCGCACATTATTTAGCGGAACACTTCGCACATTATTTAGCCGTACACTTTGCTTATTATTTACAGAGGTTAAATCACGTGGTGGCCTACTTGTTAATTATCCAGTAGTTCGAGGAACAGCTATTCAGACCTCGTGGAACACTAGGGTTCCGCTGAACACAGTTTGGAAAACACTGATCTGGAGTCTAGACACTATCATACTGACACTGACTCAATGTATGCTTTCGGAAAGCTCGAGAGAATATAAATATGTGGATATTTCATGTTTGCATTATTTATATACCAATTGCATATCTTATTTAGTAGGGTTGAATCCAAAAATATTTTTAAGATTTAGATTGTGGTAAATCCGGTGTACAAAGTAAAGGAAATTGTGGTGTATCCGGAGTCCAAGTTGAAAGAAATGTTGATAATGTATGTATTTTTTAATTCAATATGCTAATTGTCTAAGCTCTCCTGTTTGTAGCATAAAATAGTTTTAATATGGAGGAAGCATTAGACTCTACTCAGTTTCCAAACTACAGACTTTTGATATCAAAGACAACCAGAAGACGTGAAGAAGACTTAATTCAAACAAAAGGCAATGTAAATCAAACTAGATTAGACCATAGCAGAAGTGAAGCAACTCAGATGTAAATCAGACTAGATTAGACCATAGCAGAAGTGAAGCAACTCAGATGTAAATCAAACTAGATTAGACCATAGCAGAAGTGAAGCAACTCAGATGTAAATCAAACTAGATTAGACCATAGCAGAAGTGAAGCAACTCAGATGTAAATCAGACTAGAGTAGCAGAAGTGAAGCAGATATAAAGTGCAATCGCAGTTTTGTTCAAATCTCTTCGACTTGGCGAAGAGCGTAAATACATTTACGACTAATCTCGCTAATACACACGACTTCTGGTCCTGCTGTCCGACTCTCATGTCCTAGAGATGAATTCGAAGCCCAATGAAACCCCGGACCCTGCCTCAGACCTACCCATCTCCTCTTCCCGGACTTTTAATCTCGCGCGACACTTGCGCGTGACACTAGTCAAGTACAACAGGACGAAAAGCTCACTCTCCACCCCCCCCCCTCATCCCGCCCCCCTTTTAACAATTATACTTGCTGGTCAACTTAAGTGTGGGAGAGATGGACAGGCCTAGAAGATTGTTTTCGGAAAGGGGGGGGGGGGTGAACCATGTGAGAGGATAACAGCGGGGGGAAACAAGAGAGGGAGCTCACAAAGACGTGGACACGGGACGCCCCCCGAAAAGAAAACACGAAGGCACGGCACTTATTGTTCTTCGAGTCTTTCAGTCTCTTCTGCTACTTTTGTTTCCTGGTTATGGCCCTTTCAGTTATGAAAAAAAAAACAACATCGTTGGGGCAGGGGCGCTCTTTCCCCAGCACTCTCCTTGCCCATTCATTTGGAGTTGTGTCCAGTTTTCTTTGCCTCACACTAAATGTGGGCACGGGCGCCAGATTCTTTTTTTTATTATATTTAAAATTCCCAATAAAGAATGTAATATTTTGTTCAAAGAATTAACACCCGATGAGGAACGTATTAAAAAGGCAGTAATTTTAAAACTGCTTGTAGTGATTTTTGTAAGGGTCAGAGTAAAAGTTATTGCCGCATGCATATAAAATGATTAAACATCATATAGAACAGCATATTTGTCGTAATTGATTTCACAGTATACATCAGTGGGAAGCGTGATCGAGAAGCTAAGTACGCTTGTCTTGGTTTAGCTACCTAAGAAAGGTGCTCAAGCTGAGTTGTGTTTACTGAGCGCCTACTGAGCCCTCCACCCACTGGTCCACAAATGTGATTGGACCATAGCGCTCTGAGCATGCTATAAGCATGATGAAAAATTTAATTTATCTATCTTTATTTATAGATAAGTAAAGGTTGAGTCATAACAATATATTGACATTGACAATATAGTTTTAATAGATGAATAGAAAAATTATATCATGTAGTTCTCTGCAAAACTAGACATTTGTAAAGTTACACATTAAAAGTTGTATTTTGTCGTGTTTATGTCAAAGTTGTCAACATAAAATTTTTCTCTTTAAAATTATAAAAAAATATTATAAAGAGGTAAAAATTAATGCATGAAAAAATATCTTCATTTAAAAACAATAAAATATTTGATTTCATAAAGTAATGTTTTGCAAAACTATAATTTCAACTTTTTAATTATAATTTTTATTTTTCTTTAAAAAAAACATTATTTAAATTTAAAAAACCTTTTTAAGCACATATTAATGTACTTATAATTGTTAGAAAAATTTCCTTTTTTAATAGCAGAATGGTATGAATAATATAGAATAAAAAAATATTCTTTCTGATTAAACTTATTTCATCGTATTCTCCTATTACCTATTCCTTATTGTCAGATACTTTGAGAAATATGTCGTCTGCAAATAGTATTATTAAGTATTTCGTAAATATTTAATAGGAAATTGAGACTCATTATATAGTGCTTTTGGATCATTTGAATAGATTTTATTTTTAGTAAATTGACATTGACCATTAAGAAAACCCTCTGCAGCTATGTGTGGGTATGTCTGTTTTTTTAAAATGGGATTTGTGTGTGTGAATGCATTGAATTACTAAAACCAAAAAGAATCAAGAAGTTTCAATGTTGAACAAAGCATTTGGCTGAAAACTTTTTATCCTTCTCCTTGAGGACTTCTACTTTTAAGACACAAAGAAACAAAAAAACTCAAAGCTTATTACAAGATCCATAATAGAGCAGAAAATGACGTCACAGAGGGTAAACAGCCCGATGAAGATAGGCACGAATTGAGAGTAATACTAACCTAATTAAAGTACATGACATAAGTCAGTGTTGCCCTACTTTGAAGGGCTTTGGGAAAGGGGTGGATTGCTTTGGGAGGGATAGGTGGCACGGGAGGCATGGATGTTCTGCAGCTTCTGTATGCTCTGTTGGCAAATTTTTTAAGGGGCTGAATAGCCCTCCCCCCCCCCCCACACACACACAACACAATAGGGCCGAATATATCCCGCGGGCCCGCGTAATAGCAATAGTGGCATTAATAGCTAGGATGTAAGTTAGACATGGGCCTAATTCTGTGACCATAAGTGTACTTATATAGTCCTTTTTGCGACATGTTTATTTGTAGGTCTGGCTGACTTTTACTAATTAAACTCTTGATTAATTCAGCTGCCGAGTTCTAGACTTAGCGTTACTTCGGACAGGTAGTATCCCTATGTAACAGGGTGATGTCTCGGGACAATCTAAGTCCGAGAACCACTGGTCTAGACACAATGTCTGGCTGGGTAAGTCCGAGATTGTAGATGTCAGCACGTGACTGACTGCTAGTGTACGGAGAGGGTAAGGAAAGGCGCGAATAGAATGACGGGGGGAGGGAGTATGGAAGAACAATTCTTAGTTGTTGTTTTTTTAAGCGACGCCTATGAAATCGCCGACACTGGTAGCACATTAAGAAGTGAACTTAAAAGCATATTAAGAGGTATTAGATGCAAAGCCTTTTAATATTACGATGCCTTAGAGCAGAGCGCTGCGCCCTTCGAGTAAAGGTTCTGTGTTTGGATCCGAGTCGAACCAGAGACCACGTGACATTTCGCGCAGTGTTGCGAGAAAAAAACAGAAAACATAAATCAGAGCGGCGCGATATTTATGATATATGCAGCGACACTTTTACGCGCATGACTACACGGGAAGGTGCTAACAAACATTAAAGCGGATTAGATTTAATCCCCGGAGGCTCTAGTTCAACAGGAAGAGAATACAGTGCACAAGTTCATAATTTATCACGCTTAGAAAACGTTTTAATTCCAAAGTTTAATCTTTTTCGGCCCCCCCCCCCCCATATTTTGATATAGTTTTTTCTATTACTTTCAAAAATGGGGGACGAAGCATGGGCGAAGTGACAGTTGTCGGCACGTTGAAACCAGGTGCAAGGTAGCACTAGTGCGTAACGTATTCATATTTGTGGTTAGGGTCCTCGTTGATAGACGTTTAGGGATACCATTCTCACCCCCGCAGATATAAATTACAGATGGTTTGAGCAATGTTCGTCGTGGTGCCCCCATGCTAATTACAACTCGGACTAAGCGAACTACAAAGACAATAAAGTGTCGTCTGCAAGAACTGAGGGAAATGTAAGAGACAATAATAAGACCACGGCATTCAATGAAATTCTTGACATTTTATATATATATATTTTACAGTAGTCTATTTAACTCGTACTTTCGTAAAAAAAAACAAAAAAAAAACACCTGCGTTGATGGGAAAAACCTGGACAAGATTTCAAAAACAAGACAAGAAACAAGACAAGATCTCGAAAACAAGGCAAGATCTCGAAAACAAGGCAAGATCTCGAAAACAAGGCAAGATCTCAAAAACAAGACAAGATCTCAAAAACAAGGCAAAATCTCAAAAACAAGGCAAAATCTCAAAAACAAGGCAAAATCTCAAAAACAAGGCAAGATCTCAAAAACAAGACAAGATCTCAAAAACAAGGCAAAATCTCAAAAACAAGGCAAAATCTCAAAAACAAGGCAAGATCTCAAAAACAAGACAAGATCTCGAAAACATGACAAGATCTCAAAAACAAGACAAGATCTCGAAAACATGACAAGATCTCAAAAACAAGACAAGATCTCGAAAACATGACAAGATCTCAAAAACAAGACAAGATCTCGAAAACATGTCAAGATCTCGAAAACAAGACAAGATCTCAAAAACAAGACAAGAAACAAGACAAGATCTCGAAAACATGACAAGATCTCGAAAATAAGACAAGATCTCGAAAAACGTCTCTAACGATTCTCATACAAATTTGACAACCTAAGTATATCGTTGACAACCTAGTTATATCGTTGACAACCTAAGTATATCGTTGACAACCTAAGTATATCGTTGACAACCTAAGTATATCGTTGACAACCTAAGTATATCGTTGACAACCTAAGTATATCGTTGACAACCTAAGTATATCGTTGACAACCTAAGTATATCGTTGACAACCTAAGTATATCGTTGACAACCTAAGTATATCATTGCCAAAAGAATGACTAGCTCGTTCGAACGACTTTGGGTCTAGTCAAATGACAATCTTTCTTCAAAACGTCTCGCAAGTCCGTCACACATGTATTTGACATGTATTGGATGTTCTTTCAGATTTAAAGCCGAATACGTCTTATCCAAAGCCTCAAGCAGTAATGCGTGGGGATGGTGGCTGGCAGGTTTCAAACCTGGGACCATCGAGAAGACAATCCAGAGCGCATGACACTAAAACACTTTGTAAAAAATGAACTCAAAGAACAAAACAGAGAGACGCACAAATGCAGAGGTTTTTTTGAGAATGGTTGTGAGTTGACAGTAAAGCAATCTTTACATTTGACATCGTCGAGACGGAACAACTTTAAGAAACATTTAAACACAGAATATTTACAGCAACGCTCATAAAGAGAGCACTACAGAGCTCATTTAAGGGTTCTAGCAGTACAAATGTTTCGAAATCAGGAAACGCTCGATTATAATATAATACATATAATTATTTTAATAGTTCCATACAATGGAGGAAAATCCTAAAAAAAAAATGCTTTTGTGTATCCGGTGTATAGAATATGGTTTAGTTAATAAATTATACAATTTAAAACCATATAATTTCTTTTTTGTCCTTTTTTTTTTAGCAAGTAGAATCAAATTAAAAATCAAAAGGATAGTTTGACATGTTTCGGATGTTGCTTCAGAAGTGAAGGTTATTACACCCTTGCCCAAACCTCTCACAGGACTACGGGGGGGGGGGGGGAGCGGGGGGATGGAGGAGGGCATTTTTCGAACCCGGGGCAATGGAGACCACAGTCCAGAGTGCATATCACACGACTAGGCTGCTCAAATGTAAACAAAAAGGACATTAGATTGCGAATGACCTTCGATGTATATAACAGGCCATTACTACTAAATAGTTTCTCAGATTTCAGTTTTAGTTTTAAGAGAGCGAAACTTACTTATTTTCCCGATAAAACGGGAATTTCTCCATGATGAATTGGTAGATCCCGTTCAAAGTCACCTTGCGCTCAGGGGCGGACTGGATAGCCATGGCAATGAGGGCGATGTAGCTGTACGGCGGCTTGACCATCTCTTTGACAGGGTGGTGCGGGTGATGACCTCCGTACGGGCCATAGGGCGATGGCCTGGACATGGCCCCATACTGGTCAGTGTACATGCTCATTCCACCCATGGCCATGCCATATCTGAAAATATAGAACAATATTTTTAGAAAGTCTGAGGTCATTTAGAAAAAAAAAAAAAAAAAAAAATATTATATGATACTTTATGTTGTTGATTCTGGCAGTCGCGTAGATAGGAAATTATCATCATTTTAGAGCCCGGTGGGGGGAGGGGCTTGACCTATTTAGGGGCCCCTGCATTTTTCGTAATATTTAATATCTAATGTAAAAAAAAACCCACTCATTTGAGGCCCAGGGGAATTTTCAAATTCTCCCCCTCCTTACCCCCAATCTAGCTACGTCACTGGTTTCTGGATGATAAATTATGAATTATCTAAATAGCTGAGGGGTATTCCTCTCCAGTTTATGTCGATGTAAATCTATTCGTTTGAAAGTATACAATAAATAAATAATAAAAAAATCAGTCTTAACACGATCACTAAACCAATCAATATATATCTCTAATGAATTCGGGAAAAAAATTGTTAGATATGGAAGTAGGCTATATTTCTTATTTTCTTCCTAATCGATTATTAATCCTTCAATGTATTATTATTAGTAGACACCTTGTGAGACTAAAAGACTCTTTATTCATTGGTCGAGGTCACCCAAGGCTATTGGTTATTGAGTTAGCCATTTCGTTTACTTTTAGATTGCATTCACACCAGACAATTGTTGCCACCATTTGTACAAATTTGTCCTAGCATATGAAACAAGGAATGTGCCTTTATCTTTGTGTCTTTCTGAGTATTTTATTAGGTTTTGTTTGTGTATTTGAAGATTGTGGTTCAGTTTTGTTTTCTATAATTGCTACTTTTCTTTTAAATCTTCTATACTGATGGGTCTATAAATGTATTGATTTTACTAAAGGTGTTTAATCAAATGTGAATATTCATTAGTAGACTGTCATCGAGACGTATCGTGCCTAGGCTTATGTGCATGCGTACATCGTGTAGTCTTATCTAGTGTATTCTAAAATAAGATACATATATGTTATGTTGGCCTTTTTTTTATAGGTAGGTATATCTTAAGCAGACTTATCTTACGAAGGCTTATCTTATGTACGTTTATTTCTCCTTATGTACGCTCTATGCAGGCGCTATCCGAGCTTATCTTACGTTAGAACGCAAGACTGTCTTGTGCAGGTATTTCTTGTGCAGGTATTTCTTGTGCAGGTATTTCTTGTGCAGGTATTTCTTGTGCAGGTATTTCTTGTGCAGGTATTTCTTGTGCAGGTATTTCTTATGTAGATTTATTTTATGTATTGGCTATCTTAAATAAATGTGTCTTACGAAGACTATGTTTTAGAGCCGCATCTAAATTAATACTATAGGTGTTGCTAATAAGCTTTGTTTCATAGGCGTAGCTAGAATCTAGGAAAGCTGTTGTTTTCAATTCAAAACAATTACAGTCCCATTAACTCAGAATAATAAACAACATCAAAGAACTGTAGGTAGCGAGTCATCGCCCAGTTTATACACAACAGTCTTTAATTTTTTTTGTAGTGATTTATACGATTACTACACACACACATACACACAAACATATACAACTTACATTGAAATACACGCACACACAAACACTCACACAAACACACACAAACATGCACATATAAACGCATATACACACATGAATTGAATAACATTCTTGCTCTCAGAGTTTCCCACTGTCCTAAAGTGCCCAGAGGTGTGTCACTCTGACAAGTTACAAGAAAGGATTACTTTAGGGCGTGGCCTGTCCACTGGCCCAGCCTTAACTGATCAAATCGATCAATCGCCTGGTAATATATTAGAGAAAAAACCCTGGTCGTAGACTAGGAAGTAATGGCGTGAGACCAAGTTTGGTGGCAGTGTTATTGGAAAGAATGTGTTTTTTTTCTGAGCTGTGCTAATGGTTCCGTTTGCCAACTATGATGTAAATAATGTACTGCGATAAACTGTCCTAAGACAAAGCAAGACACGCATCATAAGGACTTTGGGGGAGAGTAAAGATGGAATGGCTGATACAACATAGGACAATGAGAGTAGATATAGAAACAAAGACGAGCAAATAAGATGGACAGAAAGAATGACATAATATGATTTGATTAGATACATACAAACATACATACATACATACATACATACATACATACATACATATATACATACATACATACTTACATACATACTTACATACATACATACATACATACATACATATTTACATACATACATACTTACATACGTACATACGTACATACGTACATACGTACATACATACATACATACATACATACATACATACATACTTACATACATACATACATACATACATACTTACATACATACATACTTACATACATACTTACATACATACATACATACATACATACATATTTACATACATACATACTTACATACATACATACATACGTACATACATACATACATACATACATACATACATACTTACATACATACATACATACATACATACATACATACATACATACATACATACATACATACATACATACATACATACATACATACATACGTACTTACGTACTTACGTACATACGTACATACGTACATACGTACATACGTACATACGTACATACATACATACGTACATACATACATACGTACATACATACATACATACATACTTACATACATACGTACATACATACATACATACATACATACATACATACATACATATATACATACATACATACATACATACATACATACATACATACATACATACATACTTACATACATACATACATACATACATACGTACATAGAGACAGACAGGTAGATAGATAGATAGATAGATAGATAGAAGATAGATAGATAGATAGATAGATAGATAGATAGATAGATAGATAGATAGATTGATTGATTGATTGATTGATAAACTGATTGATTGATTAATTGATTGATAAACGGATTGATTGATTGATATAGATAACTGAAAACAAACGTAAATAGAAGATTACGTCAAAGAACAAGAATATTTCAAAAAAAGAGAGAGAGAGAAAGAAAGAATGAAAGAAGAAAAGAGGCAGAGAGAGAGAAAGAAAGAATGACAGAAGAAAAGAGGCAGAGAGAGAGAAAGAAAGAATGACAGAAGAAAAGAGGCAGAGAGAGAGAAAGAAAGAATGAAAGAAGAAAAGAGGCAGAGAGAGAGAAAGAAAGAATGAAAGAAGAAAAGAGGCAGAGAGAGAGAAAGAAAGAATGAAAGAAGAAAAGAGGCAGAGAGAGAGAAAGAAAGAATGAAAGAAGAAAAGAGGCAGAGAGAGAGAAAGAAAGAATGACAGAAGAAAAGAGGCAGAGAGAGAGAAAGAAAGAATGAAAGAAGAAAAGAGGCAGAGAGAGAGAAAGAAAGAATGAAAGAAGAAAAGAGGCAGAGAGAGAGAAAGAAAGAATGACAGAAGAAAAGAGGCAGAGAGAGAGAAAGAAAGAATGACAGAAGAAAAGAGGCAGAGAGAGAGAAAGAAAGAATGACAGAAGAAAAGAGGCAGAGAGAGAGAAAGAAAGAATGACAGAAGAAAAGAGGCAGAGAGAGTTTCGCTTTTGAGTAAAGAAGAAAAAAAGAAAAGAGCTCATGAAGGGGAGGTAAGCCATGTGTCTGACATTTCCAGAAGTCTCCCGTTTGACCGAGTTAGTGGTGAGCACATACCCAGTACTGGCCGGCTCACCATCTACATGGGCGCTGTTAGCATGGAGTGATGGATGAGGTAAAAACCAAAAAAAAAAAAGAGTAGGAGCCAAGAAAGAGTGCTGAAGTGGAGGGGGGTGCAGGTGAGTGGGGTGGTGGTGGTGAGAATAGAAGGGGCTAGGAGGATTCAGCTTTGAGATTAAAACAATGAAATTAACAGGTTCTCTGTATGTACTAGAACAGCGGTTCTCAACCTTTTAAGCTCGGCGACCCCTTTTTACAATCCCCCACTCTGACGCGCCTCCCCCCCACACACACACACATACAGCAATAGAAGAGTAGACAATAACAATCCGTATTTTCGATGTTCTTAGGCGACCCCTTGCAAATCGTCAATCGACCCCCAAGGGGGTCTCGACCCACAGGTTGAGAACCCCTGTACTAGAAGATATCACATTCTTTGCTTTGTTTGGTATGATACCATCTACAACAGAACGGCTTTTTCAGCACTAGATGCGGAAAAATATTCCGGTCGACATCGGGTTTGCGTAGTCACGTGAAACACTGGACCCAACCTTAATCTTCGGAATCGAAGAAATTGTAATTATTATTATCTATAACAGATATATATATATATATAACAACAACAAACTCACCCATAACAATATAAACACAAACTCACCCATAACAATATAAACAGTCATAACAACATCAATTTGAAAAACAACAACAACATTAGCAACAATTATAACTTTAACATCAAGAACATCTTAAGTAACAACAACTTCACAACATCCGAAACTTCAACAACATTTAAAACACAAACATAAAATTTAAACAACATCGGAAACATCAACATCTGAAACATCAGCTTTAAAACATCCCACACATCAACATTAACTTAAACAACGTTCAAAACATTACCATCACATTTAACAACGACCTAAACATTAACAAAAACTTAAACATTCTCGTACTTCAACTTTCACAACATCTAAACAACAGAAGTAGCTTCATCAAGAATTAAAAACATCGACTTAAAAACAGTTTTAACTTTGAACAACATATAAAACATCAAATATTATCAGCAACTTCAACAGCATAGAAAAAACATCTTAGATTGGTTTTAAGATAAACAGCTTATCTCTCTTTTCTCTCTTTCTCTCTCTCTCTCTCTCTCTCTCTCTCCTTCATTTATAATGAAGGCCTATACAACATTGTGGTTACTAGTTTAATGTCATTGTTTTAAGAGTCAGCGCGTGTGTGTGTGTGAGTGAGTTTGAGTGTGAGTGTGAGAGAGCGTGTAGGATTGTGTGTGTGTGTGGTAGAGCCACAAAAATAAAAAAAAAATAAAAAAATTAGTGCAGCTGTGTAAGTAAGTTTACTAGGGTAATGTGTGACAAGCACAATGGCCACTTGACGTTACCTCATCCAGCTACTAGCAAATTAAAACGTTTTGACCTCGCTACAGTTCACCGATCTCAAGTTAAAATAAATATAAGTAAAAAAACAACAGCAAACAACATCAACACAATTTAGATCAACACTTTAAAGTCTAAAGCCATTTCTTCGAGTTGACAGTCCAGCTAGACCATACGACACAGGGATTCGAACACAGGACGCCTCACGCTAGGATAAAAACTGCAGACATGAAAGTAGCTCAGCAAGTTGGGCACTGGTCTCCCCCTGAGCTGTATGGCGTTGTGCAGGGCGCACACCTCCCCTCTACCCCCCTGCGCCCCCTCACCTCGGCACCTTCCCTTCCCCACACCGTCTGTTGGCCTGTTATGATTTATCGTGAGCAATCTTCGCGCAATGGTCTCAATGAGCTCGCGGTAGTGCCATACTTACTGCGAAGACCGCACCTTGGGCTCGTCATAGGCCTCGAGACTTAACAGATGGGGCAGATTCCGTCTTAAGCGTCATATCCAAGTGAGACAAGATGAGGAGGGGGGAGGGGAGCGGTGAGGCTCGGGGGGCGGCTGTGTGTACGTCTATGCGTTTGTGATTGTGTCATTGTGCTCGCGAGCGTGTTATAAAGATGTACTAGATATGAATGAAAGATGTGCGGAAAATATTCTGAGTAGAGATAAGGATAATAAGTGAAAAATTAAGATTTTGTTTTAGAAAATAAATTCGTCTTTGCATTTTACTCATTTTAATCAAGTAAACTATTCAATAAAATAAAGTATTGGTTTTGATAAAATTCGCCCTGTTATTACATTCTTATTAAATGAAAGCTGACAATACCTTTTTTTTATCGCTCGTAGAATTGGCGTTTTCCATTTTGAATGACACCCTAAAAGGACAGTTTTGTCTATTTTCAGGAGATTTTTTTAATGAATTTTAAGATAAGATAAGATAAAATAAGATAACTTTTATTGATCCAATCAAATGGTAATTCGATTTGACTACAATTGACAACTTCAACGTAATAATTTCAGATTTCCAGGACTTAGAAAAAAAAATTGTGATTTCAGTAGATTTCCATGCGCTTATGAAAATCAGGAGGCCGCGGGAATAATAGAAGTCCTAATGTTTGATAATTTACAGCTACAATTAGCGCGGGGTCTATGAAAGTGCTGGGCCCACTGCGACCGCATTGGTTGCATTGGCCTAAGTCCGGCACTGAATCAGAGGTATACACTTCATCATTAAAATAGATTTTAGATGTGTATTAAGTAAGTATAGTGAGCCCCCACCCTCCCTGCCCCTGTTATGTAGTATGGTGACGGTGATTGGTTGGTGGCTATACAGTGTGAATGATGCAAGATAAGCGGCACTGTCGTCAGCTGTCTTGGGTACGCCAGTTGACTCCAGAATGCCAGAGTGAAAAGACAAGTTTTTATAGTGCGTTAGATTAGAGTTTACACTGTGAGTTAATTTCATTTCATCTCAAGCTAAATTTGTCCATATGGTAATAAAGGTTATATCTAGTATTGTTTACAAAAGTTAATCAAGTGATTTCAGGTTTCAGCACATCGACAGCGGTTTAGTTGTCTACCAGCAGTTTTTTTTTCTACCAGCCAACGACTGTCAGCAACACCCGTAACAACACTAACAATATGAAACATGTATGGAAGGGTACTTTACTATCACTAAATATGTAGGTCACAGACGGGTCTTCGTATCCACATGAAATTCTTCACTCTTCATTAATCTTTAAACCCGAACACATCGCATATGGGATCATCTCCATCAAATACTAGGGAGATACAAAGAAAAGAGTTTGATTGTTTTTTTTCCAAAGTTCCGGTTCTTCTAGTTTGAAGATGATTACATATCTTATATGCTGAGCTTGTGGAAGGAGTCAGACCCAAGGGCCGCCCAAGACTAACATATAGAGATGTCTGCAAGCGAGACATGAGAGCCACAAGCATCAGCGAAAGTATGTGGGAAAACATGGCCAAGCCGGAGACAGACTGTGCGTGCTGGGACAACCCTTGCTGAGAACAAAAGAATTGAAGCGGCCTTAATCAAGAGGGAAAAAAAAGAAAGCTGCCCGGTCCGCTAGCCCTGAATCAGAGGCATACACATGTATGAATTGTGGCAAAGTCTGCCGTTCTAGAATTGGCTTGATTAGCCACACCAGATTCTGCCGCGTCTCAAGATTAAGCCAAAACCAGTGACTCATTTGGGCGCACCCATTGCCTTTCGAGACAAAAGGAGCCATATATACGTCCGAGCCAGGACCTCCCGCAGGAAGGCGTAGGATGGCAGAGGGCAGGGGTTCGAATCTAGAAACATCAATCCACAGCCCAGAGCACATGCTACACGACCATACTATCAAACTACGACCAATATTTATTCGAAGCAAAAATGTGCTAATGTCTCGAACATGTTCACATCTGTACATCCACAAAGAGAGAGAGAGTTTGTGTGTGTTTGTGTGTGTGTGAGTGTGAGAGACAGAGAGAGAGTTTGTGTGTGTTTGTGTGTGTATGAGTGTGAGAGAGAGAGAGAGAGAGAGAGAGAGTGTCTGTAAATGGAGGTAGTGAATATAATTTTGATGCGTCGTTTTGTCTATGATAAAACCCAAAATATTCCGTTCAGGCCTTACGATCTAGAGAGCACATGATGAAAAGCTTATGTCTCTATAGCTTCTTTAACCGATGGTTCACTAGGGTGTCGTGTGGCCAGCACAACAATCAACTGCCTTTACATTCCCCTACTAAAGTCAGGTACTTATCAGAGTTGGGAGGACTCAAAGGCGTAAGAAATACATTAGTTTCCCTGCGTGTGGACCAATTAAGATTTAAAATTGACGGGATAAAGGGCAACTTGCACTTGATCAAGGGGAGGACATGTTACACTTGATCCAGGGGAGGACATGTTGCACTTGATCCGGGGGAGGACATTTTAAATTTGCTTGAGACCTGACTAGGTTAGCGTGACATTTTGACACTGTTCGCTTCTATGTACTCACCCTTACACAAGATTTGCGATATATAGTGTTGGCGTTGAAGAGATTCATAGGTGTTTATAATCTAGAATTAATACGAAAGGTAACTTAATACCCATAACAACCTCTATTAGTAACGACCAGATTATTGTTCGTCTCCGTAGATCTATTATCAATGTAGGCTTCTTATTATTTGTACAGATTTAATTTTTTACAAAGCTTATATAAACTCACTCTGTCTGATAAATATTTTGCACAATAATTCATTGTTCTTAACAAAACATCAGTCAATCAAAAATTAAACCAATTAATCAATTAAGTAGTGGTTACTTTTACATTTTATTGACATCGAAAAAGAAAAGGGAAATAAATCTTACAATATTTAAATATATGCATGTAGATGTGGAGTTCTTCCCCCTACATAAGTGGTTTGGGGGGGGGTATTGTTTTTTTTTTTATTTTGCTTGTTTTAACTTTTAAACTAAACTGTTTGGATAACAAACACCGACTAATCTCTGCAATAAAAGAATGTTAACTCCGACACACTCCAGCGAATAGTGGGGCTTTATATCGCTAGAAAACAACGCGATGTTCCGGCTGGTTTTCTTTGCTTTGTTGGGTGTACTGAGTTTTCTTTTTGCGGGCCATAAAGACGCAGACCTAACGTTTTCTTTGACATGCTCAATCGCATCAGCGGCCTCTTTCTCCCAGACACTCTGTGGGTCCCCTGTAGGGTCGCTCAAGCCCTCTCTCCACGGCTTCGAATCCCACACCGCCAGCATCTGGCTGAAGGATCGAGTTCCTGGAAGTTGACGCTTGACTAAATAGTTTTACCAGTTCGTTCGGCTTCACTATGAGACGATGTTTTAAAAACTTAGTTGCACCTGGGTGATATGCAAGCATTTCAATTACACCGGCCCTCACGTGGTTCCTAGCACCGTGTTAGATAAGCAACGAAATAAACCGTTTTAATTTGAACCCAATACAAAGTTTATGTTTAAGCATTTTAAGAACTCTTCTAGAATAGGTAACAGTCAAGAGCCAGGGGCGTTGTTGATTGGATTACGGGAGAAACTTTTATGAGTAGGGCTACTTTGTCTACTACAGTAACAATTTAAGTCTTTTTTTTTTTGCTGCGTTAAAATGTAATTTTTTAAGGCATTGAGGTGTCCAGATATGGAAGTCACTGAAAGAGCTACAGAACACACAAAGACCTACAGAACACACAAAGACCTACAGAACACACAAAGACCTACAAAACACACAAAGACCTACAGAACACACAAAGACCTACAGAACACGCAAAGACCTACAGAACACGCAAAGACCTACAGAACACACAAAGACCTACAGAACACGCAAAGACCTACAGAACACGCAAAGACCTACAGAACACACAAAGACCTACAGAACACACAAAGACCTACAGAACACACAAAGACCTACAGAACACACAAAGACCTACAGAACACACAAAGACCTACAGAACACACAAAGACCTACAGAACACACAAAGACCTACAGAACATACAAAGACCTACAGAGCACACAAAGACCTACAGAACACACAAAGACCTACAGAAAAGATGTAGCCTTTAAGAGACACAAAAACACAACAACACCGACTTTAAATTTTATTTTTGCATCCCTCTAAAAGAGAAACGCCTGTCCGTCTGTCTGTCCGTCGAAGCGTTTCATATAGATTTCAAAACCTAAAAGCGATATTGAAAATCCGATTTCATCCAATTTTGTATCATGTTAACAACAACAGGTTCAACTTTGACTTTCTGGTTTCTATAAGCAAAGTCTTTTTTTTTTAAATTACATGCGTTTTTTTTTCTTCATACAAAAACACAATTTTTTGATAAAACTTATGAAGGATATATATAGGATATACCAAATCTATTATTGCTGCTTCTTTGAGGGGTATATGTAGTCACGCGATGGTTCTTTTTGTGGTATATGTGGTCACGTGGTAGAGCTTCTTCGGGTGGTATATGTTGTCACGTGATGGTAGTTATTTGTATATGTTTTCAGGTGATGCTACTTCTTTGAGTGGTTTATATGTGGTCACATGGTGGTGGTTTTATGTGGGGTATATGTGGTCACGTGATGCTGGATCTAAGTGTGGTATATGTGGTCATGAGGTGGTGGTTCTATGTGTGGTATAAGTGGTTACGTGATGGTGGATCTATGTTTGGTATTTGTGGTCAGGGGACGATGTTTACAAGTCTGCTTAAAGTGTTAACTGCGATGGTTATTTTTGTGGTATATGTGGTCACGTAGTAGAGCTACTTCGGGTGGTATGTTGTCACGTGATGGTAGTTATTCGTATATGTTTTCAGGTGATGCTGCTTCTTTGAGTGGTATATGTGGTCACGTGGTGGTGGTTCTATGTGTGGTATATGTTGTCACGTGGTTCTATGTGCGGTTTAAGTGGTTACATGATGGTGGATCTATGTTTGGTATTTGTGGTCAGGGGACGATGTTTACAAGTCTGCTTAAAGTGTTAACTGCTTAGTTGAGAGTTTCGTTGGGGCAATGTGATGTTGCTTTAGTGGGTGGTTCCTGTGCTAGCTTTATAGGTGAGATTATTATATAAGCATCACGTCTAGAACTTTGAATGCAATAGTACATTGGAATGACACACGTTCAAGACTACACGAAGCAGTCTTCTATGAGTCAATAGTCTTCGTTTCAACAAGCCAACACACATCACATGAGTCAAGTAGACAGACACATGTCACGTGTGCCAAGTAGACAGAAACACATCACATGAGTCAAGTAGACAGACACATGTCACGTGTGCCAAGTAGAGACACACACATCACGTGTGTTAAGTAGACAAACACACATCCCGTGCGTCAGGTAGACAAACACACATCCCGTGTGTCAGGTAGACAAACACACATCCCGTGTGTCAGGTAGACAAACACACATCCCGTGTGTCAGGTAGACTAACACTATGGCTTACGTCTTACGATACGCCAAAAACTAGGAATCGGTGCGTCTGGCGTATCAAAATATCGGTATAACAGAAAACGATTTGTACCTCAACTAACCTCCAACTCTCTCTCTCTCTCTCTCTCTATTCTAACGCGTTGTACATCATAGACTATTTCCTTGATTTTTTTCTCTAGAAAATCTGGCGAAGTTATCTCTTTAGCACTTGTTCACCTCAATCGACCTGAGTAGCTTCCCTTGTTAAAATAATTTCTGCTTCCATGCCAAAAAAGAAAGCCCCCTCTATTCAATTCGACTCACCACAACTGCGCGCCCCAGCGCCCAGCTTCCAGTTCCCCCCCCCCCCCCCCAGTCCCTGGCAGATTTGAACCCTTTACTAACCAGTAACCCAGATCACGGGCGTACAAAAGACCTATTCGCTGACTGACACGACTGCTTTTCTCATTACGAAACCGTGGCACGGGAAAATCGAGGCAGATCGCGTGTACAGGGGGGAAAAATGGAAAAAAAATACAGAAAGAAAGAAAAATTAGTAAGGAAAAAAAAAAAAAGTACCACATATTTCGCCGTCGACGCTTCCTTGCAATATTTTCATCACTCAACCCTAAAGCCAACCTTCACTGCCAACCCGCTTGAATAAGTCTCTTCCTAGATGCTGTGTTATTTTATCTGCAAGTTTGCATGCACACTAGTCAAACTAAAGCGATTTAAGACTATTATTACAATATGTTCAGTCATCAGAGGCGGACCCATTTTTTATAAATAAAAGCTAAGCACTATTACATGATTTTCTTTAATTAAACTATTTTTAGGGCGGGTGGTAAAATTCATAATGCAGAACCAGGGAAGTATTTAAGTAATTAGCGACTCCTTCATTAGAGATCCAGGCCTATATTAGTTTGTGGGACAAATATTTGAGACCCAAAGAAAAGACATTATTGAAAACAGACGCAGAAGACTGAAGGAAAACTTAAATAGACTGCCAGCGGTCAACGGCTTTGTCCGCATAAGGTGCGGAAAATTATGCAGGTCGCAACTGGGTTTGCATAGTCATGCGAATCTCTACACGCATCCTTAATCTTCGGAATCGAAGACTTTGCTCTTCTATTAGGCTGTTCTCTTACGGACTATCTAAGTATTTGGTCTAGTTTGGTGGCCCATTTTTATCTGGGCTTTTCTTACTAAATACGCTCGACTGGCAAGGTGACTTAAATCATGGTGAGAGTGTTTTTACATGTGCGTGTGTGTGTTTGAGTTTCATTGTGTTATGGTTTATGTTTTTTACAATACCTCTATTCAACTCGTACCTTCGTGGAACCTTGTGGGCGACAAAAACATGGACAAGTTCTCGAAAACGGCTCTAACGATTTTCCTATTTATTTGACAGATGATGTATATCGTTAGGAAAAGAATAGCTAGCTCATTGACCAACTCTAGGAACACTTTAGTTTGACCGTTAAAATATTTCAAAGTATAAAAAGAAATTAATTTAAATTTGGCTACAGAGCTAGAAAAAAATTACGTTGCATGGACTATATGCATAGACATAAATAAATATAGACTGGCCGCAGGAAGTAACTTCATGTAACTTGAAAACATGTATATCTATTGTATTCGGATTTCCGAATTATGAAAAGTTGCATGATTTTCATTCTTAGAGATTAAACAAAACTACACTGCCTCCTTATTTACAATATATATAGGTGTGTATCATTGTGTATATTAAAAACAAAGTTAACAAGGTTACAAAGACAGTTTGTGTGGAAACACAAACTCAAAATCGGCCCCCGAAGTGGTCCTCCCAGGCAGGCTTCAATATTTTCAGAAAGAACATCCAAATAAAATTATATCAAAGACAAATGAGTGATAAGAATGGAGAAAGAAGATTTACAGATCTTGTGTAGTGCCCCAACGGTACAGCAGATCAAAGGATAGGTGCAAGTGAATGCAAAGTTAGATGTGAACCTGGCCTAACTAGTTCCCCTTTCAGACCTTGTGGTCTATAGGGCAGATGATGTAAAGTACATCTGTTTTTGTGGCCTATGGTTAACGAGGGTGTCATGTAGCCAGCACAACGACCAACCGCCTTTACTTTTCCCCAACTAATATCAGGTACCCATTAGAGCTGGGTGGACTCAAAGGCGCCTATGGATTCCGAAGTTGAAAATACCAGTCTTCACCAGGATTCGAACCCGGGGCCCCCGGTTCGGAAGCCAGGCGCTTTACCGCTCAGCTACCGCGCCTCTCCAGTCCTTACTGAAGTCTTATAATTGATGTAATTGTTTTGAAAAGACTCAATCTTTTGTTCAATTGCTCTATAGCTATCTATAGAAAAAAAAATTACGAAAATGAAGTTTACAAGATTACTATTCGTTTCAATCTAGGTCTAACTTATAATACATACTAATTAGCTTTTTCTCTTTAAAAAACTGCTTGCATTACTGATTTTAAAAATTAGATTTTTCGTTTTCAGAAAAAAAGAAAGTAGCCGTTGCATCAGAACTTTGAATGGTCAAAAATATTGTGATGTCGGATTTTCAATATCTTTTCTAGTTTACGAGATCTAAACGGGACGGACGGACAGACATTTCGCACAAAACTTAAAGCGTCTTTTCTCCTTTCGGGGGCCGCTAAAAAACAATTAACTTTTGTACTGCACATAAATGCTGTATAATAAAGTACACAAAATTGCTAGTCACAAATTTTCGTTTCATAAAACTCTTTCATCGGCCAGTCTATATTTATTTATGTCTATGACTATATGTCTTTGGGTATTTTCACATTTTTGAATGGTTTAATACAGTGGTGCCCATTATTGCTCATCCTGCGGGCCATTTTAATTGCCAACCCTCGTGTCGCGGGCCACATCAACAAAAAGATAGAAACACGACATGAAATTAACTTGCAACTTTTAGAAAGTAAAAATCTGTGGATTCAATACCCGCTGTTTAACAATCTTTTATTTTAAATGGGACGGGTTAAAAATGTTCCATTATTTTTAAATCTAAATTTCATTAATTATAAAGAGAAAATCAATCACTCTTTAAGTTGTAAAAAGGACGTATTATCTTTTTTAAAAGTATTTATTAATGTATTTCTTGTTTTTTTAATTAATTTTATTTTACAAGTTTCGGAGGATCTATTAGAAACAGACTTGCTTTGTTGTATAAGGAGTTTAAGTCTTCTAAGAAGGTGCGACGCCTTGCTATAGATTGACGGCCTTGTTTTCGCTCTCCTCTTTTCAGATTCCGTTTCATGGCTGAATTTGGTCAGAACTAGAAATGAAGGTCATTACTGTCGTTCGCGCGTGAAGTTTTCTTTTCGGGGTTTGTAGTTGAGCTTTAATGTTTAGGAAGTAGTTTGTATTGTATGTTTTGTTGTCAAGAATAGTGTGTGTTTACGTCACGCTTAGTTCCCGTACTGTCTTTGCAGCGGAGAGAGCTTTTTAGCTGGTTACGCTACAGTTCTATGTTTCCCCGTTTTAACGGGGGCTTGGGGCTATGAGGAATAGTGTTGTGTTCTCGCCACTGCAGTCGTGATTGTGTCTAGAGTTGTTCGTTGTATACGAAGCTGTCGATCCGTAGGGCAGAGATGGAGTGTGTGCGTGTGAAGGTGTGTTATTTGTATAAGTACTAATGCAATATTTAATTTCCATGATTCGGTGATTCCGCATATGTGAAACCTTTTGTTTTTTTTACTTAATTTATCATTAAATATTGTTCTTGTTGAACCATTGTTGATTACTCATTAACTGTTCCGTTTCAAGTATCTTTTATTCGATGTTCAATTTCATGCAACTTGATATGCTGTTACTCTTTGGTTTCCGGGTTATCCTGTTGAGGTGGGGAACCCGGGGTATTATATCGACCCCTAGATAGACCCGAGAACCTGCCTTGACAGTTACGTCCTAGACCCAATACTTAGGCTGTCACGTGATGACCTAGTGCAGGGTTCGAACTCAGCCACATAGTAACGACGGTTCGAAGAGCATACAGCCTGGCAAGACTGTCATCCATTTTCATCACGTTTATAATGTTTGCATTGCATTATTGGTAATTAATTACTTTAACCTTGTTCTCTGTGTTTATTGCAGACGGAAGTCCGGGTCAATGAATTCCTACAAATTAGTTAACTAAGGGAGATATTGATTCATTTTTTTTGATTCAAACAGCGTTGACATTTGCGTGTTGACATTTACGTATTGACATTTACAAGTGAATTATCAATTCTCAATAAATACTTCTGGAATGGCGCGCCTACGTATGGCATAGAGGTGCGGCTCTCTCCCAGAAGTTTTGCATTTCGAAATAAACACTCCTCTTCTTTTCGAATTGTTGTAATACATATGAAATATGAAACTTGTAATATAGACTTTAGCGTTTCATTATATTTATTGAAAGATATTTTTATATAATTATAGCATAGAAAACAAATTCTTTGAAACGGAAGAAAAAAACAGAGAAGAAACAATTCATACACTAAGAAATTAATTTGTTCATTAGACATTGTGAATTTTTACACAAAAGTTAGTCAAAGTGATCCCCCCTTGGCTTACTCTGAGTTTTAAAGTCATGTTTACTTTATTCTTGAAGGAATAAAATTCAGTAACAAAGAGTTATAAAGTAACAGAGTAAAAAAGTAACAGAGTAGAAATAGATATGAAGAAACGTGGTGGTGATATAATGGAATGTGAAGAAAAACATAGAATAAGGAGACAAGAAAAACATAACAGATACTTTGTTTTTAAAAAGACGATACTTCCTTTATGCAACTTATTGAGCGCTTGTTTTTCTCTTTCAAAAAATGAATGTTTTAAAAAACATTTTTGTTACCCCCGCCCCTAGTTGAGCGTATGTTTAGATCTTGTACACCTTTTAATATTCCAATGATAAGCATTTAGATCTAGACTTGGAAGACGATGCGCAGAATTTTCATGAACATTAATTTATTAAACTCTTGAATCAATAAATAGCCTTACATTCGATAGTGCTTTCAAAACGGATGTAGGATCTAGACCTAGATTTAGACTCTAGCCAAAGTTACATTTTATTATTTTTACTTTGAATGAAAAAATTATAAGGGGTCAAACTAGAGTTTTCACCCGTATGGCCAACGAGCTAGTAATTCTTTTCTCTGTTTAATTTCTTGGAAAATTATTAGATCTGTTTTTGAGATCAGATGTCCACCAACCCTTCATGTAGAGTTTATAATGTCCGAGGCCTTGTACAAAAGAAGACTGGGAAATATATGACATAAATTGACGAAAAAAAAAAGGTCAAGGACGCCATTAAAAGGATCACTAACTACATAATACAAATATTTTGTGTCTGCATGCGCGAGCTTTTCTATATTTAAAAACTGAAAAGTGCAGAAAAACTATTACATGCCTAATTTAAATGCTTTAAATGTTTCCACATTTTGTACACCGGATACACCAAAAAAAAAAAAAAGCGTGCTGTTTATGGATTTACCTCCATGTTTGGAAACCTCCAGTAGTATATATTATCTATTCATGTATAACAAGTTTTAAACTTGACGTCTGGGACGTAAACTTTCACCTTAGCACTGCTGACGTCACTTATGTCCAATTAATGATGTGTATATTTCCCACTACACCCTGTATTATCTCCCCTTTTCAGATGAAGAACATGGGCGAAGCAGGCGGGAAGGTGAATGGTGAACAGTTTTCGATAAATTTATTCCACCATCTCCAAATATTGAATATGAACTGCGAGAGTGCGCACTGCATTTTATGTCGTCTGCTAACTTTTTTTTTCTTCTAAAATTCTTAATCTTTGCACCCATAAAACAATGCCCCAACACTCACGACCCCATCGTCGAATCGATCCGCCTTCGATACCCCGACGTTTTCACCCAAACACTTGCAAATTCCGTCCCCGGCGATACATATCGCGATTATTGCAAGTTCAATACCGCGAGTTTGCCAAAGAACAACCATCTCCAGTTAAGAGGATATAACGCTATTCGTCGCGCATGCGTGCAAAGGCATTATCGTCCTTTTTTTTCTTCTACTTTTTTAAGCAAGGAACGGTACTCTTGTATGAAGAAGCCCGGGGAAAGCAAACAACGTTCTTGCCACCCACGGAGTAGGCTCCCTTGCGTTGAATATCGGCCATACACTGTGCGACTCTATAGACCCGATTTAATACTGTTATTTGCAAACTATTATTAACATTAATCTGAGCAAATTATTTATTGTTATACCCCACAAAGGGCCATAATTCTCTTCGCAAGAAGTGACAAATCGTCTTCTCTATAGCTGGGTAACTAAGATTCTCTCTACTCCTTTGTAGTAAATCATTGCTATTCATGTTGATTCAATGGAGTGGGTTTGAATCCAATCTACTGAACCAATAAACAATCCCATATCGTAATGCTAGTTCAACTTAATTGGTGGCTTAAGATTTAATGATGATTATGGGGATAGAATTATCAAATGTGGCGATTTAGAAATGATTCTTTTATGAAGTATTCATTTGCTAATGTTTTGTTAATTTTATAGAAGGAGGAGTGTGTAATGTGAGGTAGTAGGGAAAGTGTGAGATGTGAGGTAGTAGGGAAAATGTGAGATGTGAGGTAGTAGGGAAAATGTGAGATGTGAGGTAGTAGGGAAAGTGTGAGATGTGAGGTAGTATGGAAAGTGTGGGATGTGAGGTAGTAGGGAAAATGTGAGATGTGAGGTAGCAAGGAAAATGTGAGATGTGAGGTAGTAGGGAAAGTGTGAGATGTGAGGTAGTAGGGAAAGTGTGGGATGTGAGGTTGTAGGAAAAGTGTGGGTTGTGAGGTAGTAGGGAAAGTGTGAGATGTGAGGTTGTAGGAAAAGTGTGGGATGTGAGGTTGTAGGAAGGTGTGGGATGTGAGGTAGTAGGGAAAGTGTGGGATGTGAGGTTGTAGGAAAAGTGTGGGTTGTGATTTAGTAGGAAAAGTGTTAGATGTGAGGTAGTAGGGAAAGTGTGGGATGTGAGGTTGTAGGAAGGTGTGGGATGTGAGGTTGTAGGAAGGTGTGGGATGTGAGGTTGTAGGGAAAGTGTGGGATGTGAGGTAGTAGGAAAGTGTGGGATGTGAGGTTGTAGGGAAAGTGGTTATTGACTGATGTTCACTAATGACTAGTAATGACAGATCTTACTCATTGATCTCCTCCCTTCCGCGTACAATTTATTATTGCATCAATTCTCTAGAAGTATGAAAATCATACTATCTGACGCATTAAAATGGAGAGAAAGAGAGAGAGAGAGAGAGAGGAGATAGACAGACAGACAGACAGACAGACAGGCCCTTTTTTTAGTGAATAGTTGTAAAATGGGGTAATAAAAAAAAGCTTGTATATTAACTGATATAAATTTATTTTTTCGCTTTCAGAAAAGGAAAAAGCCGTTGCATCAGAAGTTAAAAAGGTCTAAAGTCTCATGATATCGGATTTTCCATGTTTGTTTTAGTTTCTGTGATCTCAACGGGACGGACAAACGAACAGACAGACCAAGTAAAACCAATAGCGGCTATTCCCCTTCCGGGGGCCGCTAAAAAAACAAATAATACAATTCAAGATAAAAAAAAAGATGAGAAAAGAAACACCCATAAGGGGCAAGGAAAGAAGAAGAAGCCCAGAGCTCATAAATCCCGTGATAAAAACGCTAAATAGGTAGCACTGAGCTTTCAAAAACATAATAGGGTGAAAATCTTCAATGATGAAAGATCAAACAAGTCTTTTCTATATCGCGTCTATTTTCTTTGTGGAACTTTACTTGTTTTCATCGAAGATTATTACCATAAGGATGAGTGCAGTGTTTCAAATGACTACGCAAACCCAGTGGCGACCTGCATATTTTCCACATTGCCATCATTACAATAACATCATTCTTTTCAGTCATGACTTTTTTGGGGGGAGGGGGGGTGGGGAATGGAAAAGGTAGGGGGGGGGGGGAGGAATCATTCATAATGTAAAGAAATACATCAAGTCAGACTTTTAAGTCAGAGGAGTCCACCGTTTGTTACAGTTTATTTTCTTAACTTTATTGCCTTTTTATAAGCAAATGCATGAATACTCTCTAAATCTAACGCATCACTCGACTAAACAAAGATTAAATTGCGAGTTTAATGTATACTCAATTGATTGTATAGATTTAAGTCTAAAAGTATAGGCATATGAACAAACTCACTCATATTGTTATAAATCATAGTATTTCAGAGCTGGAAACATAACTCAGTGGCTTATTTCTTTTGAATAGAGACAGGGCGCTCATTCGAGTCAAACAGAGCATTAAAAAAATAACACTTGGCTTGTAGGGTGCTCCTGCTAACATTAGGAACTAACTCAAGGAAGTAAGGTTACCATTGGTGTTGTGCTATGTGTTTGTCCATCTGTCTGTCAAGTTAACAGCCCAAACTATCATTGTTTTTGAAAATCCAAATTCACCATAGCCTATACCGGAAATATTGTAGTGCAAGTGTGACTGTGTGTGGTAACTGTAGTGAATATCAATCAGCGTAAAAGTCGGTGGTAATTATGAATCACATTAAATTATGTCCAGATCGTATTCATGAAAGCAATTTTTTGGAGTCGGATGTGCAGGTAGGGTCTTATACTGTCGTGATGTTTAGAGATACACAGATTTGTCTGCATAAGAAATGTATAACTTCTCTTTGTAGACTTTAATGATGTTTGGACTATGCAAACAAACTCCTCCCTCCGTTCCTGTGGCCCATCCCTCTTTTATGCACTTATTTAAACTGCGATCCGCCCACATACTTTGCACAAGTCTAACAATCAGCGTTTCCCCTGTCCATTATTTTCCCAGACACCGAAATCATAATTTGAATTTTTAAAAATATTGGAGCACCTGAGATTTTAAGTCACTGTGATTGACCACTGGATGCCGACCACTGGATACCGACCTGAATATTGTCTGGTTTGAATCCTGGTGGAAATAATATTATGACACTATTATAAACATTGCCAGAGTCTTCTACCTTACTCTGGATTGGGAAAGTAAAGCGGACGATCGTTGGATTAGCCACACAACTCCGTGCTGTTTCTATGGACCACAAGATTTTTAATGGTTATATGTTAGTTCTATATTTCAGGCCTTTTGTACGCTAGTTTAACAACTCAAACTAGATGCGATTTGCGGTGGGTCAACCCCATAGCTTGTTTTAAAATGCGTGCGTATCTTTGCCATAGTTTGTTCTTATATATGCATTCCCAAACGTTTATAAAATACGAAATGTATTTTACGCACGAATTTACAATTTTAAATCAAGCCTACACAAAATATGATAAAGCTTTTTCATAAGTGACAAAATGTAGCCAATCGTATCACACTGAAGGATCACATGATGTAGTACTGTCTTCTATTGTGATGATTATATAGTCTACTAGTCTACTACTACTGATATTGAATTTAGACCTATGTCAAGCATGGCGAATGCTCCCTTCACATTTTTATTTCGCCACGAAAATAAAGTAGAGTGTGAAAATGGGTTTATCCGTTTAGCAGACATATTCAAATGATCAAATATAAATTATCAGAAAACGGGTTTACCCGATTTGTTAAAAAAAAAAAGTTTCGCTCTTTCATAGAGATAAATTTAGATATTTTCTTTCTTTTCTGAATGGCCTTCCGGTCGTTGGAGGGAGGACCATTAAACATACACTACGGTCTCCGCTATTATCTAAGGAACATTAACGCCAAGTTTTATCAACATAGGTCAAACGGTTTTGATGTTTGTTCGGGACATACACGTGTACATACTTACTGTCTTCTTTATTTTATAAGATAAGTTATACAGGTCAATGTTCTTGACTTTTACCGTGAAAATGCCCTGAATATTTAGATGTAAAAAAGTGGAGTCTAGGGTCCGCGTGAATAAGCCGAGAACCTTTGACCATTGGTGAGGGCGTCTCACTATCAGGCCAGCTCTGTAACTCTAGCCTTTCATCTGTTCACACACTTCACGGATCTAAATGCCCAAGTGAAACAACTTCTTAACACAAGGCCGTCGTACAGAAGTGAAAGCGATTCATAACCTTTCACCTTTCTGTACATAGGGGGGGGGGGGGGAATTTGTCGTCTTTCTCGTCTCGACCTGTGCATGTTTTGTTGTCATTTGTATTTTATGATACACTTTAATAGAGTAGACTCTTTTCATTAAGAAACAAACACAGTGCATAGCCTACATTTAAGTGGCGCACATGGACACACTGACTGCGTTTAAGGGACACACATACAGCTATAATATGTTCAAGAGACACACATACACATATACTATGTTCAAAAGAGACACATACACTATGTTCAAAAGAGACACATATATTATGTTCAAAAGATACACATACACATATACTATGTTCAAAAGAGACAAATACGCGTATATTTTCAAGAGGCACACGTACACCTATAATATAAGAGGCACGCCAAGACACGCCACTTTAAGACACATTAAAACGTATCGTATTTGTCAATGAGACACACTATATATTTAATAGACACAAGAAGACATAGTGCATATGTTTCATACACAGATAAAGACACATCGCTTTGGTTTTAAAAGAATATAAAGAATCATTATATCTGTTCAATTATACCTGTTCAAGATATCTTGTTGTATTGAAAATTGTGTATAGAGTGGTTGAGTGGTTTTAACCACGTGTTAATTGAGCTCCAGCGAGTTTGTGTTCGAATCCCCGAAAGTGAGAATGACATTTAAATTCAAAATTTAACTGCAGTGGAATAGTGAGCGCCAAAGGGATTACTGATAGATTGTCAAAAACAGTTTGTTGGTTGTTAATAGTGACCCGAGATAAATTATTTGGTATTATAGATGATATGCAGGTAACTAGCTGATGATGTAACAAGCAGAAGAAACAGATGAAGATAAAACGGCCTCGCTTAAATGACAAACTATTTATTCCATAAGAAAGGCCACATTCCATCGTCGAAAGAGCTAAAAACACGCCTTGCCCTAATCAACGCTGTAGTGAGTCTCTTAACGTTATTCAGTCTCTAAGCAATTTCCTTTCTAAGTTTTTTTAATGCACCGTCAAGTCACTAAGGAAATCCCCGATAAGTCCAAACGTGTACACGTCTAACTATAGAGTCATTGCAATGTCTACTTGATTTATTACAAAGTTGTTGTTTTGTGTAGGTAAACAAATTCCGTATCTAATTTTGTTACACTTCAATGAAGTCACTCGTTTTACATACTACATCCTAGATACGGGCAGGGTTCGAACCATCGAGCCGACAGTCAAGAACACAGACCACTTGATCAGGTGGATAATGGAAGGTGTGCCATTGAAATGTCAACGCGGCTGAGAGGATTTCACTTGGTAAAAGAGTAGATCAATGATATCTAATGGAATCGTCTTCGGTTTCGAAGATCAAGAATGAGTGCAGCGTCTCACGTGACTACAAAATCCAAGTTGCGACTTGCATATTTTTCCATAAATTTCAAGAAAAAGAAGAATGAATGCATTAAAAAAAGGCCCAAACAAGAAACTGAACCCATAAAGCCCCTATAGAAGAAAGGATATTTGGAGAGCTGCTTGATTTGGAAACCACTGCGCAGTTCATCTCAGATATTGGTCTAGTCATCTGCACCCTCAAACCTAATAATGAGAACGAAGAAAAAGAAGAACCCTAATATGTTACGAGTAGTTGCGTCGTGAGCGTAAGAGGCTATTGTTTTAATGTTATCTTTCTTCTGTATCTAATGAGTATGTTTTATATATTATTTTGTTTTTACCATTTTGGTTGTTGTCATTTTTTTAAATTTCGCTATTCAAAATAGAAAAACCATTTATATAACTGTAATCCATGGTCGGTTTAGTTTTATTGTATGTAAAAAATAATTACCACACATAGACACTATTATTTTTTGTTTATCGCAGTAATAAAAATAGTTTTCCTTGATTTATGATCTTCAGTACTTGTAAGAAAAAAAGTTTTCAGTGCAGATGCTCATGGGTGCTCACCAATGGAATTCTGTTTCTGCTCTCAATCTTTTTACTATTGTTGTCGTCTGGTGTTGTGAGAAACCCAACATTAAGGAAAGAAATGTTAATATTTGATAAATTAGTTGTTTTTTTTTTCTTCTTGAGCTTTGAACTTTGAATCTCTTCTATCTTTCTCTATAACCTGTCTCTCTTCTATTTTTCTACCTCTAACTCGCTTACTCTTTCTCTCTCACTCTTTTTCATGTAGTCTCTTTCTCTTAGTCTCTCTTTTAGCCTCTATCTCTTTCACAACCAAACACCATTCTCATTATCTCTTTCATCCCCGCTCTTTTGGTCTCTCGATTAGTCTCTTTCTCCATTTCTCCAACTGCCTCTTTCTTTCTCTCTCTCTCTCTTAGGTCTCCACCTTTTGTCATCTTCTCTCTCTCTCTATGTATTCCATTATTTCCTGTTTCTTTCCGTCGTTCCTTCCAGACCTTTCTTCTAGACACCCCCCCCCCTGGATAACTCACCCTTCACATTTGACTCCCCCAGCAGCCTCCATCCTATACCTCCCTCTCGCAAACCTCCTCCCAACCTCCCCACGTGCTGTGTGTAGCCCAATACCATACGGATCCTATTAAAAATGTTGGTCTCATTCCCTTGACACAGTGACCTATTCCATGGCTACGCCTTTGTCCAAATCACGTCTCTCTCTACTCTCTTTCTCTTTTCCCTCCCCTTCTCTCTCTTTCTTAGTAAGTTGAAAATAGAAAATTCATAAAGATATTGTTATGCGCGATTGTATGTTTGAGCGTGTATTTGTGTATGTGTGTGTATTTGTGTGTGTGTTTGTGTGTCTACATCTGCTCATTGAATATCATCCTTCTGTGGTGATATTTTCTATAATCTATATAATGCTTGTGTCAATGTTTTCATTGTAGCTTATTATACTTTATAGAAGTTTTTACTAATTTCAAACAATACAAGAAATGCAAATTTAAATAACCACTTTTCCAACATTTATTGCGCATTTTAAAAAAAAAAAAAATGTTTCGTTAGCACCTCACCCACCGCTAGCGTATATTTTCAAAAAAAAATAAATTTATCTAATGACAAAACTCATTAATTATTATCGCCAATTATTTCCCCATCTCCTGATAACGTGTTCGCTTACCGTAAATGTGTGAACTGTTGAAATTACATAGGTATTAAAAAAAAGTAATATTAAATAAACAATATATTTGTGAAATGAATACATTCAAAGAAATTTGCTGTTCCGGGGTTACCGTCTTAAACGCCTGAAAGTGACATCCGACAACAATGACTCATCTGATATGTCATCAACCCGCTGTGATGTTTCTTTCACATGAACAACATTCATACAGCGACTAAAGTTGGATACATCCCTCAGATACGTTCAGGGAATATATAATAGAATATTTGTTTCATCTCTTTCATTCCGGGTTTATTTTTTGTTTCACTTCTGCACTCCAAAAGAAAGCCAGAGTTGTCTCTCAGTTACAGGGACCCTATCGCCTATCTTATTCAGAAAAGCGTTTACAATTAAAGCGTTCATAACTACAGCAATGATTGTGTGCACCGTGTTTAGATGTGCAATGTGAATGTTATACAATACTATAAGTAAAAGTAAAGTATCCCTAGGGATCCATGCGGGAGATGATGTAAAAATAATGTTTCTGTGGCTCACGGTTTACGAAGATGTCATGTGGCCAGCACAACGACCTACAGCCTTTACTTTTAACCAACTAATGTAGGCTACCCAATAGAGGTTGGTGGACTCAGAAACTCTCTAAAGATCCAGAAAGAAAACGGTCTTCAACAGTATTCTATTCCTTGGACCCCTCGGTCTTTACCATTCAACAACAGCGCCTTTATACAATATATTAGGTCAAATGAAATGTCTGCTTTCATAATAGCATCAAAGTTATGCTAATGTTGTACTTGATTTGTTGACAAGGGTGCCGTGTGGCCAGCACAACGACCCAACGGCCTTTTATTTTTACAATTTATGTCAAAAAACCCAATAGTGTTGTGTGTGATGTGGTGTGAGTGATGATGTGTGTGTGATGTGGTGGGTGTGGTGTGAATGTGATGTGTGATATTGTGTGCATGATGGGATGTGTGTGATGTGGTGGGTGTGCTGATGTGCTTGTGATGTGGTGGGTGTGATGTGGTGAATGTGATGTGTTATGTATGGTGTGTGTGTGGCTGAGGGAACGAGTTCGAATCCAACTTGCAGAAATAAAAGAGTGATCTTTCCTTTACTTCTTGTCCAAACTGTTGAGCCATGAAGAGAATATAGGTATAGATTAGTTTCGGTTGTTAAGTCCATAATATTCTATTATCCTTTAACCTTTCCTATATCTAAATTTTGTGATATTTTTTTTTAATGCAATAGAGATATCGGTGTAACGTGTGAAATTTGCTAAGGGATGAGGTTCAACAATCCTCCAGTTAGGAGAACAGTGGCGGTAGGATTGAAATTGATGAAAATTGTATTTGATTATGTTTTTGTGGTGATGTAGCGAAGGATAAGAAGCCATTAGATAATGCTGGCTCTGAGAAAGGTGAAGGTTACGGCATATGTGCTACTGGTTCTAATGAAGAGGAAAGTGCTGACCCATTTATTGAGTTGAAAGAGAAATGTGCAGAGAAGCCTGAATGTGCTAAATACAAACAGAAATTAGATGAGTGTACAGCCAGAGTAGAGAATCAGGCAAGACGCCTGAAACTTGTACTGAAAAATTCATTGACTTTTTATATTGTGTAGATGCCTCCAAATGTCTCCCAGTTGAAGTAAGTCTACACTGAACAGACGTAGGTGATCAAGAATTTTAAGTTGTTCAGGTTCTGTTTGATAAATATATCTGTTTTATAAATAGATTGATTCGAAGAACTAGTGCTTAAATAGATTAAAGACAATTTGTGAGATCAGTATAAACATGAATCTAGCTGGAAGTTTTCCAATGATAAAGTCATCAATGGAATAGAATTGTACTGATGTTGTATTACTGGTGCATTTAAAAACTAAAGACACTTTCAAAGAATCTCAATTTCAAGGACTTCGTTTGGCATGTATGACATATTTGTTCATACATGTGTCTACAAAAGAGAACAATAGACAACCTAATGATCATCAAGTAAGAACAATATCTGAAGGTGTTGTGGAAACAAGGAATTCATGGTTTTGTCTCCTGTGTCTTAGGGAATGTAATCTTCTACTGAATTTAAAAAGAAAGATTTGTTTCCTTAAAGAAGGTACAGCCAAGTTGATATATACGGATAAAACAATAGTGAACATAATCAAATCCAAAAATGTTTACCTAAAGAAATTTTACATTTACTGTTAAGCTTATTTTAGCGAAACAAAATTAATTTTAATACCGACTAGTAGGGCTAGCTATTGGTCTTCACTAATAACAGGTACTCTCGGTTTGCGGCATATTCCCGAGACAAAAGTATGTCAATGAAAACAAAGAGTAATATTCATATCAAGCATACCAAAATTAAACAAGAAATAAATCATTTTTAAAATGTCTAATGATAAGATTCTTTCACTAATACACCGGATTCCAAAAAAAATATTAAAAAATGTTATCTATTATCAAATGTTTATAGCAGTACCTCACGATGATAGTAAATTGACCCCCTTTAAACATTCATTAATTGACGTCTTGCTTGTATTAACAAACTATGTGTGCCAACAAGTTCTGTAAGTGTATCAAACGTCATCTAAGTTCTCCAGTGTTAAGGACAAAATTGGACCTTCAATGGGCTCTATGATGCAAACATACGATTTGAGAATTGTTGACATGCGTTGATACCCACAAGATGGCTGAATTAAAATTTGCTAGATCTAGAAGCAATGCCATAATGAAAAGAACTTGTGAAAGCAAGCATTAATGATCGATGTTTCGACTTGCTAGCGGAAGTCAATTCTCCAGAAACAATAATTAAAGAAATCTTTTAAAGAATAATTTACAAAGGTTGGATATGCAATAAAATGGCGGAATGTCGATATAGGAGTCATTTTTGGTAACTATTCTCATGCAGTGAAAGGTTGGCTGTGCGCTCTGGATTGTGGTCTCGTTAGATTCAAATCCTGTACACTAGTTTTCCAGCCATCGTTCGTTTTTTAATAAAATATTTACTGGGAATTTAATAAAATCGTTAAAATAGTTAATAGTTTTTTTTTCGACTTAACAAAATCAGTTCTCTATTTGTAAATGGTTACTACATGTCAAATTACAATTAGAGAAGGCATGAGATTTGGTTACACACGGCTTCGATAGCACACTTTTATTGGTAATTGTCTGCGCAGAATAATGGATCAAAGTATTCAACAAATTTCAGCAATACTGTAAAATAGTGAGAAAGGGAAGCTATATTCTAATTTGCAAAATAGCTAGAAAGGGAAGCTATACTCTTATTTAAAGTAAACTTGCTTGGGAAGACGGCCCACGGGCTACCATTTAAGGATGTTTTACTTATTTTCAAGATTAGAAGTAGTAATAGTAACTTTCCTGTAGAACAATGGCGTCACAATACAACGAATGATGAAGATAGAATATGTTCATTTTATACTCATTAAACAGCTGATGCCTTTCATTATCTGTTGGTGTGTGAGCATTTTAATTGATACAGAATAAGACTAGTAAACAAAAAATATTATTCTAGACCCAATGTTCAAAAATTAGCTGAACTGTTCAATTCTGGATCGGTAAATATACCGAGAAACAGTGTATTCATGAAATTAATTCTGCCTTTTTTTCAAAAGTTAAATCATTCGATAGAATTTTGATTATTATTTGCATATTGTCTGTGGCTGTGTTGATGGTTCGAAGTGTAGTTACGTGCTAGATAATCATTTCACTTGTTGGTCAATAGTGTGGTTTGATAGTTGCGATATAGTTGTTTATGATTATTGTTATCATTATAATTTATAATTTATATTACCAATTTTTAGTAGTTTTTAAATAGTTTAGAGCTGCCTCTTTCATGATTTGCATTTCTACTGACGCGATGCACTCTGGTCTAAGATTTCGTGTGGGCGTTGTGGGCAGGGGGTTAATAGGGAGCAGGTTTCCGTGCTGCCTTTTGGGTCCTTGACAAAAACAACTCAGTTCGAGGCAGATTCTTAGTTTAAACATTTCCGGGTCAACATCGAGATTGGAACTTGAGCCCCATTGTAGACACCATCCTATTCCATCCACCTCCAGCACATGTCCAAATAAGGGATTAAGACCAGAGCGAACTTAGCGTGATAAATATGTAATATAGGTGCGCTACACAAACGCTTAGACATAATAATAATAATAATAATAATAATAATAATAATAATTTAAGAAAAACTGAAAAGGAAAAACAAAGTAAATATGAGAACCTATGCTTGGAGATTAAGCATTTATGGAAGTTATCCAAAATAATATACCCAATTGTTACATCAACCGAGGGAATAATAGCAACTGACCTCACAGATACTTTCGAGGCCCTTAACATTCCGTCGGTGTAATATGGCTTGTGTACTTCAAACATATGATGCGAAACATGACCTACATTTAATAGTTACAGAATTGATTTTATGTATTTGCATACCTTATGCAGATTTTTTATTCAAAACTAGAGCTAAGAGCATGAAAACCAAATTAACAACACTAAAAATTATAGTATGTTGCCCTTTCTCTTCATTAGAAGTTCGAGGGACAAATACAACAGACAATATATATATTTATGTATATAAATAGATAGACGAATTGATGTGGACTTTATCGATTTCTTTTTTTCTTTTAAATATGCAAAAATAAAATTAGCATATTTCGAACTTACACTTAAATTATTTGATTTCAGTAAATTTGTATCCATTACTTGTTCACTTCCAGCATCACTACGTTAAAAAAATAATATCCATATATGAGTCAAAGAAATGCAACCATCCTTTTTTATATTCATAGGATATGGATGGAATTAAATAAAATTGTGAGATTCAAAAAAAAATAGAAGAGAACAAAGAAAGGAAACAACTATTACGTAATATTCAACGTGAAGTATGCTATGGCCAAATAGTTATTCATGTATATCTATATTCATTTTTATGTCATATAGTTAAGCAAGTCTAAAGACTCCTACAATAAAGAATGAGCAAATTTACAGACCTATTATACGCATCCTGCGCCCGATATTAAGCAATCTTTTATCTAGTTATAAAACATTTGTTTTGATGTTGTGAGATTGGTTGAAAGTGTCACGCATAGATCTACAAACCATTTCAAATCACACTCGGCGGAGTGACAAGACTGAAGAGCAGGCAGATTAACGCGACGTTGATGGAGTAAGTGCATCTAATTAACAAATTTAACGCAATTAACACTTTTCACTTCATTATCGTTGAGAAAGTAGTCAGAAGGGGACAGAATCAGACATGGGCCCGAGGTGCCTGGTTATGTCCCTTCGTGTCAACTTTAAAGAAGATAGTGATTGTGTTGGAATTATTGCAAGGTAAAATAATAATAATAACAATAAACTTCACTAAGATGTGCTTGTTCATTTTGTACAGACTTTCCGACGGAATGCGAGACCCAATCTTAAACTTGTTGGGCGTAAAATAAAGACTTGATAGATTTTGAGTTGGCTTAAGTCTGTTTTGTTGTTTGTTGTTGTTTTTTAGCTCACTATTTCAATTGGTTAATGCTTTGGATACTCTGCCAATTCTACTTTTCATCTGTTCGATTCAGACTGTGCTCTTCTGGGCTATCCAAGGAGCTTGAGGAATATTATCGTATAATAAAATGATAAATCTGTTGGAGGCGAGATAGTAGAATGTTTTCATAAAAGGGCACTAAATATGTAAAAAGCGGCTGAAAATATGTCTATATAAGCATGATAGATAAGAAAGTTATTCTTTGTCTTCTCGAGCCCTTAAATATTTATTATAATTGTCTTTTACGTGAAGTAATTGTGTAACTAGAATCCGCAATCTACTAATTAAGCACTCGCATTTGTATTTTGCGTTTGTGGGTATTTGTATATATATATAGAAAATATCCCCTTTCAGACGAGCTATCTATAGGGCCATATAAGAAGCTCATAAGCTCATCTGTTTGTTTGTGGGATGGCAAATATTATGGTGGCATGTGTGTTGTTGATGGCGGTAGCACCAAACTGCTGGTAGACAACTAAACCGATGTAGGCGTAGTATATCTTCACTTGTAAAACTTGAAATAACTTGATTCACTTCTTTTGTGAACAATAAAAAATAAAACTATTTATAATATCGACAAAATCAATTTAATATGAAGTCAAATAAATGTAGTAGGCTTTAGTAATAATATTTCTTGACGAAATCTAACTCACTACAATAACATAACCTTTCAGTCTCACGTTCTGGAGTCGTCTATTCCAACTAAAAACAAATGACGACAATGCCACCAATGTTGCATCATTCAGAACCAATCGCTAACCTCTTTTAACCTCACCATAGAAACACACACATACACACACACTCAAAAACAATGTGGTCGCACTTTGTAAAAAAACGCTTTTACTTTCCGAATGCATGTCAGGTGCACATTAAAAATGGGAAGGGAGGGGGAAGGGGGGGTCAGGGGCGTCGTTAAAAAAAAAACGAAGTTCAGAAACTAAAATTTCACTGGGACTCGATCCCCTAAGCCCTCGTAGCGGAATCCAAGCGCTTGACCATTTGACTACCACGTCCATTTGTTTTTAAGACTTCATGCTGTGGCAGTACAAAGTAATGACTGAAATGAATTGTTACACACACGAAAGACACGCTGAATGTATAAGTCCTCAGCGTTGCACGAACCTACTTGAGTAAAAATAAGGTTGTTGAACCTACCACTCAAGGTTAAACTATCAATCTTCGGAGAGTGGTGTCCTCCTTAATGACCAGCTCTATAAAAATTCTCTCTCTCTCTTTTAATTTAACACTTGCCAGTCTAACTCTCCTTTTTTTTTTAAATTTAACCCTTGCCAGTCTAGATCTCTGCAAGATTCAAATGTCGTGACAAGGAACAATTACAGACGGTTACTAATGACACAAGTGACGAACGTTTGACAGTTGACCGAAAATTACCGGAATACTGGATAGTGACTCAATCGAAAACAAAGCCGAAAAAAAAATATATTCAATGCTTTCGTGCATGTACATGCGTGAGAAGGAGAGAGAGAGAGATAGAGAGAGAGACAGACAGAGAGAAAGATATTTATATATTTATATTTATATTTATACTGCTTGAGAGAGACAGACTGACGGACTGACAAGGGGGGTGTAAAGTTTATGTACAGTGAAGTACATAAAGTAGATCCTATTTCTCCTTACCATTTTATGTGTAAGTAACTTTCTATCTGCAGTTGGGGGAGAGCCCGTAATCAAGAAATTAGATAATCCTAGAAAATACTTTCTAAAACTGTGCAGTTGGTAGTTACATATCTGATGTACAGGTGGCCAAACTTTATCGGTCTGAGGGAAACATTTTCCGAGTCGTTTCTTACTAGCTGTCCCCCATGATCACCCAAAGGTTGGGATTTTTTAAAGGAATTTGTGCACACATGTGTGTCTCTTAACATGTGTGTGTGTGTGTCTCTTTGGCATACGTGTCTGTGTGTCTTCAACCTAAATGCGTGTCTCTTTAACAGTTTGTGTCTCTTTGACATGTGTGTGTCTCTTTAATATATGAGTGTTTATTTAAACACGTGTGTGTGTCTCTAGGACACATGTATGAGTCTTTTTGACACATGAGTGTCTCTTTTACATATGCGCGTGTCTCTTGTACATGTGTCTCTATAGTACGTGTATTTTTAGGGACTTGTATGCGTCTCATTAGATCCGATTAGCCGTAATTTGTTTTTTCTACATTGAGAACTGCGCCCACAATTTCAATCAAATTGTATTACTTTTTGTGTAGATTTTTAGAGAATTTATTTACAAAGTATATTTGTTGAATGAAAGTCTAGAGTGCTCTACGCTGAGCTCAGCTGATTAAGCCCCGACACGATCAATGCATCAGACTTTTATTGTTACACACATAAAATGTAAAGCATTTTTTTTTTTATTTCGTTTCAGTATTTCTTTGGGTTGCTTTTTGTTATAATTACGTACTTAAGGGGTGACGTATATCGCTAATATGTCATTGTCTAGATCAAAGTGGAGATTGAAATACCTCATACTGGCTACACTCTTTGCAAGGTCTAGAACACTTGTTTCATAAAACTTTTCCTCGACGGAACATTTTGGGCGAATTCTGAGTATTTAACGGAACTCTTGGCATATTTTTTATAGAGAGACGAATGCAATAGATGGGCAACTAGTTAATTATTCTAGTAGTTTGTGGAACACTTATTTAGGTCTTGCGGAATACTAAGGTTCCGCGGGAAAACAGTTTGGTAAAACACTGTTTTAGATTCTAGACATGTTATAACATAGGCCTAGACATCGACCTCTGGTCACTTAGTATACTTCAACATTCTACAACGTTCTCCAACTGTGGAGGCGCATGTTTTTAATATATTAGCACAATTTGACTCGCTTCCCGGGGGCCTTAGTTATTACTGATTAAGGCATTGGATTTAGATTTATGACAAACATGGCGATTTGCTCCCGTCACAGTTTTTAATTTTTGCCACGAAACTTTTTAAAAAAATGCAAAAATGCGTTTTAAGGTTTAGCCGACATAAAAATGACTGAGAACTCGGGTTTACCCAATTTTTTAAAAAGTTTCATCCGTTAAACATAAAAATATTAAAGATTCACATTTAAACATACACTATGGTCTCCGCCATGATCTACGGAACAATTATGCGAAGTTTTTATCAAGATTGGTGAAACGTTTTAGATTTTTATTATTCGGGACATAAATACGTACGTTGAACTCCATAATACATTCGACGTTACCGCAATAACTTTGGCTTGTGTCTGACAATATTTGCCACACTTTCCACTCGTTTTGCAGCTTTCCAGATAATATCATGCTGCACACGGTGGATTACAGTGAGACATAACGTTATCGAAGGCCTGAACTCTGACCTGCGACGTCTCAACCTGTAGGCAATTTAGACCAATAGCTCGTTGTCACGTCACAGGGCCGATGTTCAGGCCTTCTATAACGATCGGTCTCAATCGCACCGCTCGCAAGTCTCGAGCCAATAGTAAGCCTATTTGATCTAAATGAATGATATTGAATTATGCAAATTTACAAAAAGCATATTTTTAACTTTAATTACTAATATATAGCTTTTTGGATATCTATGGATTGATACATATCCACATTCACACTCGCAGTAGTCGGGACAACGCTAAATAAACGTTGAGGAGGGTGAAAACAACATTGCTACTATGAAATAATTAGTATTCAAAGTCCCTCGAATAGTTAATTATTACACATATTTTTCTTCAATTGTTTGTGTATGGCGCATTTTTCATGATTTTAGCTATGGCCCAACCTTCTTTGTGATGCCTTTTCAATGCTATTATGAGATGTCAAACAGAAATACCTAGTTTAGTAGATCTTCGATAGATGATTTAGGATAATAAAATAGACCTAATTGTCAATAGTGAATATTTGAATAGTTAATGGTTTTGGTAGCAAATAGTCTGTGTCGATTTTTCTATTAATTAACAGGAACTAGAAGTAGCTATAAATACAAGATTTGTTGTTTCTAGATGTTCTTTCAATATGTAAATAGCACTGGAATAGGGGATCGGTGTTGTTTTCTATGTAAAGACATTTTTTTCTAACGTTTTAATACTGTGTTGTAACTAACTTTGATAGGTCGACCTGTTTACGCTAGATTGGTGGGTCGACCTTTTAGACAATATTGATAGATCATCATATTTAAACTTAAAAGTAGGTCGAACTATAAAAACTTTAACATAGGTCGACTTGTTTAGACTATATTGATAGATCAACTGTTTAGACTTGGGCGTAATCGACCTGCTCGTACTGTATTGGTAGGTCGAACAGTTTGTTTATACTATATTGGTAGGTCGACAAATATGACATGAAATCGTAGGTAGACCTGTTTAGACTAAATTAGCAGGACGATGTGTTTAGACTAAATTGGCAGATCAACCTATTTAGATAGGTCGACCTATCTAGACATGAACCTATTTAGACATGGTAGTCGACCTATCTAGACATGAACCTATTTAGACATGGTGGGTCGACCTTTTTAGACTAAACTGGTAGGTCGACCTAATATAAAAAAATAGAAATATTAAAGATGCACTTACCCTCCGTGTCGGTAGTAGTTTTGATCGCCATACAGGCCGGTCATTAGACCCAATCCTGTCGTGTTTCCTATATTCCCGATTGAGAGGTTAGAGATTGAACCCATGCCGCCCACGGCGGAGCTAGGGTACGGAGACTGGAGCCCCACCGTCTGCATGTCCAGCATGTTTGGGTGGAGTGAGGGGTGCAGCGGTGCGTAGAACGACGTTTGGAGGGGCGGGTGGCTCCGACGCTGTCCGCCCAGGGGCGAAACGGCACCGCTTTCTCCCCCTTTCCTCTTCTCTTCCTCCACGGAAGCTAGGCTGTCCCACCGGCAGGAGCCGCCTATGTCGGAGTAGTACTCCGTGGGTAAGGTCGTTCGTGTTCTGTCTTCCACCGTGATTCCTCAGTTTGTTAGTGCCCGAGTTCTTGCGCGCGTGCGTTGAAACATCATAATGCACACACCACACAGGAGCACATTGGTGAACAGGAGTAGAGCAGGTCAATCACTTGAGACCTAGGAGTCACTGCAAGAGAAGAAATAAACTCATAAAACAAGGACTTTGGAGGAGTCAACCATAGATTGTTCGATCTAGATCTGTACCTATGTTATGGATCAGTGTTTCCCAAACTGTTTTCCGCGGTTTCCCGCACTCTCAGCCTCAAGCTTTAGCAACTTGACCACTACTGGAAGAAGTGTTTCACAAACTACTAGAATTCTCCTACGAAATAAGCAAAGTGATCCAGTAGATGTTCAGAATATGCGAAGTGTTCCGTTAAGGAAAAAGTTTGGGAAACACTGCTATTGAGTGAGTCAGGGGCGGACTGGCTATATGGGCATTCGAGCAAAAGCCCGGTGGGCAGTTACCCTAATGGGTAGATGGACCGACTTCGAAAGCGTCACTTGAAACTCCAGTAAAGCCAGAAGTACACAAAAGATAGTAGAATTTCAATTACAAAATGAGCCCATAGCTCGACATGGCTGACTTAAGAGTGTAGTCTACTATAACCGAACACATTTAAGGATGTAATAACATTAATCCGTATATCTGTACCTCAATCTCTTATACATTCTAATCTATGAGCTAACAACAAAAAAGGCTATATTTTGTCAAACTATCCTCAATTCTCTTCAAAAAGCGCACATAGACGTATCATAATAAAGCTATTCAAAATAATGAAGTCCAAACTTGTACATATTGAGTCCACCTCCCAGTTGAAATACAATAATTTACGTCAACCCTCGCACGCACGCACGAGCTCAGCTTTCGATGAATTAACTTACGACATGCAATTTGTGGGCCGGTTCGTATGGTGAGGCCGTAAAGTCATAGCCGATTTTTGATACCCAGTTCGTCGCTGATGTCTGCGGTATAATGATGTAACCCTGAGCTAAATTACGGCAGATAATTTGTTTGCATTGCCTAAATGTAACTAAACAGATGAGATTATAAATAGGGGAGTGGAGGTTGAAAAGGGGGGGGGGGGCGGGGGGAGGAGGAGCTGGAGACCAGTGATGTGTAGTTGTAAAAGTGAGTTGTATTCTGTTGAAATGTTCGAGGTAATAGTCAACTTGTGTTTTTTGTGTTTGTACAGAGCTAGAGAGAAGGATCCTACCAATGGAATTGAGATGCTACAGAAGGATGCCGGGGAACACATTTAAAGACTGCATCACAAACCAAGAGATTAGAAACAGGGTAACTGCAGCCATTGGACCCCCACGACTGTTGCTAACTGTTGTAAACAAAAACACGGAAACTAAATATCAATGGCCATATTACAAGGTTTTCTGGGCTTGCAAAGACCTTCTTACAGGGAACAGTACCAGAAAAAAAGAAGGAGAGGCAGACAGAGAAAGAGATGGGAAGACAACATAAAAGATTGGACGGGCCTAACATTAAACGAGGTTCTAAACAAGGCAAAGGACAGATAGAAATGGAGAAAGACGTTTGACAAATAGTGTGTGGCGCCCCAACGGTCCAACAGACTAAGGGATACGTGAAAGTGAAGATTTCTACAGAGATCTACATTCAAGTGAAAAGCTGTAGATATTGTCAATAAACATTATTTCCATAATTGTTGTTTAAAAAAGATGTTTGTTTGGGATTTAGTTGTATTGCCTGTTTGAAGCAACAACTCAACGGCCGTACATCAACAGCCTAAGAAATCAAAGTTCTGTTTAGTTTGTGTACTGGAGTTGTACAAGATTAGATCAAATATTCTAAGTACACTGTTAAAAATAGTTAGAAATTTCAGAGAAAGTGAATGCTTTAGAAATAGAAATGTAGATCCAGTAGTGGTCAAGTTGCTAAAGCTTGAGGCTGAGAGTGCGGGAAACCGCGGAAACATATTCTAAGCGAACACAAAATATTTTCTTCCCTACCATATTAATAGAGGATATAAATAGTACTGAAAATAATTTTCTTTCAGGCAGTGGTTCCCATACGTTGTCCTTAACATAACACTTGGCGCATTCTGAGTATTTAGCGAAACACTTTGCTTATTTTTTTTAGTTAATTCAAGATGGCCGTCTACAAAATTATTTCAGTAGTTCGTGGAACACTAGGGTTCCGAGGAAACACAGTTTGGGAAACACTGCCTTAAGCTATCCTTATTTATATAATTTATATTTATAACTTAATTAATTTTATGTATTCGTGTATACATTTTATATTCATGTCTGATTCCTATTTATTTCTTTATTTATAAATTAATCATTTATATTTTCATTTATATAATTTATTTATATATTTATTCAAATGATTTTTATATTTATTTCGACATTGATATAAACAATATTTATATCTGTATTTACATAAATTAGATGTTTATTCTTGCATTAGTCAGCTCTTTGGTCCTCATATAGTCAAAACCAAAATGTCTGTCATTCTATAATATCTTTAAGTATAAAAACATAAAGAATGAATAGGATAACCATTTTGGTTTATTTATGATATAGATTTTTACTTTAAAATTAATAAATGTAGAAATTATTATAGCAACTTTATCGGTTTTCTAAAAAGAAAAAGAAACTAAATACAAATTATTAGTTAATTGTCTATGTTGTTATGAGTGTCGCAAACACATTTCTAACAAGGTATTTGAGTAGATTATTTTGCTAAAGGCACATAGATTCTGTAAAAGCTACAATTATCAAAATCCTAAATTCAGAAGTAAATGCGTATCTGTAAGTAAACACTCAAATGTGATAAAAAAAATGTATAGTCCTATAGCGGAGAATTCAGAATTAAATGCGTATCTGTAAAACACTCAAATGTGATATTTTTCTTTATATATCGGATGAATTGGTTGGAAGATTTCTGGGAATTAGTTGCGTAGCTAGTAGAGGGAGAGGGGGTCTAATTTGAAGGTCCCCCCCTCGGGTCCCAATTTGAGGTTCCCCAAAACGAGTGTGCGAAATATTTTTTGTACATTAAATTTTAAGCCAATGTCATGTTATCTTGCTATTCGTGTTATTTTGTAAATTAGTGACCATGACGCGTGCATTCCACACATTAGACTTTTATGTTTATTTAGTACATTATCGCATGTCATGATGTCAAATGTCAAAATGCAGGGGCCTCTGAAGAGACCAATTCCACGGGGCCCCTACAGCCCTAGTCACGTCACTGCTGGGAATACTTCTAGATCTAGATCTGTCATCTACTTTGGGTCATCAATGTGTTTAAGTATATTTTTGTGAATTATAGACTAAAAAAGAATACATGCCGTGCCAATAATACATCAAAAACTTGAACAGTAACTCAAAGGGCGTCAACAACTTGAACAGTAACTCAAAGGGCGACAACTTTACCGAATAACATACTCAGAGAGACAAAAAAAGGTAAAGGCTAATTACTTATTCCGTATCGAAAGACAAATTCATAAAAGTGTTCCTTCTTCCTTAGTGCCAATATAATATGGAACGGGTTGCCTGAATCAGCCAGGAAAACCAATCAGTTAGCAGTGTACTGTAGAACTCTATAATTAACATTCACGACTAGATGAACACAACACACGGATGGATTAGGACTACTTATCTTCTTGTAGGGACGTCTGTCATTTACAAATTGATATTTTTTTTTAAATAAATTATTACTGAAGCTTGAAAATATGTGTTATCAAAGAAAAGCTCACTATATATATATGGTCTACATTTGAGTAACTGACATAGAAATACTAATTTGATGGTCCACGGAGTAATACAAACCTCCCTTTGTTGGTTTTAGATATTAATAACCTCCCGATTCAATTGAAATTAATTTTTAGATTTTAAAAATATTTATGTAACATTTTATTAGTTTTTCTTATTGATATTTACATATGCATTTATTTAACAATCTATACGAGATGAACCATATTCGTTCTACGACTAAAGGAGGTCAACTAGCAGACTCTCAAGTCAATCTTAATTAATTGATGAGTATTGTTTGTTTGTCGGACTTCGATTTTTTTCTCTAAATTAAAATATTTCATTCTCGTTATAAATCTTCAATGTGTCGTAAATCCAACGTTTTCAAACGTGTCAAGGAGAAATATGTCAGGAAGGGTGTGTGTGTGAAACAAATAGAGTAAAGTACAGGTACCCTTTTCGGACATTGCGATCTATGGGGCAGATGTAAAGGCATACGGTAAACTAGAGTGTCATGTGTCCAGCGCAACGACCAGCCGCCTTAACTTTCGCCAACTAAATTCAGGTACCCATATGAGCTTGGTGGACTCAGGGGCGTCCTTTAAATTCCGACATTAAAAATTTCAGTCTTCACCATGATTCGAATCCGTGACCCCCTCGGAAACCAAGTGCATTACCACTCAGCCACCAGGCTCCTGTGTGTGTAAAAAAGAAGCAGATATGCTTCACCTGCAACGGTCAAGGGAGGGGGGGGGGGGGTCACATAAGTTTCTGACATCAGCCGCATCGCAGAAAAAAAAATTTGTTCAATGTAATATAAGGCTTCTTTGGCTTTGTTAGACTAGCCTCTGGGAGTAGGGGTTTCCAGGGCCGAAAGTTCGGAAGTCATTAGACTAGAAAGTCTGGATCTGACTCTAGATCTTGTAGGTGAGAGATGGCTGAGATGACAAGCTAAGACTGACATAATTATTAGAGATGATTGGATCAACTATTTCAGGGCCGGCGAAGTAAATTTGGTGGCCCCCAAATTAAATTTAAAAAATATAAAAAAACAGCGAAAAAAATACGAAATTTATATTTAAAAAAAAAACCCTGCCCGGCTTAGATCTAAATCGACAAATAACTGAGATTTATATATCGCAATTTCGGGAGTAGAGACAGAATTAGATTAGAATCATAGTTCTCTACTATGTTTGAGATCTGATCCATGATTCGCGGTTTTTTGTGTACTTTAATTATTGTTTTAGCCCTGTGCGTGGCACCAACTTTTGGAGGCCCTAAGCAGCTGCCTAGATTACATGTGACTTAAGCCGGCCCTGACTGTTTGGAATTGAGAAAATGGTTGGATATTATACCGTTCTTTTTATAATTGAGAAAATTATTGGGCATTAGGCAGTTTGTTTTGGTATTATGAAAATTATTGGGCATTAGGCAGTTTGTTTTGGTATTATGAAAATTATTGGGCATTAGGCAGTTTGATTTTGGAATGAGGAAACGGTTGGGTATATGTATATAACAGTTATATCGTCTGTTTAAAATTTTGCAAACCATAGGGTATTAAGCAGTTTAAGATTGAAGCGACGCTTGGGAATTAGATCTAGCTAGACTGTTACAAACGGTTACGATTCTGGTGTAGGAGAACTCTAGTAATGACGCGGTTGACAAGTAGGCCTACGCAGATCTAGAGAGAGACTTTGGCTGGGAAATTAAAATTAACATTAATTAATTTAATTACAAAACATGTCAGGGTTACTAGTTCTAGATGAATGTCATGCGATTTCATTTTTTGATTTTACACTTTTGAAAACTTTTCATATTTATAGGTCTACTTTTTTTTTTAAATACTACATCTAGATATTGCTTAATCCTAGATCTAGTAGGTCAATATGTATTGAACAATTGATTTTATCTGTTTTCAAAGTGAAGTAAATGTTCAATATAATATTATTTATTTTTTTATAAACTTGCTGTTTTCATAAGAGTCTGTAATAAATAATCAGATCTAAAAAAATATACTAAATGTAGAGTCTTGTCGAATTGTTTTAAAAGATAATAGATTTAGATCCAGATCTGGACTCTCTGGATGAAAACAGAAACACAAACTTCCACTATCTTCTTCTTAACCTGATTTAGATCTAAATGATACAAAGTCAGTGACATTTTGGAATTTTGTATTAAAACTAAAAATATTGGATCTATGATATAGATTTGAATAGTTTAGATCTAAATTTAGATTTTAGAGCCTTCATTACCATTTTGTGCCTTGGAAATATCATAAGTCTAGGTCTAGATTTATAGGGTCAGGCTTACCATAGTGCACGATTGCATAGTTTAAATATTTAATTTTATTAAAATATAGACATCTGTCACAGGGCCGGTCTTAGATAATTGGAGGCCCTAGGCGAAGTGAATTTGATGGCCCAATATGAAATAGAAAAACTAAAAACAGCGACAAAATTAAAGCACTCAATTTATTTCATATCTAGTGTACTCAACCAATAACATTGGACACAAGTTTCGCTATTTTGTCTCTAAAATTTTTTATGAGTCCTGTGCGAGGCCCACACCAATATGAGGCCCTATGCGGCCGGCCCTGCCTGTCACTCATCTACATATTAATTATATTTCTAATTAAATATAAGAAAATAATTAAAATGAGCTTAAATTGAAAATTACTTCCTTTCTTTCTTTTGAAATGAGTTTAGATTTATTGACATTATTAAGTGTATTCATGTTGAAGCTTTAAGTGGGAGTGAGGCTTACACAAATCTGGCCCAGTGCCTTCACTTATTGGAATCTGAAATCCGGCGCTGAGATCTATCAATCTGTGATAACTTCATAGACCTAGATCTGGCTATTCTATTCTTTCATGCAGAATGAAGTTTAATGAAGTTTACCTAATCTAGATCTAGATCTAGATCCTAAAAACAAGAATTTAGAATCTAGTACACAAATCCATATGAAACAAAGGTAATTGCTCTTAAAAAGTTTAAATCTTGATATCTAGTACGCCTATGTAGACTAGATCTATATAGACAACAGATGAAGCTATATTCTAGATTTTTATTAGCCTATTATTATACATCTAGATCTATAATTTAGAAACGCTACTAGATCTAGATGTAGAGAACTGCATGTACATCGCATGTTCTAAGGATCTAGAAGTAGATCTATATTCAATCAATTTAATTCTAGGATATGGATCTAGATCTAGTACTCTGGATCTAGACAGCTAAATAAGGACCTTAGTCACCTTATACTTATCAAAAACAATGCTCGAAATGTAACAAATCTTGGCTAGATTCTATGTATTACCTGACAAAATATCACTCAGCAACAGAAAACAAATATATAATCCTTAATTCACACTGTTTCGAATAGTCTAATTTAGATTTAGATCTAGAATCTATAAAGTTCCAGGCTTTCAGTAGCAGCCGACCCCGTCTCAGTGAGAATAGATCCACACAAATTATAGAGTATCCTCCCTTAGCAGTCCAGGCTATAATAATCTTTTGCTTTGTTTGAATATTAGGGATTGTTAAGATCTTGTATTAATTATATTTAGATCTAGAGAATCTGCAGCTTTTTTGATAGTCAAATACTAGATCTAGACGTCTATAAGTATATAGACTCTACATCTATATAGATCCTCCAAGTAGTACATAACAGTATCACAAAATATTTTGAGATGATGTCGTGTTTTTTGGCTGAGCAGATTAGATTTAAATCTCTTTGATCTTATGTAGGTCTAGTCTACCTTGACAGTGAATTGACTTAGAAAAATCCGCAATAACATCCAAACACCAGGATCCCAGCTCGTGTATGAAACATTTCAGCTCTATGTAATCACTACAATAATAACAATCCTTCCGACTGAAAACATTATTACAGCATGGCCCAGACGTCTGTAAAAGCACGGAAAACGGTTAGCAAAAATTACCGTGCGGGCCTGGCCGTCGTAGATGCGGTACTACGAAAAGGAGGGCGAAGCGGCCTCGCTTCATGAGACAGAAGTGGCCCGAGCGGTTGGAGATGAGTTTATGCCCCCGTGTGTGTAGACGCCTGGGTTCAAGTGTTTATCATCAGCGGGGATGACACGTCACGCCTTGATTTCCTCCTGCCCCTGGGCCTTCGCTCCACTCACAGGCGCGTTGGTCAGGGCTCGTGGCCACGCCCAGTTCTTGCGATACACAGCTCTCCGCGCTGGCGGTGTGCGTATGTGTACTCACGTGTGTGTGTGTGTATGCTTTCTCCCAACTGAAGCCTCCTTCTATTTGTCTTCCCCTCCCCTCTGAACGTGCTGTTAGAGAATGGGAGGCTGGGGGGAGGTAAAAATAAAAGAAGGGAAAAAAAAAAAGAGGGCGAGGCATCGCTTAAAAGGCGCTATGTGATTGGCTGAGCTTCAATTCTGCTCCCACGTTTCCGTTCTGTCCGTCATCGACAAGTGGGCGTGGCCACTATGCCACCTTTTAAATCAATGACTGCAGCACAAGCAGTCATGTGACTAAATGGACTATAAACTAAAAAAACAGTTTATTTCACAGTTGGTGACAAACTAACATCAAATATGTTATCAACATTCATGTTATGTTTGTTTGTTTTTTATTGTTATAATCAAAACAGTAGTTTAAACATAACAATAGAAAATAAAATGCTTTTATCAAATGTAAAAACACGTCAACAAGTTGGCAAGAAGTAGCCGTCAAAGACTGACTCTTGGAGCTGCATAAAATAAATATATGAATATATATGAAATGCTTAATCTGGACAAAGAGTGGGCTAAGATGGTCATCTTAGAGTGGTCAAGTAACTTTTTTGTGCTGTCTAGTTCTTGACATCTACATCCAGCGCGGGCCTTTTGGTCACTGCGGTCACAGTAAGCCTCGCACTTTCAAAGCCCCCGGGCGTATTCTACGTATAAATTATGAAATTATTATTAAATTAAGCCATTATAACTTGTATATATATATATATATATATATATAATTACAGGGTTTCCGCGGCCTCTTGATTTTCCAGGGTGTCCTGGAAATCTCCTGTAGTTGTAAAATACACGAAAAAGTCCTGGAAATCTGAAATTATTAAAATCTCCCTAAAACGCAAAAAAAATCTCTTGAAAAATAGACAAAATATTCAATTTTATGGTACCAATCCTACGCGCAATAACATAAAAGGCATTGTCAGCTGTCAATTAATAACACATTTACGAGAAAGACAAATGCATTTTCTAATACAAAATCTTAATTTCGATATTATGTTTACCCTTACCCAGACTGGGCCCTGCTCAGTCCATTTCGCATAGGGCCCCGCAATTGTTAGGGCGGTCCTGTCTACATCCCAATGACTTAATGCCACTGGCAGTTGGCACTGGGTGACGTAATAATGCATCTGAATCGCATTGTTAGCGGAGTAACCAATCTCTAGTCGTGACGTATGAGTCTCAAAGTATTATGGGAAAAAATAATGTGTATGTCTCGTTCAGTCTCGCGATTTAACGGACTCATCCTAATGTCTAATGTCTTACTGGAATTGATCTCGTCTGCTTGACATAGACGGAATTTGTAAAACTACCTTCATTTTTTTTAAGGATGACTCCTCCTACAGGACACAAGGAGGACATGAGGAGGACACGTGGAAGACATGAGAAGGGCATGAGAGGGAGAGTAAGAGAAGGGAGATAGAGAAAAGTGAAAAGAGACAGAAAAAAGAAAAGACAAGACAACGAAAGAGACAAAGATAGAGAAAGAGAGAATATTTAAAGAGTGAAAGAGATTGCACCTTTTTTTTGGGTAGAGAAAAACATTGTCATTGCAGTTCTATAAGGTCAATAATATCAAGAGATGGCAGCAAAAGAAAAATAGATAAAGCATCTTCCTTTTAATGTTGATGCATTGGTTTGCATTTGCACCCGTGAATCTGCACCGAGGTGGACGGGACTGTAACGCTGTTACCTGAGAATAGCTCTACCATTTAATATCTATCTATGTATCAATGCATTAATGTATCTATCTATCTATCAATCTTATCTAATCTTATCTAATCTTATCTAATCTTATCTTATCTAATCTTATCTAATCTTATCTAATCTTATCTAATCTTATCTAATCTTATCTAATCTTATCTAATCTTATCTAATCTTATCTAATCTTATCTAATCTTATCTAATCTTATCTAATCTTATCTTATATTATCTATCTATCTATAATACTCGGTCCAACACTTGGAAGTAGTTGAATTATCTTATTAATCTTATAAGTTGCAGACGTTCTTTCAAAACAAAAAGATTAATACACCCTTCTTGCACGTAAATAAGAGACAACTCTACAATTCAGGCCATCCGTTTCTTGCTCTATTTGCACTAAACTTGTATGAATGTGTCCTTTCATACGGAACAAGAGTTAGGCCTATATTCTAGTTTTTGTGTGTCTTTATAAATGTTGCATTAGGTTGTGTTTTAGTATACGAAAAATGGCCGGCTCCTCTACCGTCAAAGCGAAAGTCACCTTAACCTGCGATATATGTGTCTCTCCAAAAATGGTTCCACAGTTACATGAAAACGTGTTCGAGATGAACCATAGTCGCTATGGCTGGAGGAGGCCCACAAAGGTTGTACTTTGATATTTTTAAATTATGGTTTAGTGTTTTATATATTATTGCTACTATACTGTCTAAGCTTCTATCCTAGAGTGTTTGTAAATTGAGTGATTTAATCATAATTCATGCGTGTTTGTGTGCCTGATCTGAAGTGAAGACAATAATAGTGGTAAGTGTAATGGAAAGCTGACTCGCCTTGTTAGGACATAGCGGTTTTACTGTTGCCATATAGTACTGCAGTTATTATATCTATATGTATAGAATATGTATACTTAAAAGACAAAAGATACATAGACACATTTTGAAGAGGAACCAACACACGGAGGGGGTAGGGCATGTGGAGGAGGAAGACACTATTCTATTGTGGCAGGATTGTTGTCGACCGGTAAAAACCACTTAGTTGACTTAACAATGGGGGCGTAAGTTCGAATCCAATTGAATTTTTTAATTGAATTTTTAAATGCAGATTTGACTCAGGCTGATTTGTGTTTTCCAAGTGTCTAAACGACTAAAGTGGCTCATCATATGTAACAAAACATGTGTGCTATAAATGGTACATAAATAAAGAAAAAACATATGTTTAATTCAGATACAAAATATAATTGGTTATGGATTTTACAAATTAGACATTAAATGTTCAATTAACATTTATGAACATTGTTGTTATACACGGTAGACAATGTCAACAATAGCATTTGTTACAAAGCTTCTACCAATTCACTTCGTTCGACCATCTATCTGGTACACATTTTGAACTCGTTATTTCTCCCGCTTCCCATTTTGGATCGACTTTCGAAACTTGACGTAATTTCATAGTTCCCAGCACAACACGAATCAAAAGAAATAAAATGACCAAAATAGTTTTAATAATTATTGTGTGATCATCAGTATTGAGAGATATTGCTGTCAATTTTGGAGCTGTGATGTTTTTTTGGTTTTAATTTTGCTTGTTTTTAGATTTACTTTCATTCAACAGAAGAAAAGAACATGTATTCAGAAAGAGAAATGTATTCAGAAAGAGAAATGTATTCAGAAAGAGAAATGTATTCAGAAAGAGAAATGTATTCAGAAAGAGAAATGTATTCAGAAAGAGAAATGTATTCAGAAAGAGAAATTTTCTGTGGTCTGCATTTTAACAGCGCATGCCAGAACATGTGGACATGTTGACCTAGATATGTTACTATAATCATGTTTCGGATGTTCCTTCAGAGTTGAAGATAATTTACTTCGGAGTTCAAACCTCCCACAAGAGAGAGGGAGAGAAAAAGAGAGGGGAAGAGAAAAAGAGAGGGGAGGAGAAAGGAGGAGAGAAAGAGACAATGAGCCAGAGAGGGTGGAAGAGAAATTGAGAAACACAGGAGAGAAATGGAAGAGAGAAAGAGAGAGAGGGGGGGGGTGGGGAAAAGTGAGAAAGAGAGAGTTGAAAAAAAGAGATTCAGAAAAGAAAGAAAGAGAGAGAGAATCATTTTAGACGTGCTGAAGCTGATAAAGACATCGTTCCCTGTGGCTAATATTTTGTTCTTTGAAGTCTCACTGACCGAGTCAGCAGTTTGGCGATACAATGCGGATTACGAGAAATAGTGAGTACAAAGTTTAGAAAGAAATACAGACAGACAGACAACAAGAGAAAATGTAAAAACAAAATATTATAAAACCAAAAGAAAAAAAAACAACTCACTAAAACAGACGAATCAAGTGATGACAGATGACAATTATTCACTTCATTGCATTGTTCCAACAACAACAACAAAAAATCCAAGAAAAAAAACCTAAAAAGAAAGTACAACCCAGACATTAAGACTCCATTCCCTAAGATGTTATCTCGCGTTAACACTGCAACACACACAAAAAAAAGTGCAGATCAATACAAATATTTATCTTACCAACCATAATCAATTAAATATTTAATTGTTGACAAGGAAAGAGTGAAATGTGAGTGACACGAAGAAGAATTGATAATTGATGGGGTTTTTTTGTTTTTAATTTCCCTTTACGTCATTGTTTCTCTAGTTATCTGTGGCAGTTATCACATGAGAGAGAATCACTTCTTTAAAGTGCTCGGAACCTTTTTCTGTTTTTTTAAATTCTTTCTATTTCTTTTTTTTTTTCAATTTGTTCTCTTCTATCATTCTTTTTTCAATTTTTATTCTTTTTTTTTCTTTCTATCAAGCCTGGACACACACACGTACACACACACACACACAATTTCCTCGCTAGTGTAACAGCCCACCCCCCCACCCCCCACGAGGACGGCCCCTCCTCCGGTCCTTAATATGTTGATGGAGCCGTTGTTTTTGTAAGGCCTGATGGAACAGGCGGACGTGAGGACGCGATGGCGGTCTGACAACATGTTGTTGTTGTGTTGTTGTTGATTTTTGAATCTCTCTCTTTTTTTTTTCTCTAACCCCCTAGCTAATTCTTTCTTTTTTTTAAATTCTCTTTCTATCTCTACAACCGTCTCTCTCTCTGTCTCTCTCTGCCTTTCTCTCTCTCCGTCTCTCTCTCTTTTTTCTCTCTTTTCTTCTCTCTCTCTCCTCTTTCTCTTTCGCTCTCACTAAAGTCTTGTCGTACATTTTCTCTCTTTTAAATTCACGCACTCACAAAATCTATCAAATAATCAATCAATGAATCATCAATCAATCAATAACCTAATCAATTAACCCATTTTCTTTTTAGCTACCTTCTGATATGCATAAGATGAGATAATATAAATTCGAATCAGAAGAAATCAGATTAAATCCGATTAAATCAATCCATTAATCAATCAGATCTTTATATTATTTCCCTTTCCATTTACCTTTCCCTCCCGCTCTCGTCTACATTATTTTCTCCTTACATCAATCAATCAATCAATCAATCAATCAGATCTTTATATTGATTCCTTTTCTTTCCCCCTTCCTTCTCTCGTCTACATCATTTCTCCTTCTCTCTCTCTCACTCTCTCTCTCTCTCCTTTTCTCTCTCTCTTTCTGTGTTTACCTATATCACCTTAAACTCAACACCAATAACCTCTCATAGTAGGCAATGAGCAGTTTTAAAATTTTAAAAGTGAATGACAGTCAGACAGACAATTAAAAAAACACACTTTGTGATTAATTTTTTTTTTTAGCCTCCATCGTAAGGGGGAAAAGCCGCTATTAATATTGCGTTGTCTGTCTGTCCGTTAAGCTTAGGAGCAAAAGAATTTTTTTATATTTTTGATCTACATCGAATCTTGTTGTTTTTAAACTTAATTAGGCAAATCGATTTTTGTTTCACACAGTACATCGTTTGAGAATAAATTTTTAAAAATACTTATGTTGTATATTTGTCAAAAAGCTAATCAAAAATGCTTTTACCATTAGAAAATAATAATTTATACATATTTCTTTTTATTTAAATTTATACCTACACCTTTGTTATTATAAAAATAATGAATGTAATAAAATAATTGAATTGGTTGCAACAAATGGAAATTTAGTTTGCCTACACTTGTCCACCTCTGCATGACTACTGTAACATTAACAATATAGATTTCAGACACCAACACCGTACTCGTTAGACAACCATACATCCCAACCCCCTTCGAGCCTACCCCCCACAAAAATCAACAACAAAAAAAGAACAACAACTAGATCTATAACTTCATACATTTGTTGTCCCCCCCCCCCCCCAATTGTACTTCTCGGTGAGGACGGATGACCTTGAAACCCCCTAGACTGAAAGGGGAATTAACGAGTTTTTGAATCTCCCAGTCCAAACCTACATGGAGTGGGGCCGACCACTTCGTCCAGATCTGATGTGACTGGGGTTTAATGGGTGAGAATTGTAAAGATTTTCTATGTTTTTGGAAAGGCATCTTCCGTGATCTAGTTCTTCAACAGATGGTAGCTGCGTTCGAGTGATTTAATATATCTTTTAATTAGATTAATTAGTCGATGTCTTTGTGCCACTGAAGTATTAAAATACCAGCAGATTATGGCAAAGGCTATGAAAGTGCTTATGGTGGCTTTATAAAATTATATTATTTATTTGTCTATTTCAAATTTCCTTACTTCCTAAGCTCAATCAATATTACGTATTCAGGTTTTATTGGGAAATATTAATTACCATAAGTTAAAAGACAACTTTTGGTTTAAACTGTGAAGGCATTTCATATGCTCCCATTTATCGGCTACATATACCCCCCCCCCCCATACACACACATTCCCATGGTGTATATCACTGTTCAGAGCGATTAATACAGCAGATAATCGATATAAGTCGATAATGAGGACAAACAATAAGGATTAACAAATCAGAGCTCGTGTCGTCCAGCTAACACTGGAGACACGATGACCAGGACTGACCACTGCAGTATAATAGCCGCATCAGTTGCCCCCTCCAGGACCAAGTGACACAAGGACAATGGCTGACGGGCGACCAAAACGAAATCGGAGATTAGTTATGGGGGTGTTTTGGGGGGGGGGGGCTGGGGAGTCAAGCAAAACTTAGGGCGGTGTAGGGAATGAGACGTTTTGTCAAATTGATCTCTTACACAAGGCTCCGAAGGGGCGTGGAATGGGGGCGCCAAGGGAAAGAAGATATGACAATTTCTGGCACAATGGGTGGTGAGTTCCCTCGGTAGCCAAGTTACGCCTTATGACTAATGTCTTCATCAAAATGTCACAGCTCTGTGGTCACGTCACTACCGTTATTTAGACAAACTAAACCAAAATGGACCAGGAGAATGTCTTCGAATTACAATGCTACAGAACCGTCGTGTTCCATACAAAGATTATTGAAATTGGATAGTGTGAGGTGCTAAGATTATTACATAAACAAGTCCGCCAATTTGAGATGCTCATTTGAAAAGTTTCTTTTGGGCAAACTCAACTATATGGGTTTGAATCCTCTATTATAACAGCCCGCATTATAGAGTTACTTAAATTAGGTAGCATTTTAAAATGAAATCTCTTTACTTTGACTTCACCAAGAAAACAATTTGAGATAATGCATTTTCCATAAGATCCCGCAACACAAGTCCATCACAAAAACATTTCTGTCTGTTATATGCACATCTCTTCACTGAACTCGATTCTGAGCAGCTTTCTTCATCTGCTTGTTTTGAAATGTGTGTGTGTGTGTGTGTTTCCAAGGTGATGATGAAGAAAGGAACATTAATTATTTGTAGTGTTGAATAATGAAATATGAGGGGGGTCTATCAGGGCCGGCGAAACGGATTTCGCGGGGCCCAGTCTGGGTAGGGATAAGCATAGCGTCAAAATTAAGAAATTTATTAGAAAATGTCTGTTTGTCTATTTTTTTTATAAGTTTTCAGGAGATATTAATAATTTCAGATTTCCAGGATTTTTAAAAATATATTTCGCAATCACAGGAGATTTTCAGGAAGCCCTGGAAAATCAGGAGACAACGGAAACCCATTTATGAGCCTATATATAACTTTTATTTATTACATTTAATAATTTACACCTAGAATTAGCGCGGGACCTATGAAAGTGCGTGGTCCACTGCGACCGCATAGGTTGCAGTGGCATAAGTCCGGCCCTGGCAGTGATGGCTAGTTATGTTAAGAACCGGAGACGGTCTAGAGCAGTGTTTCCCAAACTGTGTTCCTGAATAGGTCACGAGCTGCAATAATAATTAACTAGTAAGCCAACGCGGGAATCAATCTCTTAAAAATTAGCGAACTGTTCCGTAAAGGAAAAAGTTTGGGCAAACCTGGACATGAACGAGTAAAGACGAGTTTTGTTGCGAAAATTGAATTTTGTGTTAATAACTGCTCATTTCATTATAAATAGATCTATATCTCATCATAACTTGAGTAATTGATAATTCAACCAGTGAAAATCAAGACCGTCAAAAAGATCTACTGACGGACAGTCTGGTTGCAAGACAGACAAAAAATAAAACAACGGAAGAAATCGGAAGAACAAAAAAAGAAAATTTAAAAAGATGGAAAAAGAAACGAGACGAAATTATAGACTGAAGACAAAATGAAGGTACTAAGATTAAATAAAACCAGCTACCAACAGTGCAAGGCAGACACTTGACTGGAACATACAAGGAAAGAGGAAAGTGGGCAGACCCAAGCAAACCTGGAAGAGGTCAGTCATCAGCAAAAGTTGAGGATACTGGAATGACATGGAGCAGTGTTGTTGGTCGGTCGTTGACTTGTCGCTCCAAACATCTAGTAGGCCTACGACTGAACCGATGTAGGTGTTTTATATTTTTAGTAAAAAAACAACAACTTTAAATACCTTGAGCAGACTTCTCTTGTGAAGAAAAAGTCAACCTAACGTTTATAAGAACATACACAGATTTAACTCCCCTGTATTTAAGAAAGTTTACTGCATCTTATAAAATGAGCTGTATCAAGATGCATCAAGACATTACAACCATACCGAGACATTTCAAAAGACACCATATCGTATCAAGCCATATCGAGATACATCAAAATCCCACCCAGACACATCAACAGACACCACATCGTATCAAGACACATTGAGAAACATCTTGACACTCCATAATACAGCAATTCATACTGAGAGACACAAAAACACACCAAGAAACACCAAAAAAGACTCCACGATACAGCAAGACACATCTAGACACAAAAACACACCAAGACACCAAAAAGACACTATATATAAAGACACGTATAGCCTTTAAAGACACACAAAAAAACATCCATATATACATTAAAAGACTCCACGATACAGCAAGACACATCTAGACACAAAAACACACCAAGACACCAAAAAGACACTATATATAAAGACACGTATAACCTTTAAAGACACACAAAAAAACATCCATATATACATTAAAAGACACCACAACACATCAAGACACATCTAGAGACACAAAAACACAACACGATATATCAAAAAGACACCAAAACATATCTAGTGACCCCCCCCCCCCCGCCCCCTGTACCATCTCGACACAGATAGCCAAATGTGCATTGGAGGCTTCCATTCACACGCCTCAATCCTAGGACTGCAGCGTGACACCATTCTATCCCTTTCACCCCTCTCCCCCCCCCCCCCCCCGCTTATCTTTTTCTCCCGTCCCCTGAAGCACCAGACAAACGGACACTGCGGACAACCACAAAACAACCAATTGAAACAGGGCGGGAGCGTCAAATCATGATCATTCTTTTGTTGGGCGCATTCTTGGGGTGGAGGGCGCGGGAAAAGTCTGATCGAACGAGAAGAAAAACAAATTTAAAAGAAAGAAAAAAAAAAGAAAGAAAAGAAACCTTGAAGGATGGTACAAATTTTCTCCTCACGGGGCCCCGAAGGCAGGAGCCGTTTGCCGCGGACAAAGCGCTCATTTACAGACCAGGCGAAATGTAATTTTTGGTGCCCGGAGAGCTATGAGGAGGGACTGGAGTGCTGGTTCTTGGCTGACTGAATCAACTTCCGCTCATGTGGCAGAAATGTCCCAGAGTTCCTTCTCGGGATTGAACACAACTGTTTCATTTAACAAATATAATTTGACAATTCCCCGCCTCTACCCTCCTCCTCTTCTTGTCTGCTTTAACAATCTTTTTTATTTAAATGTCTTTTTTTTTCGGTAAGAACGGGAAAAAAAAAGGCAGGGGGATCCCCCTTTTTTTTCTTCCCCAGAAGATATTAGCTACTATCACCATGGTAGATTTTGGTGGAATTTAATGATCAAGGACTTGAATTCTGTAACTTTTGTGTTTGTTTGTTTGTTGATTGAAATGCAGCAACCCCCCCCCCCCCCCCCAAATCACAACCTTCTGCCCTGGCTCTCTTCCCCATAATATAATATAATATAATATAATATAATATAATATAATATAATATAATATAATATAATATAATATAATATAATATAATATAATATAATATAATATAATATAATATAATATAATATACAATAAGAAATAGGGGATGACATTGATTATTCCCCCTTCTCTATCTTTTTATATCTCTTTTTTCCCTATCAATCTATTCTCGCCTCTCTCTCTATTTCTCTCTCTCTCTTTTTCTGTGTTTTTTCTTCTTCTTTTTGCCCTACACGCTGTTCCCACATGTCCATTCCGCCCCTGCTCTGTACCAATGAAAGTGTGGGCAATCAGAAAAACCCTGGGACAGAGTTATAGATGAAGATATATGAAAGTAAAGCCAGCTTCTGGGACTGACAGGAGAAGGTAACTTGAAACAAAGCACAGGTGGAGGCACCTGTTATCTCCCTTAGCTTTCTTTTTGACTTCCTTTATTTAATACACGCCAAAAAAAAAAAACTATTAGCATTCAATGGTCTCTTAGTTCTGGAATCTTTCTCTTATCATTCTGTTTACAAGAAATATCTTATTATTAATGACAATTGATATATTATTGTAGGCCTACTTCTGATTAGACATTTAGATCTAACTTGATCTCGTCTTATCTTATAAATTACACGTTCCTTACGGAAGACAATATAACGTCCTACGCATATACCTGTGTGATCTGGTCATGGACGTCAAGTCGAGAGACGTCTACTCTACAAAGTTCGTTCGTTTTCCTAAAGTCGTTGGTTTTCCTAGAGTCTTTGGATTTCCTAGAGTCTTTGGATTTCCTAGAGTCTTTGGATTTCCTAGAGTTTTTTTTTTGGGTTTCCTTAGTCAGCCACCATGTTCCATGCTGTCATGGCACTCAAGAAAGACGAGTATGTCCAAATGATTTAGAAATTAGACTTTTATCTTTTTTTTTTTTGTCTTTCTTTTGTGTTTTTTTAATACATTTTTTAATTATTATTTTTTTTTTGGCTTTAATGGAGAAAGATGGTCGACTAATCTTAAATGGTGCCCCAACGGTCCAACATACTAAGGGATAGGTAAAAGCAAAGGTTTTTAAATTGCTCTAGTATGGTGCGTCTTTTGTGCTGTATCTTTTTAAGTGCGTTCTGGATCAATCTCTTTTGTAGTCATGTTGGGATGGGGGGAGGGGGGTGGGGTAGTCCGGGAAAAGGGTTTCCGTGCTAACTTTAGGTGCTCAACCAAATACAAGTCTGATCAAGTTTGTGATTGAGCTCATTACTCCATAACCCAAGCGACTTTCACTTTATTATCAAGTGAATGCATTTACTCGGGATACATTCAAGAATCAAGCCATCCAAATAGATACATAGTTAATTGAAAATAACATTTAAAAAATTTCTTGAGTTCATAACTATTCTTGAGACCCGACTTATGCTACTCAAAAACATATACTTTGTATTTTAATTATTCTACAGTGAATGTACAATTTATAGTCGTCGGTAATGGAAAGCAACCCCATAGAGTGGACTCTTCTTCGTGTCTCCTGTCTTCTCATCCCGCAATAACGCTCTAATGACTAGGCGAGTTGTAATGGTTGTGTCAACCACTTGGGCTAATTAGATCGTTGACAGGGAAGTGAGATCCTCCAGTCAACCATTCCTATCCCTCTCTTTTCCAGCACTACCAACAGGCCCCCCCCCCCCCCACTCCCCCTTGAAATGTCTAAAGAAACACCAAGGGACGGCACCGCTGTCACTCAGAGATTTCTCTCCAGAGTTATCCAACATTATCAAGAGTCGCATAGAACAACAAACTAAGAGGAACAGGGCGGAGAGTGGTTGGGGGAGGGGGAAGGAGGAGATCTGAACAATGGGAGGGATATGTTATTAGAAGAAGAAAGCCTGTTTTGTCTTCCAAGAGAGCCTATCTACCTACAGGAGCAGAAACATGGCCCAGTGATAGAGCGCTTGACTAAATGGACGCATTGGTGTTGATGTCGAATCCCAGTATAGATTAGGACTTGGGGAGCTTTCGGATTTTTCGGGGAGTCCACCCAACTCTAATGACATAGGCTGGGGACGTAAAGACAGTTTGTTGTCGTGCTGGCCATATGATATCCTCTTCAGCCAAAGAAATAGTCATAATATATAAACACACATATATACCCTAAGGGTTGGAGTAGGGTGAGGATGGTGGATGCAATCACCCCCAACCCTACCCCTACAGGATCGGCCAACATAGCAGAGGGAGAGGGAATAAATAATATTGAGATGGGTTAAAATATAAATAATTGTAAGAAAAAAAAGTTAAACAAATTGCGTGATTTCTTTATAAAAATGCGCCCGGTCGAGAGGGGGGGGGCGATCGCTCCCACCACCCACCCCCTGGATCCACCAATACCCCCCCCCCCCCCCCCGTGTGTCACGTTTCTGTTGTGTCTGACACTTCCGATGCTCTTCTGCGAGTGTCGAACTCGGGTGTTCCGGAAACTACCAGTAGGTAAGTCCCTATGGTGCAGTCCTCTGAGCGTTATATTCACGGTTCGTTTCACCAACTCTGCCAAGAACCCCCGCAGAGGTATTTTAATACAGAATCAACAACATAGAGGATGTCTCAAAAATCAAAGCAGATATTTTCGCTGACATCTTGAGAACTGTACACAATGGTGAAACTTACACATCACTATAACACATACCTTCTGTTAACCCCATGTCTTATGTAATATATGCTTAACATTGCCGATTGTGTAAGTTCTCTCAATAGGCCTACTATTGAATATCTTATTCTAGCAATAGATCTCAATCTATGTCAGTATGAAAGTATATGTCCTAAAAACAATTGATAAATGTAGACCTGTCTTCTTCTAAATACACGTTACGTATATATAAGGGCAAAGTATGTAGGTCACTGACTAAATCATTGATCAAGAGAGATCGCAAACTATTGTACGCATACGCATGAAATTTCGTACACATGTTCTTTTTACCTTCTATAGACGCTTGCCTAGAACCAGATGTGACAGATTCGCAAAAAACCTGATATAAAGAGGCTTGTCTTTATAGTTTGTACATAAAAAAATTCTACCCATTTTAAGTCACAAATGCAGTATTACATAGAAATACTGAAATCGCCATTTAATTGACTTTCAATTCAATAATATATGAATTAAAAAAAAAATTAACACGGTTATCTAACCTGGATGTGGATAAGACAGCATGTTGAAGACAGTGTTGTGTGTTACTGTAAGTTAAAGTATAATTTTTTTTTTTTTAATTTATGAAAAGAAATGAACTAGCTGGACCTACTGTTGATTGGAATGTTTGTTTGTAAAAATGTTTTACATGTTTCGAATGTTCCTTCAGAGTTGAAGATAGTTTACTTTCAAGTCCAAACCTCCCTACGGACGATGGGAGCTGGCTGGGCTTGAAACCCGGGACCATCGATAAATCCAAACGACAGTCCAGCGCGCAAACCGCACCACCAGGTAGGTAAAAAAAAAAGTGTGTCCTCGTTGGACGCAGTGTTGGTTGGATGTCATTCTATCTGGACAAAAAATGTGATGGGAATAGTAATATTCATTAAAGTAAAGGTTGATACTCATGATAACTCGCGCCTTTAGCCAGAAGGGACAAACCCAGTAAAATAGGTCAAGTCAGGAGAGACCACGTGATGATGAGTTGACAAATCAGGCGTTGAAAGGTGCGACGTGATTCCGTTTAGGCTATAGTCACTCCTCTCAACTTTTTTTTTTACATACCTAACATATGTACCCCTCTCTCTCTCTCTCTCTTCTCTCTCTCTCTCTCTCTCTCTCTCTCTCTCATACATAGACTTGAGCCAGAAAAAAAGTTATATGATAAATTTTTTGAAATCAAATGGTTGTCGAAATGTAAATCGAAGTGCGGAAAGTGACTTTTTCAAAATATCATTTAAATTAACAATTAGCTAAATAATCCTAACAATAACTATATAATAACCTACAAATGGCTAATATTCTGACCCATATTGAGCGGCTAGCCTGACCCAAAAATAGATAATAGCTTAATAGTCTGTCCTAAAACTAGGTAATGGTGTAATGGCCTGACCCAATACTAGGTAATAATGTAATAGCCTGACCAAAAGTAGGTAATAGTGAAATAGCCTGACCCAAAAGTAGGTAATTGTGTAATAGCCTGACCCAAAAGTAGGTAATTGTCTAATAGCCTGACCCAAAAGTAGGTGATTGTCTAATAGCCTGACCCAAAAGTAGGTAATTGTGCAATAGCCTGACCCAAAAGTAGGGAATAGTGTAATAGCCTGACCCAAAAGTAGGTAATAGTGTAATAGCCTGACCCAAAAGTAATGAATAGTGTAATAGCCTGACCCAAAAGTAGGTAATTGTGTAATAGCCTGACCAAAAAGTAGGGAATAGTGTCATAGCCTGACCCAAAAGTAGGTAATTGTGTAATAGCCTGACCCATTCTCTACTTGCTTACTTTCTTATAGCCTGTCATTTCTATTGGAGGATAGACATCCAACAATAGATCACCATAGGCCATCCTTTCAATCTTGTTCTATGTGTTACCAAGCTTAAAAGTGTCAGCTTCTTGTTCGCGTTGCTAGGCGCTCTGAATTACTTTGACAGACACTTGCGACATACTAACCCCATTTCATGATTAATTATTTTTAGATTAGTGGCATGAAAAAAAAAAAAAGAAAAAAAAACAACATTGTAAAACTATACTTGTTAGTATATGTGTTTGTCATCGTCCATATGCTTTGTCATAATCAATATCAAATTCTGAACTCCGTAATCTATCTAATTCTTAGTGAATAATATATACTACGTCGACCTGCGGCGTAGCATACGCTGCTATTTTTGCAACGGGTGAACACTTCCTGTAAGACACAGTTGTCCTAATGGGGTGGGTTTGGGCAAAAGACTGTGTGCGCATGCCTGGAGAGCGAGGAAGGCGCGGGTGCGGGCGGGAAGGGCGGGAGGAAGGTTAGAGAGTCAGCGTGGTGTCCCGCATGGTTGGGCGTCGTAGAGACATATATATATATATAGACGCTTCATACAGCCTTTGGACCAAGTGAAGTTTGCTAAATGCATGAGAGAATATTTGTTTCGTTTCGTTCATGAATGTTTTCATGTTTTCACCGGAAGGACATCGTTTTTTTTAGTTTACTATAGAGATAAATGTTTGTATATACAACTCTCTACCGTTAAATAACGTCCGTTAAGTCGATGCGTCATACACCTTAGGCTCTCTTTTTAACTCTTTTAATCTCTCTCTCTCTTTTTCTCTGTTTAAATGTTAAAAGTGGGTATGGTTTAATGTATCACTGCGCCCTAGCTTTCGGTTTGTGATTTCGTACTCAACGGGCTGGCAAACAAAGACTTTTGTGCAATAAAAAGTAGTCCTGTTCGTAGACCTTTGGTATATTGGACCGATATTGGACCGAAAACAAGGAATAGATCGGGCTGAGCGAGGACGTACTTAATAGTGTAGCGAGCCAAAGTAAGTCAATAGATCTGGGCCAATTCACGCGATATTTTAAGCACCTGAGAAATACACCTTTAAATATATATAGATCTTTCTCTTCCCGTCTCTCGACTTCTCTCGACTTCTCTCTCTCTTTCTCTCTCTCTCTCTCTCTCTGTCTCTCTCTCTCTCTTGTTCACATTCTACTGTGGGGGTCTCCAGCCCAACATCTTTATTTGCCCATGAACACGATCCGCGGCACCTCCGTTATTTATTCAAGGACTTTATCAAATAATCGTTGGGGGCTCGTTTATGGGGGGCATCTACCCTTCGAGTGCTTGTTTCGATCCGCCCCTGGCTTTTGTAGACACTTGTACTGCGATTGCCGTAAATCTTTTTTTTTTCTATAATTATTTCGGTAGCTAGTTGTCTCTCTCCCTTCACCTTATCAATTGAGTTAACATTTGATTCTTTACGTGGTTCCTATGGACAGAACATATAGGGGAGAGAGAGAGAGAGGGGGGGGGGGGGTCAGCATTGTATACTAGGATTAGTTTTTTAAATATGAATGGATTTGGGGGGGGGGGGGGCTACCGAAAAAAAAAAAAGCGGTTGCAACCCCTGCCTTGATGGGTGGCGTGTATTTAGTAGTGAATGGGCGCCGAAAAGCAAACACCCTATGGGAGGTACGGGGCGCCACTATTATACGCTTGATGTTCAGTTTGTCACTTTAGGGAGATGTTTAAGCAGAAGCCCATCTTACACCCCATTTTATTTTCGCACGCCATCGGGTGCTCAATGCCGCCCCCCCCCCCCTCATCTCAACCAGTTCGTTTACTTATAGACAAGGCAGGATCAAACGTTAGTAGCTACTCAAGGGAACACGTCAGCCTGTACACAACTGAAGAGAGGTTTATCAAAGTATGAGGCAAATAGACCAATAGACCAATGGTATTTTTTCTGTATGCCAATAACAACGCTTAGTGTTTCTGAACAATTTGCCTCTTACCGAGTACTAACATATCTAGGTGTGAGATTAAATCTATTGGATGAACGAAAGCTTAGAAATAAGGAAATCACACTTGGCTATGGCACAGATCGCAAATGCTCTACTCTAGGGAACGGACAAGCAGAAAGGTTCCACTCCCTTAGGGTAGCAACGTTTTAATTACGTATGTATCTAATAATATATTCGTTGACAGACGAAAGTTCGAAGGAAAAATAGAGGGGTGGGGGGGGGGGGGAGTTGAAGCCATGTTGTTAATGTAAAAAAACTGAAAATCCTTATAAAATTTTAAGCTGCTAGTTGTGGAGGGGGGGGAGGCTTCATTTTATTTTGCTTAATGAATAAATATGCCTTCAGACGCTTCATACAGCCTTTGGATCAAGTGGAGTTTGCTAAATGCATGAGAGAATATTTGTTTCGTTCATGAATGTTTTCACCGGAAGGACATCGTTTTTTAGTTTACTATAGAGATAAATGTCTGAAATATACAACTCACTACTGTTAAATAACGTCCGTTAAGTCGATGCGTAATACACCTTGGGCTCTCTTTTTAGCTCTTTTAATCTCTCTCTCTTTCTCTAATAATAATAATAATAATAACTGCATTTTTCTAAAAACCTGCATTACTTATCAACTAACGGACTTACATGGCCCACCCATGAGTTTTTATATGAAAACACAAACAACCTTTTTTTTTAAATCTTGTATTTAAAAACCTACATTGTCGAATCGAGCAAACATATCAATATATTATCAAATAATAATAATAATTAGAAGAAAAAGAATTTAATGTAAAATGGACTAACCACACGGATTCCCTTAAAATGATGTATTAATAATCATGCTAGTACATTTTGCATAAACTGAACACATTGCGGGATAAGAACAGAAAAATATTACACGAAGAATTAAGGAGAGAAAAACAACCAAATTCTTATTATGACTTAAAACGTTAAAACCACAGTATGACAGGAAGTCATTCCAATATTACAATCGCTACGAAGGACACGGAGACTCTAAGACTCTCAAGTATTACTATCACTACTAATCCATTGGTCTTCTACCATTGCAATCGATGAGTGTTTGCTTGCACCCCAACATCAGAACGAGGCTGCGGTTTCATAGCCTGGTCTGATTTCATCGTGCCTGCAATTTGAGCAATGGAAGCCCCCTCATTGGTCAGCTCTGGGCGTCTGGACACATCCGATCTATTAATTAAGAGATGAAGCGTCCCGTGTCCGCGAAGATCAGAGCGCGGATTAAATCCAAGCAAACAAGAGACACTACTGGTCATTGGAAAGAAAGAGGAGGGGGGGGGGGTAACGGGTACACGAGGAAGGGGGAGTGATGGAAGGTAGAGCGATCGACAGGAGCTCTGAAATAACAAGTGACGTCATGGCTGAGGGGATAAACCTTTTTGTTTTAAGTGCCACCGGCGAGGAGTTCGAACCAGGGGAGTCTAATGGGAGTTGTGGAAACAGGGTGGAGACAATAAGCAGACCCCCCCCCCCCGCCCCAAGTGGTGAATGAACATGTTGCCCCCCCCCCCCCACACCCCCTTGGGCAATGAAAAAAAAAAACTGACCCGGCTCTGGTTCTGACCTGCCGTGTGACACCAAGCGTGCTTATAAGTTCTGGCCGAAGACTTGAACCAGGATTTGGGAGGTGGTCAGAGGCACTGAGTGGTTCAGTCAATTAAAGTAGATGGATAGAAACAGGAAGGAGCCAATGGACAGATGGGATACCACCAAACAGTAGCTAGAGAGAAACATTTCAACAAGAAAGTATACAGGACGTAATGATCTTGAAATAAACAGAGATAACAAGCAAAAGAAAATAAAAAACTTTACACACAAAAAAAAAATGCCTATATTATAAAGTGTATCAGTTAGTTTGGACCAGTCTGTAATTATATTTGTAATAGATCTAGACTAACAATAATCAATCTGTGCGATTAGAAATATTTTTTAAACTATCTTTTTTTTTTTACCACAATTTCATTCTTTTTAGCGTTCTCAATTCGCTATGATCCTATTACTTGTCTATATGATTCTATCACTTGTCTTTATGATCCTATCATTTGTCTATATGATTCTATCATTTGTCTATATGATCATATCATTTGTCTATATGATCCTATCATTTGTCTATATGATCCTATCATTTGTCTATATGATCCTATTACTTGTCTGGACCAGTTGGAAAAGGGATGACAGAACAGGGTACCTGCGTACACTTGTTAAATGTATTTTTTAAAAAAAGGGAACAACCTGAATTCAAACTTGTGGGCTAAAGCCTTCCCAGGCTACTCAAGCCAACGCGGTAGCCACTCTGCTAGCGTTGAGTCTATGAACATGGAGATTGTATCTATTGTCTCTATTTCATGCTTGAGTTCACTAAGCCTGAGACGGCAGCATAATATAAAGAGGACTACTTCGGCTTATACCACCACTTCAGTCAAGTACTATTTCTTTCCCTTGTTTGAGAAACCAAACACAGTAATTTATTAACTAATTAATTAATTATTAACTAATTAGTAAAAGAAATAATTGTGCGTAATTTTAGCTTGATCCGAGAATAAGTGTCGGAGAAATAACGTGTGCAAGCTTTTGGCCAGACAGACAGACAGTCACATCGAGTGAGTTGATATAAGGTTTGTAAAAATAGTACACGTTTGCAGAGGCGTAGCTAGTAATTTTCCATCGTTTGGGGGGCCCGGGATGCTTGGCCTCATTGAATGCCCCTGCATTTTGCGTAATATTTATTTTTTAATGTAAGAAACAATCATTTGAGGAACCCCTCAAGTGGTGGACCGGGGGAATTTTCAAATTATCCCCTCCTCCACCATCCACCCTAGCTACGCCACTGCACGTTTGATCGAGGGCTGTGACAGACTAAGATCAAAAACAAAATTGATGGACGCATACTTACAAGGATGGATATATAAGGAATTAAACAGACAGTTTCCTCTTGAGACCTTAGATTAGACAACTTGGATGGAAGGATGGATTAAAAGAAAGATGGATGGGAAGATAGCTTGATAAATGGATTTATGGATAATTGATGGATGGACGAAAGTATTGAAGGAACGATGGATGGATGGATGGATGGAAAGTTAGGTCGATAGAAAGTTTTAATGATAGATGGATGGGTAGACGGATGGATCATCAGATAGATGGATGGGTAGACGGATGGATCATCAGATAGATGGATGGGTAGACGGATGGATCATCAGATAGATGGATGGGTAGATGGATGGAACGTCAGATAGAAGGATGTTTGTAGAAATGTGAGGAAATAAGGTTGGATAGATAAATTTTTTGAAGGAATGGGTGGATAGATGAATGGATAGATGAAAGTATACATGGGTGAATAAATGAATGTATACATGGGTGAATAAATGAAAGAATACATGGGTGAATAAATGAAAGTATACATGGGTGATTAAATGAATGTATACATGGGTGAATAAATGAAAGTATACATGGGTGATTAAATGAATACATGGTGGATAGATGAATGGATAGCTAAAAGGATACATGGGTGGACAAATGAATTGATAGATGAAAGGATACATGGGTGGATAGATGAAAGTATATGTGTCCTAGAATTAGGATAGGTCTTAAGACCAGTGACCTGTACTGTACTGGCAAGTTAGTCCAGTGGTACTTTGTGATCCCAATTATATTATCTAGGCTAATAACTATAGCCTCTAGACGTACAAAACTACTAAGACAGACAATTAATAATTCTGAGATTTCAGTTGCAACAACAAAAAAGAAGTTTATTTACAAACAAAAGAAACAGGATCATGAAGAATATAAATGGCCATAAAGGCTCACCAAATAAAATGACATAATGACACAAAGCAAAGTAGAAAGACAGTTTCCGGTCAGTATAATGAAAGATCCACCATCATAGAGGCACAATAATGTCTTATGCTGAAAAACCAAAAAGATGGTTTACAATAATATCATACATGCACTAACAATGAAATGACGTCATTCATGAGACACACTACTGTCTCGTATCTAAACAAAAGATGTCTTTCAAAAAAAAAAAAATACAGGAGAGGATAAGAGACTAAGTAGACCTATACCATTTACATAAACAAACTTAGTTCTAACAAGAAAATAAAGTCTACTTAGCTCATTATCGAAATACTCTTCCCACAACAGTGGAACACTCCTCTTGAGTAACACAGCAATAGTACAACAACACAAGTATTAGTTAAACATTATAGAGATTTAGTTCAAACTACACTGGTCAGTTAAAAGACTCAAGAGAGAGTGGCAATTGTAAACAGTTTACAGGGACTTAAATCAAGTAATAAAGGGGACTAACTCTAATAAAAAAAGTAAAGGTAGCCGCCCTTACTGCCCCTCGTGTCACATTATAAATCAATGTATAGGTGAAGAATACATGGGTGGATAGATGAATGAATAGATGAAAGAATACATGGGTGGATAGATGAATGAATAGATGAAAGAATACATGGGTGGATAGATTAATGAATACTTGAAAGAATACATGGGTGGATAGATGAATGAATAGATTTTAGATGAAAGAATATATGGGTGGTTAGATGAATGAATAGATGAAAGAATACATGGGTGGATAGATGAATGAATAGATGAAAGAATACATGGGTGGATAGATTAATGAATAGATTTTAGATGAAAGAATATATGGGTGGTTAGATGAATGAATAGATGAAAGAATACATGGGTGGATAGATTAATGAATACTTGAAAGAATACATGGGTGGTTAGATGAATGAATAGATGAAAGAATACATGGGTGGATAGATTAATGAATACTTGAAAGAATACATGGGTGGATAGATGAATGAATAGATGAAAGAATACATGGGTGGATAGATGAATGAATACTTGAAAGAATACATGGGTGGATAGATGAATGAATAGATGAAAGAATACATGGGTGGATAGATGAATGAATAGATGAAAGAATACATGGGTGGATAGATTAATGAATACTTGAAAGAATACATGGGTGGATAGATGAATGAATAGATTTTAGATGAAAGAATATATGGGTGGTTAGATGAATGAATAGATGAAAGAATACATGGGTGGATAGATTAATGAATACTTGAAAGAATACATGGGTGGATAGATGAATGAATAGATGAAAGAATACATGGGTGGATAGATTAATGAATACTTGAAAGAATACATGGGTGGATAGATGAATGAATAGATGAAAGAATACATGGGTGGATAGATGAATGAATAGATAATAGATGAAAGAATACATGGGTGGATAGATTAATGAATAGATGAAAGAATACATGGGTGGATAGATGAATGAATAGGTGAAAGAATACATGGGTGGATAGTTGAATGAATAGATGAAAGAATAAACGGGTGGATAGATGAATGAATATATGAAAGGATACATGGGTGGATAGATGAATGAATAGATGAAAGGATACATGGGTGGATAGATGAATGAATATATGAAAGGATACATGGGTAGATAGATGAATGAATAGAAGAAAGGACACATGGGTGGATAGATCAATGAATAGATGACAGGATACATGGGTAGATAGATGAATGAATAGAAGAAAGGATACATGGGTGGATAGATGAATGAATAGAAGAAAAGATACATGGGTGGATAGATGAATGAATAGATGTAAGGATACGTGGGTGGATAGATGAATGAATAGATGAAAGAATACATGGGTGGATAGATGAATGAATAGATGAAAGAATACATGGGTGGATAGATGAATGGATAGATGAAAGAATACATGGGTGGATAGATGAATGGATAGATGGGTGGATAGAAGAAAGGATAGATGAATGGATAGTTGAATGGATGGATTGGTGGATAGATGAAAAGAGAGATGAATGGATAGATGAATGGATAGATGGGTGGATAGATGAAAGGCTGGTGCATTGATAGATGTTTAGATAGATGAATGAGTAGATGTGTGAATAGATGAATGAGTAGATGTGTGAATAGATGAATGGATAGATGAATGGATAGATGAATGGATAGATGAATGGATAGATGTGTGGATAGATGTGTTGATAGTGTGTGGATAGATTAATGGATAGATGAATGGATAGATGAATGGATAGATGTGTGAATAGATGTGTTGATAGTGTGTGGATAGATTAATGGATAGAGGAATGGATAGATGAATTGATACATGGGTGGATATATGTGTGGATAGATTGTGTATAGATGTGTGGAAAGATGAATAGATTTTCCACCTGATCCATTGATTGTTTACGTTTGTGTACTCTATTGATGGTGTGTGCTAGCCGCTAGCGTGTGTGTGTGTGTGCATGAGCTGCCGGGAGACTGATGCTGACTGTCCTGAAAATTGACACTGTTGTCTATACATTCTTGACCTTTTCCGACTTTTCCGGACATCACGGTCTAACGACTTTTTCAGCCCCCGAGATAGACCACGTGATAGCCTGATGAGGTATCCCAGTCGAATTGACAAGAAGGAGAACTATGCCGACACCCAACTTCTCACGCATGCGCGCACACCACCACCCACCCACCCACACACACACCTGTTTCAAATAGAATGAAACATAAAGCAAGCGAACTTTTTTTTATGCGGTAAAACCCTATAATGGACTGTCTTTCTTTTCCAGGCAAAGTGCTGCGTAATTGAAAACGAGGCTCTTGAAAATTCATTAAAAAGTTGGATTAAAAGTTCTGCAAGGCGAAATGGTGGAAATATATTCCTGGATCCTGGCGATAACGCCTCCTAATGGAGGAACTGGACCCTGGCGATAAGGCGTCCATAACAACGACACCATCTGTGTCTCATCACAAGTGGGTGCGGACGGAGGAGCCCGCTTTGCGTTGCGAACGATGGGATGAGATGGATACAATTGCGCCTTCAGGGAAATACATTTGACTACATCTGCTTAGTAGGAAAATGCCAGGAGAGATGTGTGAGAGAGAGAGAGAGAAAGATGCCAGGAGAGTGTAAGGGAGAGGGAGGGAGAGAAAGATGCCAGGAGAGATGTGTGAGAGAGAGAGAGAGAGAGAGATGCAAGGAGAGATGTGAGAGAGAGGGAAAGAGAGAGAGATGCAAGGAGAGATGTGTAAGAGAAAGAGAGAGAGAGAGAGAGATGCAAGGAGAGATGTGAGAGAGAGGGAGAGAGAGAGATGCAAGGAGAGATTTGAGAGAGAGGGAGAGAGAGAGAGAGAGAATCAAGGAGAGATGTGAGTAAGAGAGAGAGAGAAAGAGAAATAGCGAAAATAAGAGATGCCACAAGAGATGTGTTTGAGATAAATAAATACAGAGAGAGAGAGAGAGATTAAAATGAAAGAAAGAGCGAGAAAATTAAAATATAAAAAGAAAACAGATTAGCTTCCAAGTAGCGACCAAACGTCTATTAAAAAGTTGTTACAGGTTATGAACTAAAAGTTATTGGAATCCAGTTTGTTTTTTAACAAAACAATAGTGACTATTACGACACCATAAAATCGCCACATCTTGGTGCGTTGCGTATAGATTATTGTCAATAGTCTACTCTGATTCATTGTACTAAGATTTTTATTTTTCTAAAGGCTTTGATTTCTGTACATAATAAAAACTTTATAATTGCCAAAAGAAATACCTAAACTTTAGGTGTTATGAATATAGTTAAACTAGATATTTTTACCAGGCCTTGTTCGTATTTTTTTGTTCTGTTTTTGTTTCGTTTTATAATAAAAGACATCTTTGCTGTTTTAATAGTTCAAATCTATGACACGATGTCTAATCGACCTAAACGAGTAAACTCTCTAGTTGTAGCACAGCTTTAGTTATCCTAAGAGCATTGCTATTCTCTAAGGAATGTTAATGATAGTTTCATTTAGATTGGTCAAACGGTTTTAATTTCTATAAAGGACATACTTTTATACACCTTACATTCTTCTTTATATAGTAGATAAATTAACATTTCTAGGGTTATCTGTTTTTTCCTTGTTCTCTTTGATATGAAAGCAGTTTACGAAATCTCATTGACCTAGATATTAGTGACTCTTTGTTCTGTCTTAGTTTATCTGACGAGAACTTATTTAATAATGAAGCAAGTTTAAAGAGAGAGTAACATACTTGTGACGTGGCAACGCGCTATTGGTCTAAACTTTCCACAGTTTGTGACGTTGCAGCAGGGCTGTGTTTATGCTTTCTATAACGACTGGTCTCGTTAGGAGAGAGAGAGAGAGACAGAGACAGACAGACAGAGTGCCAGTTAGAGAGATTGAGAGCAAATGATTGAGAGAGAGAATTAGAGTGAAAGAATCAACGAAGAGAGAAAGAGAGAGAGAGAGAGAGAGAGAAATATTGAGAGGCAAATATTTATTGTACCTAATAAATCAAGGATCAGTTGTTGTTGTTTTTTTTAAATTAGTTAATTAACTATTGGTAATTAATTATTTTGTTTGCTATCTTGAAGAAAGGAAAGAAAATGTAGTTGACTGATATGGCTTTAAAAGCTGAATTTGTCCCTTTTATCATTAATATTCGGACTCGAAGACACGCCGTATTATATGCGAAACAAAGTGAATGAGAGAGAGAATGAGAGAGAGAGAAATGAAGAGAATGCTAGAGTATCATAGACGACAAGGTGAGACCTGGGACGGTCTAGTCTAAACAAACATGTTTGCGTGAGTGTATGCCATTGAAACGTGTCCATCTGTTGTTGTGAGTGGGAGGTCAGGCTGACACCCCGCTATGTGCCGCCATTCCGCTGGGGTCGCCACAAGGTGTCGCCCCGGTGTTGAGAACAAAATGTGTAGCACGTGAAGTTCCCCCCCCCCTTTTTCCCCCTCTTCCCTTCCCCCCCCCCCCCCCAGTCTGTCCCGAAGGACAATTTTTTGTTGTTGTTCGTCCAACATTTCCAAACACAAAGTGAAAGAAAAGGGAAATAAACAACAAAATTACATTTAACTGTGATCAGACAAGACATTTTTTTGTACCAAGTCACTCCGTCTGTCTGTCTGGTACACAGTATGTAAACGCTATTTCTTTACATTCCGGTTCCAGATCAAGTTAAAATTTTGCAGAATTATTCATCGTCCTTAACAACACATGGTACCCCCCCCCCCCCGCCTCCCAAAAACAAAAACCCACATAAATTAGTAAAAAAATAAGTGACCAATTATTTATCAATACGTTGTAATTAATAAATTTTGTTGTATACAGAGACAGTACAGGCGGTATGTAGATAACCCTTGTACATAGAATTAGGTCGTCGCCTGAAAATTTGAAACTAACAATAAATAACTATCAAAACTTTGATTTTTACAAATACTTGTCTAGCACAGTGGATAGCGTGTCGGTCTTCCATCAAAGCGGCTTGAGCCCTGGAGTTGAAATAAAAGTCAACAAACTTTAAAAAAAAAATGCCATTAAAAAGCCAGCACCGATACGTTCTCCCAGATTCCCAACCCTTCCCACACCCTCTCCCAACTGGTTTATAAAAGTGACCGTACCATAGCGCATTAAACCTGGTAAAAGTGTGAACTTGTTCTCAACAAAATTAATTGATACAAAATATTTTCAATCCCACAAAAATTATTCTTCTAGAATCTAGATCTATCACAAATTAATTAATGATTGATTCAAATTATTGATGCGATGTCATCCAATATAAGAATGTTTTATAATTCCTCAATCTGTCTGTCTGGTAAAAATTCTGAGCACGCTATTTCTCCCACACATATTCTCGTATCAAGTTTTTAAACTTTGCAAAATTATTTATTGTACCTGATAAAACAAGAATCAGCAAATAAATAAATATATAATTAGTTAATTAACTATTGGTAATTAATTTTTTTTTTCTATCTCGAAAAGGGGAATTAGTCACTTTTATACTTTGTGTAGAGTTAGCTTTAAACTTACAATAGATAGCTCTAAAATGTTATATTTTCGTACTCTCTTCTCCGTGTCACAGTAACAATGGTACCACTACTGGAGACTTAAGGAGACTTGCGCCTGAGTTTAAAGAAATCAAACAGGCTTTAATAAAATAAGCTGTCACCTGACTTAAGACCTTGGACGTGGTGGCTGTGCTTCAGAACCGAGGGACGTCGGGTTTGAATTTTCATGAAGCAGTCCACCCAACTCTAATACGTACCTGGAATTAGTTAGGGACAAGTACAGGCGGTTTTTCGTTGTGCTGGCCACATGACACTCTCGTTCACCGTAGGCCACAGAAACAGACGAGCTTTACCCCATCTGCCTCATAGATTGCTAGGTTTAAAAGGGAAACTCTGACATACCAAGTATGGGTTTACTACTAAATTTCAACTTGAAATGAAAAATTGTCAAAACAATTGATTTAAATTTTGCGTTTCATGAGATTTGGAGTGAGCTAATAGAAGGAATCCAATAACTAAGAGACACATATAAGCTGTACCCTTTGCGACACACACACATATAGGTTATAGACTTAACAACACACGCAAGTCCAAAGTTGATCCGAAAAAAATCCTCAATGAACTTGATCACTCTGGTATTTAACAAATAGTCCTATAATTTTATGGTGTCCATATGTCTTTGCTAAAAAGAAAAATACATGTCTGTATGCAACTAGTTAAATAAACGCAGGTCGTCCGTGTGCCTCCCATAAAATAAACTTAGATTCACCTTATGCCACTTGGAAGATTCCCAAAACGTTTAGAGCTCAAGAAGAAACATAAAAACCCAGATAGTTTTTCACACTAAAAGAACTAATGAAAATAGGAAACAGTTTTACCACCCAAATCACACTCAAACACCATCGTCCTTAAGCAAGAACAGCAAAAAACACAACAACAACAACAGCAGCAGCAGCAGCTACAACAACAACAGCAACAGCTACAACAACAACAGCAGCAGCAGCAACAACTACAACAGCAACAGCTACAACAACAACAGCAACAGCTACAACAACAACAGCAGCAGCAACAACTACAACAGTAGCAATAACAACATAATCAGCAGCAGCAGCAACACAAACAACAGCAGCAGCATTATCAACAACAGCAGTAGCAGCTACAACAACAAAATCAGCTGCAACAGCAACAACATCAGCGGCGGCAGCAACCACAGCAACAGCAGCAAAAACAACCACAGCTGAAGCAGCAACAATAACAACAGTAGCAGCAGCAGCGGCAACTACAATTATATTAGCTACAAGAAGAACATAAATCAGTGACGGATTTAGATTTCCTAAGGCTGTTAGCCATTTGAAATATCTGGCGACTTGTGAGTTTAGACCTTGCGATCAATGGAACAGATTATGTATCTTTGGCTCACGGTTAACGAGGATGTCATGTGACCAACACTGCGACCAACCGCCTTTACTTTTCCCAAACTAATGTCAGGTAACCATTAAAGCTTGGTCACCTTAATTTAAAAATCCCAGTCTTCACCAAAATTTGAAACCGGGACCCCCGCGATTGTAAACCAAACGCTCTACAACTCAGCCACCGCCCTCCCTCTTGTAATAAGCATAAGGCAATTTAGCCTTTGCTCTATCTTCAAAAAGATTGAAAATACAAATTGAACGCTTTATGAGAGTCCAATAGCAAATGGAGGCCCTATGTTGCCCAAACGTAAATCCCAGATATTGACCTCTATGAAATGAAAAAAAAAAGCGCATCATCAAATGTACGTAGAATGTTTTTAAAAAATTAAATTACCAACTCATTAACACACACTCTAGTACCGGAAACCAGAAAATCACATGACTTTCTTATTTACATATTTGATATACCGTTTCTTTTATAATGTGCTGTGCCGGATGTATTTAGCGGCCCCCGAAAGGGGAAAAGTCGCTATTAGTTTTGTGTGAAATGTCCGTCCGTCTGTCCGTCCCGTCTAGGTCACGTAAACTAGAAAAGATAGTGAAAATCCGACATCATAATATTTTTGTCCATTCAAAGTTCTTATGCAACGGTTACTTTTTTCTTTTCTATAAGCGAACAAATCTAATTTTTAAAATCACTAATGCAAGCAGTGTTTTTTTTTCATAAAATACACCACTTTTACAACTATTCACTATTAATAGTACTAAACACGGTAAACTCTTTATTAGAGGCATCTATATATACCATATTTTGTACTCATTTATGCAAACGGTTTTTAGACTTTTTGTTAAAAAATTTTTTTGTACATTTGTATTGCTACGTAATGTAAGTTCTGTCCTAATAATTACTATATTTACCCAAAGATAATGTTTACTTTTTTAAGAGAAAAAAATCTATTTAGTATGCATATAAGTTAGACATATTTTAAAACAACAACTAATAGTAGGTTTTCATATTATCGCGTGAACTGCAGAGCCATGTAGCAGTAATAGAACACCTAAATACTAACTAAAGGTAATTTTTCTATTTTAACGGAAATGTTGTTTTTTTTTTTTGAAGATTTGAATAAGAGATTGACCCTTTACAAAACAATTAGATCAATTTGATATTCATTATAAGACACCAGTTAGGTCAGGTTCGCATTTAACTTCACATTCACTTTCCCCTATCATTGGTCTACTGGAACGCTGGGGCACCACACAAGATCTGTCCACCTTCTTTCTCCATTCTTCTCTGTCATTGTCTTTGATAGCATTTAATTCTGATGCTCTTTCTGAAGCTAAAGTGCTGTAATTACAGAGGAATCTCTCTACTAAATGTGACTTATAAGAATCTGTCTAGACTTATAACTAAGAGGCTTTTTCAATTTAACACTGGAGAGAGTTATCAGAAATATACACATAGACACAAGGGTAACTATTACTAACTACTTCCGGAGAGAAAACATGGGTCCACAACCAACAGGGACGATATACAGCCAACCTCTACAATACCTCGCTTATGCCGATGACATTAACTTATTGGGTAAAGAAACCTCTGACATTGCTAGAGCCTTCACACAACTAGAAGAAGAATCTCGACCAGCAGGACTTGAGGTCAATGACAGTAAAACCAAGTACATCGCAATGACAAGAGACAAACAGAAGAACAATATATTAAAATCAAAGAGAACAAATTTAAAAACGTCCAAACTTTCAAATATCTAGGAAGTACAATTGATTTAAAAAATGACCTACTAACTAAATAACAGGGCATTTTATAGCACCCATCATTTACTCAAGAGCAAAACAATGTCAAGGAAAACCAAGAAAATAATATACAAAACCATAATAAGACCAGCAGCAATGTATGCAAGTGAGACCTGGGCACTGACTAAGACATCTGAAAATTTACTTAAAACTTGGGAACGAAAAATTCTTAGGAAAATCTATGGTCCATACAGGATGAAACAGGGTGGAGGACACGCACTAACCATGAGATATATCAATTGTATGAAGACCCACCAATAGTGACCGAAATAAAAAAGAACAGACTACTTAGGGCAGGTCACCTTGAAAGAATGTCAGATAACAGAGAAGCGAAAATCGTATACAGGCAAAAACCAAAAGGCGGACGACCCAAAGGCAGACCCCGAATGCATGGATTGATGATGTGGAAGCAAATCTGCAACAGCTAGGGGTTAGGGCGTGGAGACGAAAGGCCCAGGAGAGATCTGAATGGAAGGATGTGTTGAAGTAGGCCAGAGCTCTCCATGGGCTGTAGCGCCACTGGGATGGATAGATGGATGTTCTTTCTAAAACTGTTGATACCTGCCTGGGTGGATCACTTCGGGGGCCGATTTTGAGTTTGTGTTTCCACACGAACTTTTAACCTTGTTTTCACTTCTTCCATTGTATAATCCACAGTGTCTTGAGTTGTTTTCTCTCTTCCTTCTGTCACCCTGTCAAAACGACCTCTCTCCCTCTCTCTCTCTATCTCTCTGTTTCTCTCTTTCTCTCTCTCTCCCTCTCTCTCTTAATTTGACTCTCTCCCATCCCCAACTTTCGTTTCTGCATTGGCGAGTTGCTATAGGCGAAAACATAAACACTATCAGTGGATATAAACTCGTCCAGGTCACGCACTCGGCCATGCCTCGGCGACTCCAGACCTGAGCGAGTACGTCAGACAGCAAACACGCTGAATGATAGTCGGTACCAAACATGAACTGAAAAAATATTACTTTAGTATACTCTCCCCGCCCCTTGCCCCCCTTTTTTTGTTACCACAGACCTACGCCCTCTTCCCCCCTTACTAACGGAGCATAATCCCACACCGAGACAACAGCCCCCTCCCCTTCTAAAAAATGAAAGAACTTGGAAGATAAAAATAAAAATCTGACAATCGATTTTTCAATATGTTTGAGTTCTGCATGTGGTCTTAGGACGAAAAAAAAATGTTTGGGGGAAAGAAATGAAAAAACAAAAAAAGAAAAAAACAAAAAGAAAGAGACTCGTGAGACCGTTGGGTCAGGGTGTTGTCAAAATAAACGTAACATTGAATGGACCCGAAACTGTCGCTTCTAGATTTGTTCTATTTGTCTAAGAAACTTTTGCTCCATGTTCCGGCACATTCCGCCCCGTTTTCCGGCTCCACAAAAGGTCAGCCCGAGGCAAACAGAAAAAAAAAAAAAAATTAAAAAATTACAAGATGTGGCGAACATGTTTGAAAAAAAAAAATTTTATAAGATTTTTTGTTTGTTTTAAATTTTTCTTTGTATTTTTCTAGTTGAACACCTTTCCGGAAGTAGATTTACTTGAATTGTAAAAGTTGCATCCCCTAGCTCGCACCCATTTGAGCATTTCCCTTGATACCTTCCTTCGCTAAGACTGTGGCACACATTTTAATTAATAGATCTGGCATCTCATCTTGATGTTATCTACATTCTAGATCTTTCTGCTCGACTAATGATAGGCGTTGATACATTTTCTATAAGAAGGTAAAGAGCTTGACTTTGGAACCGAGGCGTATTCCGAAGGGTATCCAGTTTGATACGAAGACTGGGATTTTGGAACAACAAAATTTTAGGATGCCCCTGAGTCTACCCAGCTCTAAGGGCCGCATAACATTAGTTGGGGAATCAAAGACGGTTGGTAGTTGTGCTGGCCACATGACACCCTCGTTAACAGCCATAGAAGCAGCGTGTGCACCATAGGTCCTAAAGGGGTTCCCTTTTTTTTTTCTTTGTAATTAGAAAATTAGGAAGAGATAAAACGAAGTATTCACACATTTTTATACATTGATCTTCACCTCTGCTTGTTTAAATCTAGATCTTTCTATAAAGTTTATATTAGGTCATTCAGTCTCTACTTCTCAAGCTTCATGTTAAGTCTACTTTTGTAAACTATTAGATGTACTGAATTAGAATTTTAAAGTGTATTCAGATATTCAGTGTGCGTTATTTTTTTGTTTTTTCATGCTTTCTTCTCGAAGGATTAAAATGTTTTATTTCAAAAGGTGTTCGACTTGACTCATTTAAACAACGAACTCTAGCATACAATCGAATATGAGGTCATCAATTAAATCATACTAAGACATTTCAACCACTCGATTCTGTTGTAAACTGCAACAATAAAAACAGTCAATATAAGAAAAAAATTACCATACTACTTTACTATACAGCTACACACAGAGCTCAGCCCGTCCTATGGCCAACGGATGAAACATGATTGTGAAACAAGTCTTGGAAATAGCCTAGTGTAGAGGTCCTTATATGTTGGGATTCCCTGTTCTCCCTTGTGAGAAAAAAAAAGGCAAAAAAAGCTTTTTCTTAACAGTTTTTAGCTTAAGGTGATCTCATGGCCGGTCCTACAGATTGCGGGCCCTATGCGAAACGGATAGCGCGGATAATAAGTGAAAATTAAGATTTTGTATTAGAAAATAAATTCATCTTTGCATTTTATTTATACTTTACTAAGTACAAAACCACTGTGAAATTAACATTACGAGCCATATACAGTAGATAGTAGTTTTCCAACATTCAGATCTGCCTTTTAGATTTACTATAGACTAGCAAAATAGCGCTTTTGTTGTTGGTTATTTTTATATAAGAGGTCGAGATAGATTTAGATCTATATTTATATACCAGTGACTATTGAAGTAACTTAAGTCTTTGAACTTCTTGTTTTGGTTACAATTCGGCTTATTATTACATTTTTATTCAATGAAAGCTGACACAATGCCTTTTTTTTTTAATCGCGAGTAAGATTGGCGTTTTCCATATTGAATGACACATCGAAATGACAATTTTGTCTGTTTTAATATTTGCATCACTTTTCAGAAGATTTTTATAATATCTGGACATTTTCATGACTTTTTCTTATCTTTTATAATTTCAGGAGAATTCCAGGAACCCTTTAATAATACGTTAAAATGGTTTAATTTAATAATTTACACATAGAATTCGCATCGCGCGGGGCCTATGAAAGTGCGGGGCCCACTTCGGCCGCATAGGTTCCTGTGGCCTAAGACGGCCCTGGGCCGTGATCTAGTATCCCGTTAGTATGCCAAGGTGCAAATACCCAGCTTGAGACACGCTGCTACGCGGCACGGTTTCCGGGACACAGCAGACGATGAAATAAGTTCGCTGACAGAGTCTCTCTTTTGTCAGCTTTATAGCCGGACAGGAGAATCAAGATCGGACAGCATGAGAACATACTGTGAGTGCTGGTACGATCCTAGCCACAGCAATGAAGTGACTTAAGACAAAAGAATGAGACAGATAGAAAGAATGAGAAAGATAGCTCTAAAACAACTGCATTCACACGCGCGATTTGTGGCAAAACTTTTTTGCCGCTCCAAACTCGGGGCTTACAAAAGTCACACCAGATTCTGCCCGGACTTAAAAAAAAACAACTACAAACGAAGCCAATGATTCATCTTGGCGCATCCATTGTCTCTGAAAAACAAAAGAGACATATATGTGAGGTACAAGCTACTTATCAATATAAAAAGAAAGTCACCCCCCCCTTCCTTTTGTTAGATCTAGATACTTGGGGCGTTAAAGAAGGGACGTCAGTGTTTGATACAGTCACAATACCTGGAGCGATGGAATGGGGCGCCAGTCCCGGTAAATTTAGCACCATACCATCTCTCTTGTTCAGTTCTAAAAAAAAAAAAAAGTTTTGAGTAAGTTACAAAATTCGATGCAGACTCTCCCCCCGCTCCACCCTACCCAGACACCTTTCTACACTCCCCCCCCCTCCCTCTCACGCACCATTTGGAGACTCGGGTGGGTGGGGATGCCAGAAAGTGTGAAGGTGAGTAGTGCATGCCTGGGCTCCGAGGCTCAGAGGCGGCGCCCCTTTGAAATCTAAACCAGCGACAGAAAAGCCCCAGTAAATGGCCCCTGCTCTGTGGCGCTGGCCCCTTTGATATCCCCCGTTAAAAGCGACAAACGGGAAGGAAGCTAGCTTGAGACAAAGCTCAGTCAGACACTGGTTCTAGTCGCCGGCTGTCTGGGTTTAGAGATAGACAGAAGAAAAAAAGAAAAGAATGAGAGACAATGAAATAAAAAGAAAAGAAAAATACGAAATACACGAAGAGGACGACGGAAGAATGGATTCACTGGAAAATTTTTTATTATTTTTTTTTTTCTATTCGCGCTTTAAGTTTATTTTTGAACAATGTTTCAATTCTAAGTCAAACCGTTTCTTATTTGTAGTGAGCGTAGGTCACGTAAGCAGGATTGGTGCGTGGGTTTTGTGTGTATGAGTGAATTATATAAGTGCTCGGAGTACCTTTGATTGGTTCTTTGAAGGCTATAAGAGATTAGAGCCGCCCACATGTAGGCACGATTCTAACGCTCTAACCGCTAAGTGCTGATCGATTATATTTCTCAAAAGTATACAATTACGTGTACACACACACACACACAAACACATATATAAAACTGTATTATTTTTCTTTTGCTGTGTAATTATAGATCTAGATCCAGATAACCCTTCCGCCTGTTTGAATGGACGTCTAGGTTCGAAGATTTTTACAATTGACTAACGGGCAGTGGCAGTGGCGTTCCAAGGCTCCCGGGCTCAAAATGGAAATTATTTTCAAGGTTGAGTTTTCTAGTATGTATCACCTCATTAAGAAGAATAGCCGCTATTAGTTTTGTGTTGTCTGTCTGTCCGTCCGTCCTGTCCCGTTTAGATCTCATAAACTAGAACAGAAATGGAAAATCCGACATCGTTATATTTTAGATCTTTCAAAGTTCTGATGCGACGGTTACTTTTGTCTTTTCTGAAATCAAAAAATTTAATTTTTAAAAACAACAAAGCAAGCAGTTTATTTTCAGGAAAATACACCATTTTTACAACGATTCGCTATTAATAGTAAAAAAAAACCCCAAAACAAACGACTATGACGGCACTGTAAAGGAATACATTTTGTGTCACATAAATGCGAACGTCTTTGTTTTTTTTGTCAAAGAAAATTTTAAAATGTGTATTAACTAAATTATGTACTTTCTGTTATACTAGTTACTTACGTTGTAAACGAAATGTTTACTTTAAAAAAAAAAAGAGAACGAGAAAAAAATCTATTTTGTATGCATATTAAATGAAGTTAATTTAAAACAATAATCAATAAGTAGTATATAATTGTAATACACGCAGACAGTAGTCTGGATATTAAGAAAAGGAAAACACCAAACTAAAGTGGAACGTTTTATTTCTTGAATGCCTTGAATGAGAGATTGGCCCTTTAAAAACAACTAAATCAATTAGAGAATCATTTAATAACATCAGTTAGACAATGTTCACATTGAACTATAGCGTCATAACTATCAGTTTATTAAATACATAAGAGTAATAACAATGTAATAACATTAGTAAATCTCCGTAGGCTGTGGCATAACGTCTTTAGTCGAGCTATCAATAAAACAGTATCGCAAGACTTTCGACATCAGCACATTTCTTCTTTTTGTATCGATCAAGATAGGGAATGTAGTTGTTGAAATTAGTAATTCTTAGTCTCTGATATTTTTTTATTTTTTTTTTGAAAATATTGAAACCTACCTTTTTTACCTGTCTGAGCTGACCACTTCGGGGGCTGATTTTGAGTTTGTGTCTCCACAAGCTTTCTTTGTAACCTCGTTTTCTTTAAATATTTTTATTCTTGTTGGCTGTGTAAGTGAAAACTATGACTAGAGCTTTCTTATCCTTTAGAATTATTCAATCAAACTTTGTCGTCTGACCACCCCCCCCCACCCCCAGCTATCTTTATCATCCTAAAAGAGCCACAGCTTTATTTTAGCATAAAGACTTCATTCAACTACATTTTGCCCTGCCTTAGCATTAGTGTTGAACACAATTAAACTTTGACCTCTTCTTGTATTCGGCTGATGAAGAGACACCTAATTAACAAAGAAGCCACAAAGAATGATAACTCTGTGAGTCTACATCTAAGGGAGATAACCGAAACAAAAACAAAACAAAATAAAAAAACACAAGTGCATGCTAAAGCCATGATAAGGTATGTAACGGTTGTTCCATTCCTCAACGCATGCACGCACACACACACACACGCGCGCGCGCGAGCACACACACAAACATAGATAATGGGATCTTCCTGGACTTAATTTATTAGGGTCTGCAAAATTAAAGCGGAATGCGTGAGGGGAGCGGGACCCTGACATGTTGTCCTTTAGATAGGCAGACGACCAATATGGGGGAAAGTAATTAGCGATAAGAGAGGAGCAGGGTGGGCGGTGACAGAGGTAGGGTGCTGTATGGAGTGAGGGAACAACTTGGAGCCCAGAGCGCTGCCAGATTTAATCAAGTAACTAGAGAGTCACCCTACCAGGACTTGACCTTTTAATAATCTTATCTTAGGGTACCTTACCTTAAGTTACCTTACCAATGATTACCTTACCTGTGATATCTTACCTATCATAGTCTAAAGTAGGATTACCTTATTCATGATTATCTTACCTATCTTTATCGTACCTATCATAACTTAATTTAAATACCTATAATTACAGTATATTATGTACAATAATCTTACCTATGATAACCTTACCGATGATTACCTTACCTATGGTTACCTTACCTATGATTACTTTACTTGCGATTACCTCACATATGATTACCTTACATAAGATTATCTTACATATAATTATCTTACATATAATTATCTTACATATGATTATCTTACATATGATTACATTATGTGTGGTTTCCTTACCTATGATTACCTCACCTATGATTATCTTACCTATGATTACATTACCTATGGTTACCTTATCTTGCATTAAGTTACCTGTCATTAGCCATGATACATATCTCTACTTTCCCTCTGGGAGTCTGACCCAGTTCCACTGGGTATCTTAACGCCATTTTCATAACGCAAACGTAGATACAAGTATTTAAGTAACCCAGAATTGACAGAAGCTATTTTTTTTCTTCTACATTGATAAAGTTGTTTATGTCCTGGATGCAGACACTAAGACCTTCTTAATGTGATACACAATGGGCATTAGAGAATGTTCTTTTTACCCTGCACTTATGTCTATTTCGTTGTAGACAAAGGTGAGGTATTTAGGGACCCCCCGAGACCCGGAGAATGGGCTCATACACCAGCAGCATCAATGAAACATTGTTACAAAATGAGTTTAATAGTTGAAGCCCGCAATAACATTTATTGAAAGAGCTACAACCCATGTACTGAGTTAATGTCTCAAAATATTCAACAAGTTAATGACCAACTCATAAACCCTAAAATATCACAATATGTACTTGAGAGAAATACTGCTTGGAGAATGGAAGTAGCAGGGGATCATAACTTTAAAAAAAATGTTACGTATTCGTAACCACGGATTCAAACTAGACAGTAAAAGTCACACGAAGCCACGTAGATATTATGTATTATAGGTCACTATTACATCTTTCCCAAATCATTCCACTGCTGTCAGGAGGTGTCGCGGAAAAAAGTAGTGACCAGCTGCTAGTTGTGAGAATAGTAGAAGCGATATTCGTTTTTGTCCTTTTTCGATCGTTTTACTACATTAAGACATCGTTTTTCTGGTCTTCCCTCGCCACGAAGTAGCATGAAGATTGACGTATTCTAATACTACGTTTAGTGTTAAACGGAAAACATCTTGAGCACCATAAAACCTACGAGGGACATTGACATGATATAGAGCGCTGGTTCGACCGTTCGAGGCAGACACATAAACACGTAGACATACACACATTCGCTTGCGCGAATTGATCCATGTATCAGTCGCCCAGGAATGCAATCTCGGTTAGGAATTAAATGCAGGGGGAAGAAGGAAGAAAAGGGAGGGTGGGGGGGGGGGGGGGTCGAGGTTGAGTGCTGTGATCGGGAAAACCCCATTTCCATGAAATTAGGCTAAAATAATAGAGGTCACATCTCCTGGTAGTGGAGTTTATTAACACCGTATCAATGCCCTGATAGCGATCGCAATGAAGACAGGAAAAGAGGAACTAAGAGTGAGAGAGAGAGGAGAGACATGCAGAGAGGGAGAGAGAGAGGGAGGGAAGAAGGGCGAAAGAATGCAGTGATTAGTGAAGGACCAGTAGATTACGGAGAGAATGTTATTCTTCTGGTAAAGGCATCAATCCAAATTTTCAAGAAATTAATTGGGTAAAAGTAAAAATAAAAATAAAAAGGATTTTGATAACCCTAATGACTCGAGGTAAAAATTGTGTTAAGTAGGGGGAGATAACGAGAGAGAGAGAGAGAGAGAGAGAGAGAACCAGTTTATTGTATCACAGGAGCTGCTAATAATGCCGACGCCCTGTGTTAATGCAACTAAATGATATTATTTCACCAACAGATCTGGTATTTCGTGGCGTATGGCAACGGGCGCTGACTCAGGCAGTGGGGGGGGGGGGGGGCGTTTTTGGATGCACGTTCTGGGAGAAGAAGCTCAACAAGTTGCACGCTATATACGACACCGACGCTAGTACATAAAAAAAATCAGAGGGTTGAACAAAAGGGGGGAGCAGGCCCCCCCTCCCCTTTCTCCAAGGCTTAGCTATGTTGAAAGACAATACGATTTGTTGACTTACCAAATACAGAAGGTCGACAGTGAATAAGGGAGGAGAAAAGAGAGAGAGAGAAAGAGATAAAGAGAGAGAGAGATAGAGAGATGCATGTTTCGAAAAGAGATACATGCCCCCACAGATCGCCCTGAACTCAAGCCCCCCCCCCCTCCCAATGTCAATAAACATGACTAGAGCAGGGAACTCTGGGGTCTGTGGGATCAGGGATCAACATGAAATTTTTTAAGCAAAGTTGGTGAGTACGGGGCGTTGGCATCCTCCTCCTTCGACATTTACCGAAAAGAAAAAAAAAGATGACACCTCTGGTTAAGCCGAGCCGGGTGCATTCCACGACTTGGTGGTAGTACCAAAGAGGTGTCTCCAGCATCAATACAGAACATTGAGTCTCTTTCCTTAGACATGAAGCTACATAAATATATATATATATATATATATATAATATATATAAAATATATGGCCATATTACAAGATCCACGGGGCTCGCAAAGACCTTCCTGCAGGGAAAAGTACCAGGAAAAAGAAGAAAAGGCAGACAGAGAAAGCGATGGGAGGACAACATAAAATAAAATGGACGGGCCTACCATGGGTAGAGGTTTTAAACAAGGCAAAAGACAGGGAGGAATGGAGAAAGACGGTCGACGAATCTTGCTTGGTGCCCCATCGGTCCAACAGACTACGGGATAGGTAAAGGTAAAAGGTAATATATATATATATATATATATATATATATATATATACATTAGTCTCTCCTATTATTCCTGCCTCCAACACAATAATAAAATTAGTTTTAAAAAATCGTCCCTAAATTTCTTTTCGCTTTTAAAATGCCCATTTTGTCTCCAACAATATTTTTTTTTCATACAATTTTTTTTTGAAGAATGGTTAAGGAGCTTGTTACACCGCCTTTAAGCTTTGACAGTTCAAATCCACTATGGGTGAAGAAGTCTTTCTCTTGACAATGATGTCACCGTTCATTCTTTGCTGCCCAGCACTGCAAGCAGCTAAACACGTCGAAGCACCACGCAGGCACTGGCGGATCCAATGGGGGGGGGGGGGGCGATAGGGGCGATCGCGCCCCCCCCCCCCCCACTCACACAATTTGTATACGAATTTATTAATTATTTTAAAAATATATACTACTTATTTATATTTCAACATATTTTTAGATTATTTCGCCCCCCCCCCCCTCTAGTATGTTGGCCGATTTGGTGGGGTCGGGAGGGGGCGATGGTATCAATCCCTCCCCACCCCCTACACTAACGAGTGGGGGGGGGGGCGGTCCAATTAATTTGTAGAAATCACAGCTTGCTAACAAAATCAATTAAATATCTATATCTTTAAAACTTGTTATTGATATTTTAACCGATCTTTATATTATGTGGTTCCCTGTTGGCCGATTGGTGTGGGGGGGGGGGGGGGCGAATACCTCTTCTGCCTTTCCCACCTAAACCCTTTGAGTGGGGGGGGGGGGCGGTCCGTTTTTATGGAGAAATCATAGTTTGTGAAGAAAATTAGTTGAATTAATATATAAATTGTATATTATGTCTCTCCCTTTCTGGTATCTTGGCCGATTCGGTGGAGTGAGGGGGGGGGGGCGATTGCATGTAATGCCCTCCCCACTCTAGCCCTCTGAGTGCTGGGGGGTCGGTCCTATTTTTGTGGAGAATCATAGTTTGTGAACAAAATTAGTTGAATATCTATATAATATAAACTACGTATTGATATGTGACCCATTGTATATTATGTCGTACCATACTCTTATCTCAAATTGTATCATTAATAAATTTAAATGAAAAAGGGTTGCACCAGGTGGGAGGGGCGATACATGCAATCGCATTTCCCCCATCGGACAAATCAATACTTTTTCTTTTTGTATCATAGTTAAGAAATTACAAAATTTTAAAAAATCTGTCACTTATATAATTTATATATACTATAAATTAAATTGTTATATCGAGTCGCCCCACCGCTATTCTTTAATACCAAATGCAATTTTTAGCAGAAATTATTAAAGGAGCGAGGATTAATCGTTTTCACTCTACCGTCCCTCCCATTTCCAGACAGAGTTTATGTAATTTCACATGAATTTATCATAATTATTTTAAGAAAGACTATGCATTGAAAAAGTTAGAATTCAAACGAAATTTTTCAGTATAAAAGTCATGATTGAGATGAGTTCTAACTCAAATAATATATTCATAGTCACCTTTTCCCAACCTTTACTCAATCTGATATTTTTCTAGTTAAATAAATTAGGGACTATAACTTACAATATACACTGTAATTGTCTTACATACTATTTATCGAATTTTTTTTTTCGGCGGCGATCCTCAAAGCAAAAACTAAATATGTGGGGTATCTTATCTTTTCAAGGAACAAATCAGTTTTATTTGCAATGTATTATGGGCCTATAAATTTATATTAGAATATTTTTCAAGTACAACATTATTCGAAAGGTCGTTTTTATTAGTGAGCTTTGTCGTGCGCGCTTGTAGTTTTCTTTGCATTTAATATTGTTGTTTTAGGGTATAGGAAGTAGTTTCTGTTTAGTGCGTTTGTGTCTAGAATATTGGGTGTGTGTGTGTGTGTTTACGTCATCCTTAGTTTCCGCAAGAGAGAGAGAGCTGCTTTTGTGAGCTGGGTAGCTGGTTATTTGGTTCCCCTTGTAAGGGTACGTAAGTACATAGTTTTATTAAGTAAGCTGATCTTTCGGTACGGGTGTCGTTATTGAAAAGTTCTTTCTTGTAGCGGCAGCGCTAGATCTAGGTTTTCTTTTCGTTTCAGGGTGTTAGGCTTTGGGTTATGGGAAAGTGTGTCGTCTTTCTGCCCTTGGAGTTGTGTAGTAACTATCGGTGTTGAGGTGTAGGGAGTTGAGCTTCTGTTGGGCGCCGAGATGGAGTGTGAGCGTGAAGGTGTGTTACGGAAACCTGTTGGTGTGATACTAGACTAATTAGTAATCAAATGCTAACTTCAATGATATTGATGTACATGTAAATAGGTTTGAAAAATTACAATTAAGTTTAATTAAATATTGTTCCTATTGACAACTGCTGTTTTTCACTAAATGTTCAGTTAAATAACTGTTATTCAATGTTTGTAGTTTACATACTATTACCTTTAGGTTCTTGTGTTACTCTGTTCAGGCTGGGGACACGGGACCGTAATATAATATCATACCCTAGCTAATCTGAAATCCCACCCTGACAAGCTTTAGGTCAGGAGAATGCGTTTCTGCAGTGAAGAATGAAAGAAAACGCTTTTGGCGTCGGGGCGAAGAGTAATGAGCTGCAGATGTCAGGAGAATACGTTTCTACAGTGAAAAAAGCAAGAAAACGCTTTTGTCGTCGGGGCTTCGCCCCGAACCCCACAAGTGAACCTTATAGCGCTGCCCCAGTTGTTTTGTTTTTCGCCTGAGGTTGAGAAATGCTATATATATAATCTTTATTATCCGTAAGGAAATTTGTCTTACAATTTGTGCATATATATGTTTGTGTGTGTGCGCGCACGCACGTTTATGCATAGGGTTAGCGGTTTACTGGGCGTTAGTGTTAGGGTTTGGGAAAAAATCGCCCCCCCCCCCACACTCCAAAGTTTTGGATCCGCTAGTGCACGCAGTGTAGCACAGGGGGTGGAAGAGCTTAGGGTTGTAAGCAATGGACAGTCAGCAATGTCAGAAATATATCTTCCCGAGTCGTTTACCATCGTAAGCATCGTACTTTGTTACTTCACCCGCAGCGATCTCAAAACGCTCGTGAGATGACACTTGGTCAAAGAGGCAACAGATTTGATGCGCCGCTCAAACTTTCGACCCCACTATGGGAGCATCAGTGTCGATTCGCCCCTTCACCTTTCTTCACGGGAGGGAGGATGTACCCGGGTGAGTCGAGTTTTGCTTAACAAAAAAAAAAAAGAAAAAATAACTCTTCCACTAAATGTATTGAAAATCATAGGGGATCGTTGGCCGGAGCGCTGACCACCCTGGACAGCGCTGACCACCCGGGGCAGTTCTTGTCCGTAGACTTGATCGAAAGTGTCTGGGCGGATGTTGTCAAAAACTTCTTCTAATGACATTTGAAGCAGGGGCCGTAGCCTTGAACTGTATCCAGTATCTTAAACAGTCAATGTGTATGAATAATATACTTAACATTCTTTACAGAGCAGTTTGATAGTCTTCAGTTCAAAATGAGATCAGTTCACATCGGTGACCAAACAAATCTGTTGTTTGTATGAGTGTGTGTCAGAGGGGTTTTAGAAACACGTAAATGATATATCTATCGAAATATATTTTGAAATTATCCTCATCAAAATACTATACTGACAAATTCTTTGTCAAATTGGAACTGGGTTCAGATTACGTGTTTTTTTTTTCATACAAAAACTTATAAAGACTTATAGAAAATATTTTTCTTTAAATTGAACAAAAAAAAAATCCTAGTGATATAAAAAAGCAATTCAGTTGAATATTAATGTTCGAAACATTGAGGGCATCTCTTGATTATCTGTCACAATAATGAGAGTCTGATCTGTTGAGCAACATTCAGGCAGGCTTTTGTGAACCATTTCTTTATTCATATAATATTTTTTTTTTTGTCGAGTGTTTTGATGACCAGAAGTGACCCGCGGACCGCCACGAGTTGAGCAATATTGATGGACTGTGGCGTGCACTTGTCAGATTAGATAAACATCAGAGAGAGGTTTCTAATTGAATTAAGCATTCATTAAATTGGGAATAGTGTCAGTTTGTCTCTCTCTCTCTCTCGCTCTCTCTCTCTCTCTCTGTCGATCTCTCCATAACAATGTTCGTCGTGACAGGCCTAAAGCTCAAATCAATAGGAGATCAGAGTAATGAAACAAGTAGATCTACTAGTAAGTAGTAAATGTATTATCTTTTTGATTGCACTCTCCATGTCTGTGTATCGCCATCTCTAATGTATCCATATCCAATGTATTCAATGTATCCAATACGTTCAATGTATCCAAGATATCCAAATGTGAACTCCTATTCGGTTATGTTGTAGGGGACAGTTGTGGGAGGTGGCTGGACTAGAAATCGAATATCCTTGTTTTTGTACATAAAACATTTTTTGTTTCTTTTCTTTCCTTCTTTGTATTCTTTCTATAGAGTCTATATATTCGTTCAGACATTAGCCTTTCTTTCTTCATCTTAATTTGTATTACTTACATTCATACGATTCTTTCTGTTTTCTTTCTTTCTCACTTTTTTTGTGTTTTTTTCTTTCTTCTTTTTTACTTTTTTTCCTTTCTTTCTCTCCATTTCTTTCTTTCCATTTGTTTCTCACTTTCTTTCCATTTCTTTCTTTCTTTCCATTACTTTCTTTCTTTCCATTACTTTCTTACTTTCTTTCCATTTCTTTCTTTCTTTCCATTTCTTTCTTTCTTTCCATTTCTTTCTTTCTTTCCATTACTTTCTTTCTTTCCATTTCTTTCTTTCTTTCCATTACTTTCTTTCTTTCTTTCCTTTCCTTTCTTTCTTTCTTTCCATTTCTTACTTTCTTTCCATTACTTTCTTTCTTTCCATTTCTTTCTTTCTTTCCATTACTTTCTTGATTTCTCTCCATTTCTTTATTTCCATTTCTTTCTTTCCATTTCTTTCTTTCTTTCCATTTTTTTCTTACCATTACTTTCATTCTTTCTTTCCATGTCTTTCTTTCTTTCCATTTCTTTCTTTCTTTCTTTCCATTTCTTTCTTTCTTTCCATTTCTTTCTTTCCATTACTTTCTATATTTCTCTCCATTTCTTTCTTTCTTTCCATGTCTTTTTTTTCTTTCTTTTCATGTCTTTCTTTCTTTCTTTCCATGTCTTTCTTTATTTTCACGTCTTTCTTTCTTTCTTTCCATTTCTTTCTTATCATTTCTTTCTTTCTTTCCATGTCTTTCTTTCTTATTTTCCATATCTTTTTTTCTTTCTTTCCAATTCTTTCTTTCTTTCCATTTCTTTCTTTCTTTCCATTTTTTTCTTTCTTTCTTTCCATTTCTTTCTTATCATTTGTTTATTTCTTTAAGTGTGTTTTTTTTCTTTCTTTCCATGTCTTTCTTTATTTATTTCCATGTCTTTCTGTCCATTACTTTCTTTCTTTCTGTCCATTTCTTTCTTTCTTTCCATTACTTTCTATCTTTCTTTCCATTACTTTCTTTCTTTCCATTACTTTCTTTCTTTCCATTACTTTCTTTCTTTCCATTACTTTCTTTCTTTCCATTACTTTTTTCTTTCCATTACTTTCTTTCTTTCCATTTCTTTCACTCTTTCTTTTCATTACTTTCTTTCTTTCCATTACTTTCTTTCTTTCCATTACTTTCTTTCTTTCCATTACTTTCTTTCTTTCCATTTCTTTCACTCTTTCTTTCCATTACTTTCTTTCTTTCCATTTCTTTCTTTCTTTCCATTTCTTTCTTTCTTTCCATGTCTTTTTTTCTTTCCATGTCTTTTTTCCCTTCCATTTTTTCTTTCTTTCCATTTCTTTCTTTTTTTCTTATCATTTCTTTCTTTAAATGTCTTTTTTTTTTATCTTTCCATTCTTTCTTTCTTTCTTTCCATGCCTTTCTTTCTTTCTTTTTATGTCTTTCTTTCCATGTCTTTTTTTCCATGTCTTTGTTTCCTTCTTTCCATTTCTATCTTTCTTTCTTTTCATTTCTTTCTTTATTTTCATCTCTTTCTTTCTTTTTTTGTCTTTTTATTTCTTTCCACGTCTTTTTTTCTATCTTTCCATGTCTTTTTTTTTCCATGTCTTCCTTTCTTTTTCTCTCGATATCTTTCTTTCTTTCTTTTCATTACTTTCTTTCTTTCTTTCCATTTCTTTCTTATCATTTCTTTCTTTCTTTTCATGTCTTTCTGTCTTAATTTCCATGTCTTTCTTTCTTACTTTCCATTTCTTTTTTTCTTTCCATTTTTTTTAAATTTCTTTCTTTCTTTCCATTTTTTTCTTTTTTTCCATTTCTCTTTTTCTTTCTTATAATTTCCTTCTTTCTTTAAATGTCTTTTTTTTTCTTTCCTTGTCTTTCTTTCTATATTTCCATGTCTTTCTTTCCATTACTTCCTTTCTTTCTGTCCATTTCTTTCTTTGTTTCCTTTACTTACTTTTTTTCTCTCCATTTCTTTCTTTCTTTCCATGTCTTTCTTTCTCTGCATTTTTTCTTTCCATTTCTTTCTTTCTTACCTATTATTTCTTTCTTTCTTTCCATTACTTTCTTTCTTTCTTTCCATTTCGTTCTTTCAATTACTTTCTTTCTTTCCTTTCCTTTCTTTCTTTCTTTCCATGTCTTTCTTTATTTTTCCATTTCTTTCTTTTTTTCCTTTCCTTTCTTTCTTTCTTTCTTTCCATTACTTTCTTTCTTCCTCTCCATTTCTTTCTTTCTTTCCATGTCTTTCTTTCTTTCTTTACATTTCTTTCTTTCTTACCATGTCTTTCTTTCTTTCCATTTCTTTCTTTTTTTTATCATTTCTTTCTTTCTTTAAATGTCTTTTTTCTTTCTTTCTAAGTCTTTCTTTCTTTCTTTCCATGTCTTTCTTTCCTTCTTTCCATGTCTTTCTTTCCTTCTTTCCATGTCTTTCTTTCCTTCTTTCCATTTCTATCTTTCATTCTTTTCATTTCTTTCTTTCTTTCTTTTTATGTCTTTTTTTTTCTTTCCACGTCTTTTTTTCTTTCTTTTCATGTCTTTCTTTCCATTTCTCTCCATATCTTTCTTTCTTTCTTTATATTATTTCTTTCTTTCTCTCCACGTCTTTCTTTCCTTCTTTCCATTTCTTTCTTTTTGTCTTATCATTTCTTTCTTTCCATGCCTTTTTTTCTTTCTTTCCATTTTTTTTTCTTTCTCTTCATTTGTTTCTTTCTTTCCTTGTCTTTCTTTCTCTCCATTTCTTTCTATCCATTTCTTTCTTTTTTCTGTTTTTTTTCTTTTTATGTATTTTTTTCTTTCCATGTCTTTCTTTCCATTTCTCTTCATATGTTTCTTTCTTTCTTCCCATTACTTTCTTTTTTTCTCTCCATGTCTTTCTTTCTTTCTTTCCATTTCTTTCTTTGTTTCCGTTTTTTTCTTTCCATGTTTTTCTTTTTTTTTTTTTTTTTCTATTTCTTTTTTCTTTTATTTCTTTTTTTCTTTATTTTCATTTTTTTCTTTCTGTTCATTTCTTTCTTTCCAATTCTTTCTTTCTGTCCATGTCTTTCTTTGTTTCTTTCCATGTCTTTCTTTCTTTCCATGTCTTTCTTTAGTTTCTACTTTTTTTTCCATTTCTTTCTTTCTTTTCTATTTTTTTTTATTAATTTATTTCTTTCCTCCTTTTTTTTATTTATATTTCTTTTTTTCTTTGTTATCATTTCTTTCTTTCTTACTATGTCTCTCTTTCTTTCCTTCCTTTTCTTTCTGTTTTTCCCATTTCTTTCTATTTATCTTTCTTTCCATTTCTTTCTTTCTTTAATTTCTTTCGTTGTTTATATTCTTTTCTTTCTTTCCGTTTCTTTGTTTCTTTCCATTTCTTTTTTTTTAATCTTTTTATTACTTTCCTTCTTTCTTTCAATTTCTTTCTTTATTTCTTTTTTTATTTCTTTCATATACACTTTTTTTTATTTTCTTCCTTATTTCTTCATTTTACTTTCTTCTCTTTCCTTCTTTTCACCTTTTTTTTATTTTGTCTTTTTTCCTTCTTCTAAAAATATTAGCTTTTCCGTTTCTAATTTATTTTCTTTTTTCTTGTTTATGTTCTAGTTTCTTCTGACTTTCTGTGTTCTCTCTTATTTCTCTCAATGTTTTCGTCCATTCATGTCTTTTTTTTAAATTCCTTTAATAACAAAAGTTATTCAATAGCAGCCTGTAATTTTGAGCGTTGCATTCCTTAAAGGTACCTTTTACATCAGAGACACCACACAGTGAGCTCATGCTAGTGGCATTGTCCAGAAAACATTTTACAATAACAAACAAAAGTAGTGAATTAACCACTAAACAAAAGTAGTGAATTAACCACTAAACAAAAGTAGTGAATTTACCACTAAACAAAAGTAGTGAATTAACCACTAAAGAAAAGTAGTGAATTAACCACTAAAGAAAAGTAGTGAATTAACCACTAAACAAAAGTAGTGAATTTACCACTAAACAAAAGTAGTGAATTTACCACTAAACAAAAGTAGTGAATTTACCACTAAACAAAAGTAGTGAATTAACCACTAAACAAAAGTAGTGAATTTACCACTAAACAAAAGTAGTGAATTTACCACTAAACAAAAGTAGTGAATACCACTAATTAATCAAAGTAGGAGGCGCTGTGGCTGATTGGTGAAGCGCATGGCTTCCGAACCAAGAGGTCCCGGGTTCGAATCCTCGTTGAAGACTGGGATTTTTAATTTCGGGATCTTTAGGGACGACTCAGCTCTTATGGGTAACCGACTTTAGTAGTGGAAAAGTAAATGGGGTTTGTCGTTGTGATGGCCACAGACACGAAGGACTTATACATCATCTGACCGATTGACCGCAAGCTTTGAAAGGGGATGGTTACGGTTACTTACTAACTGATTGGTTGCATTTCAATCATTGATTATTGCGTTGTCATCGAACATTGAATGTGTCAAGCAATAACGTGTAAAAGAGTCCACCCAGTGTGTTGTTGATGGTGGTTGACATGTGGCACCAAACTGCTGGTAGCTGTATTTATATTTATTGAATAACATTCTGGAGTCGTCTGTTCTACCTAAGACCGCTGACGACAATGCCGTTTATCTTGCGTTACTCATAGCCAATCGCTAACCTCTTTCCCCGTCACCATAGAAACACACACACACACAGACTCCATAACACCCAGACAGACATGCTTCGCATGACCCCCAACTTCCCAATTTGTAAACATTTGTAACCTTCCCCTCTTCCTTAAAAATTTCGAAACTTTGCTGTAACACACGAGTTTTCAATATTATGAAAAGCATGTAACAAAAAATTTTCATATTTTCAAAGCAACAAAACAAAATAATGTACATGTTATTTCTCAGTTTTTCTGCTCAATTTCTATAAGTGAAAAATAAAACAGAATCAACAAACAAAATACTATTTTGAAAAAGTTTACAGTAAATATTGGATGACTGTTGGACAGTGCAATCAATGGTATCAATAGATCTATTAAATGTATTGACTGGTTTTAAAAATGTTGGTTTGGAAAATTAAGTTGTTATTTCTTCTGGGGCATTCAAAGTTCAAGAACTTTAGATATTCGTTGAAGAAAACATTGCCGCTAAGATAGAACCATCTTTACACAGCTATTTTAAAAATAGAATGTTCTATTATGAAGATGATTGTTGATATAATGTGTTCTTAATTGAATGCTCAGTTCAATATTGTATGTTTCTTCTTCTTGTATGCCTCATGAGAACTACAATCAATTCAAGGGAAGATAATATTGAATGAAAGAGAAAATAAATGTATTGGATAGCTGTTGAGAAATAGAGAGACAGAGAGAGAAAGAGGGAGAGAGAGTGAGTGAAAGATACCGAAAGAAATAACGCGAGAGAGATAATGATTGATAAAAAGGTAGATAAAGAGAGTTAGAGAAAGATAACGCGAGAGATAACGAGAGAAATAAAGAGAGAGAGAGATAAAGAGAGCGAGATAAAGATAGATAAAGAAACAGAGGTAGAGTACGAGAGAAAGTGATAGAGCTATCGAAATTTAAAGGAGAGCCAGTTAGAGCGTGACTGATAGAGACTGAGTGAAAGAAAGAGATATCAAGGAATGTGAGAGAGAGCTTGAGAGAGAGAGAGAGAGAGAAAGAAATAGCGAGAAAGGGGTTACCACGTGATCTGTAATAAAAAAAACAAAAGAGAATTATTGGAGCTCTTCAATGCATATAAAAAAAAAACACTCTCCCCCACAGTGTTGGTATAAGTGTGAGATATCTCATAAGAAAGAAAAAAAAATTTCCTATTTTCATTCATTGCTACTCACTGGTTACGACCGCTATTTTGTTATACATATACAACAACGAGAGGAAAGCGCAAATTCTGTGTAATTTATTACTTTTAGGGTTGTTATGGGTAGATTAAGAGAGGTAGTAAGCGCGAAAATTTTAGTACCTGTGTATTTCATGCCTGTCACATATGTGACCAAAAAAAAACAAACCTGAGTCAAAAGACAATAAATTGAGTTTGTTTTTTTTTTTGGTCAAGAGTTTCAGCATTGTGTCAGTGAAGTCACATGGTGTAACTAAGGTCACGTCATTATAATTGTCATGGTTTTTTAATTGTATAAACAATACACCAAATGTTTACATTTTGAGAAACGTAAGTTAATTTCCAATACAACCAAAAATAGCCAAAGGACTTTTAAAAAGGGTTTTAGTTCTTGAATTGTGGAGAATGCAAGGAAGTGAATTAGAAATGAAAAGGCATACACTATTTCGAAATGTTTCCTTTGTAAATATGGATAATGTGAACTAAGAGGGGAGACAACATTATATCGGCGTCATTCAAAGATTATGTTTGAAGCTTCTTGTTAAAACTTTTTCTAAATCTATTATTTCAATTGTTATTGTGGGTCTTTTTAGTATGGGTTCAAATAATTCATAATTTTGTTGAAGAATGTGTTTTATTTCACTGTCTTTCAATTCCTTCGCTCTCTCTTTCTCATTCTTTCTCTCTCTCCCTCTTTCCCTTTCACTTTTTCTTTCTCTCTTTCTTTCTCTCTCTTTCTCTTTCTGTCTTTCTCTTTTTCTCTCCCTTACTCTTTCTCTTTCATTCTCCTTCTTTCTTTCTTTCTCTTTCTCTTTCTATCTATCGTTCTCATTCTTTCTACCTCTCTTTCTCATTCTTTCTATCCCTCTTTCTCATTCTTTCTTTCTCTCTTTTTTGTCATTCTTTCTCTCTTTCTCCCTTTTTTTCTTTCTTTCTCTCGCTTCCTGTTTCTTTCTCCATCTCTCCTCTTGCCTCCCCCCTCTTCCCCTCTCACATGTTAACAGATCTGTAAACACCGCAGCTACAATGGGTGCACACCCAGGTCTCAAATCAATGAGTAGTCTGTAGTGTCGAAATTGTTTGCCCAAACAATCAGACAGACACTCTTGACTACAAAGTCTGCATCACTTAATGGACGTTGCTTCCTATTAGCCGGATATCTATTTAGCAGTGATCTACGTAGCGCTCCGCAGACACTGAATTGATTATAGATCTGGCTCTGGCCCTACACAATTTTTTTTTTAAGGTTTCAGAATGAAGACATCAAAGGAGCTCTTCGGTGTCTGAAAAAACAATGAATTCTGTCAACACAGTCGTGCAGACCTAAATAAAAAATGGTTTGAAACACTGCTGATGGACTGTTGATTTGGATTCTGTTGTAATGACAAGAGCTAGCTTTAAAACAAGCTAGGGGCGATGAAAGGTTGGCGTGCAACATATAAGGGCAGAATTTTAAGGTGACATGTTTTCAATGAAAAAATAATAATTATGAGGGTGTTTAAAAAGTTTAAAAATTAAAAACCTAACCCAAAAAGTAAGCAGACAGCTGCAGAGTGAATACATAAACAATGTAATATCTAAAGATAACAACAAAAACCTATGGTCATACATTAAGTCTAAGAAAATGGAAACAACAGGCATAGCGCCATTAAAAGATGAACATAACATATTACATAATGATAATAAAACTAAAGCAAACATCCTAAACAAATACTTTGCATCAGCATTCTCAGCCCCAGGAGGCAAAGACATATTACTTGATTTGAACCAAGTAGACAACATAGAAGATTTAGTAGTACAAGAAAATGGAATTCAAAAACTTTTAGCCAACACCAAACCAAATAAAGCATCTGGACCTGATGGTATTCCAGCTAGATTACTCAAAGAACTAATCAATGAGCTAGCCCCAGTGTTCAAAATACTCTTTCAGGCATCATCATTGGCCTCCTTCAGTCGTAGAACGACTATGGTTCATCTCATTGTCATAAGTGAGATGAAAACCTGGGCATTGTTTAAGGTCGGAACGATGTCGCCCACACAGCAGTTCCCCCCTCTCCGCGCAGCTGATGTGACCAAAGGAGCGGAATATCCAATACAGTTTGGGATCAGTAGCGCCGCAGGATCTGCCAGGCTGTAGCACGGTTTTCCACAGTCTGCCTAAGGGTCACCAGCTGATTTTTCCTCAGGGTTGTCTCCCGAAGCCTTTCCCGTGTTTGGGTATAACTGCAGGGCAGCGGAGGTTTGGATTCAGAGTTTTCCTTCTCTTAGATGGGTAGCCAACCAAGGCTAGCGAGCCCCTCCTGCCCGAAGCTTACTGGTTTAGGCGACAGTTGCTCGCCTCTGCCCCTTCTCCTGTCTGTGAAAATATAGATCGTGTGAAACACAACTAATAGGACTAATTGATGACTTTTCAAAAGGTTTAGATAATAGTGAACAAATAGATGCTATCTTACTAGATTTTTCCAAGGCTTTTGACAAAGTTCACCACCATAGTTTGCTTAGAAAATTAAAATATTTCGGCATTAATGGTCCATTGCATCAGTGGATTAGAGATTTTCTGATAGGGAGAGAACAAACTGTAATAATAAATGGCTCTAAATCAACACCGATAACAGTAAACTCAGGTGTACCTCAAGGAACTGTCTTAGGTCCACTACTATTTTTAATTTACATAAATGATTTACCAAATTGCATTACCTCAAAAACAAAAGTCAGATTATTTGTAGACGATTGCATAATATATAGAACAATAAAAAACAACACAAGACACATATATTTTACAAAAAGAATTAGATGAGTTACAGAAATGGGAATCAAATTGGAGCATGTCATTCCACCCAGAAAAATGTCAGTTGTTAAGAGTAACAAAAAAACTAAAACAAATTAATTCCACTTATCTTATTCATGGCAAACCAGTAACACAGACTAAAAACGCAAAATACCTAGGTGTTATAATAAATGAAAAACTGTCATGGAATCCACATATTGAAACTAAAAAAAATAAATAAAAAAAGCATTAGGGTTTATTAAAAGAAATTTCTATAAATCAACTAAGAACATAAAACTAAAATGTTATTTAACCTTGGTTAGGCCAATAATAGAATATGCATCCTCCGTTTGTGACCCCTCAACTCAATATAACATTAAGAAACTGGAACAGACACAAAATAGAGCAGTGAGATTCATAACAAAATCACTAAATTTAGAAAGCCTTCAGGACAGAAGACTCAAAAGTAAAGTAGCAATTATACATAAAACACTGAACCATAATCTTCAAATACAAAATCAAAATTTAATAAAATTCTCTGAAAGACACGAAGATAAAGGCACATTCCTCGTCCCATATGCTAGGACAAATTTGTACCAATATTCCTTCTTCCCTAGTGCTATTAGAGCATGGAATGGGTTGCCTGATTTAGCCAGGAAAACCAGTGACTTGACAGAATTTAAGTCATTGGTTAATATGCATGACAAAATGCATGACGCGTAGGACGTAATCATCTTCTTTTTTGAAGTAACGTCTGCATTATATAAGATAAGATAAGAAAAGAAACAATCTCAATAAATAAAAGTTTAAAAACAAAAAAACATAAATAACATAACAGCAAAGAAGAATAAAAAAAAGACCTTGCGATCTATTTGGGGCAGAGAATGTAAAGCTCGTCTGCTTCTATGGCCGAGAGTTAATGGGGTAGTTGCGGATCTCTTCTCAGTCACGTGGGTGTGTTGTTTACATTAATGACCTCATTGATTTCATTGTAATTTAAACATGAAAATAGTCAAGATCTATACATCTTTAAGTAATAAAAAGTATGTTACAATAATTCATTAATTTTTATGATTATTTAGTAGGTCTACTAGATATAGGCTTGCACTGAATCTAGATCTACATCTTATCATAGGAAGATATTGCCATTATTGCCTTGTATAAGACAACAGTCACGTGACATTTTAGAAAGTAGGTCAGAGATTCGGAACTTCATCATTAGGGTGTTATTTGTTTCGCGCAACTATTGACCACCCTTTACTTCCCTATTGTGTTGAAGTTTCCCATTAGAGTTGTCTGGACTCACTGGACTCACCGGTGTCCTAAAATCCCGAAGTTCAAAATCCCAGCATTTACTCGAATTCAAAATCAAGATCCTTCAGTCTGCCAGCCAAGAGCTTCCCGTTCGGCCACCATGCACCCATCTTTTCTATTGTTTTTGCGGGAAAACAATGTAATCCCCTGTAAGAAACAATTAATATCTAACTTAATGGCTACTAAATGAATTTAAAAATGTTTAGGAAAAAAAATTAATAAAAAAACGAGATGAGATGAAGGAAATAAAACCTGAACATCTTGTGGTACAACTGTCTCCCACTCTAAGTCCCACCTTTTGAAACGCCTACGTGGATGTGAGCTGGCAAGCACGTGCATTTGTTCAACACGTGTCTGCGATTTCTAAACTATTAAAAACAATAACTTAAAGAAGTATTTTACTATACGAGAAAATTTAAGTTTAAATTGCGGGAATGGGGCGTACAAGGTTTTTGGTGTCCCCCACACAGAATTAAAAATCCCACCAGAGCTTAGTGTTATATAACGTCTTCAGAGCAGGCGAAAGCCTGGAGTAAATTAACTATACTAATTAAATGGTGAATCTGATAATCTCACGCTTACTGGAGCATCATCGTATGCGCGAGGCAGTCCAGGCCAGGGCATACCAATGTCAAAGTCTTGTTCTTATGTTGGCTTGTTCCTGAATATTGCAGGTGCGGGGTGTGCCTCCACGGTTGTGAGAAGAAAAAAAAAGGGGGGGGGGTGAAATTTATTCCTTAGTACCCCCAGTGAAGAATATTTTTTTTTTCGGTGTAAGGATTGAGATGAACTATTTTATTTTAATATTTCCGGTTCAGGCCTTTCTTACACCTGCCCAGGGTTGTCTTGATTAGCTGCCTTAGGCTGGAATCTTCAGAGCGTTAGCCAATGAACAGGATGTTAATAACAAGGGTTATGCTTTTTTTTTATCCACAAACATGGGCTTTTAACAAACATGGGCTTTTCACAAACTTGGGGTTTCATAAACTTAGGCTTTCTTGTATGTGTTGCTTTGTAGTGCTAAAATGTTATGGAATGCTGTCTTGAAATATTGCCCTGCTGTGCTGTTTAGAAACGCTGTACTAAAAACTTTTTTGAAATGCTGTCTTGATTTTCTGTTTTTAAATGCTGTTTTGAAATTCTGTCTCGAAATGATGTTTTAAAATTCTGTCTTAAACTGATGTTTTGAAATGCTGTCTTGAAATTATGTCTTGAAATGCTCTCTATAAATTATTTTTTTGAAATGCTGTCTTGAAATGCAGTTGTATTGAAACTGTCCACAGTTTTCTTCTGACTGCCAACTAACAGCTTGATACTCTTGGACTCTTTACCCTTTTTAGAAATTAATTCGAAAACCAGTGAAATGCCTTTATGAACAGATAGAAATTAATTAGAAGGAATACATTTATATTAAAAAATAGATAGTGAGAAATGAAAGACAGCGTCCTAAGCTTGTAGTTGGAATGGGTTCAAGGCTCGAATTAAATTGAAATAATTTTCACATTTCATTGCATCGTGTGTCACACACACAATAAGAGTAAAAGAAATGGCACTCATTTCAGACCTTACGATGTATAGGGGCTGATCATGTAAAGCTAATTTGTTTCGACGGTCAACTGTTAACAAGGTGGTTATGAAGCCAGGACAACGAACAACCGCCTTTACTCTCTGGAACTTATGTCAGATGTTGGTTTATTTTATTTCATTGTACTAATCCTATTTGTAGCATTATATTTTCTAGTACTCTGGTCACTGTAAGTGTTTATTTTCTAACACTCTGGTCACTGTAAGTGTTTAATTTATATTAAGATCAGAAATGTTTTAGTGTTAAAATTGTGAAATTTGTTTTGCTCTGAGGGCTTAGGAAAAAACGAAAGAAAGAGAGAGGAGGTGTGTGCAAAAAAAAGTGAGTGAAAAGAGTTAGAAATTGAGCCAAAGAGAGAAAGAGAAAGGAAGTGAGTGAAAGAGAGAGAAAGAAAGAGAGAAAGAGAAAGGAAGTGAGTGAAAGAGACAAAGAAAGGGAAAGGAAGTGAGTGAAAGAGAGAAAGAGATAAAAGGAGAGAAAGAGAAGAGTAGAAAGCAGAGAGGAAGACACAGGACGAAACGAAAGAATGAGAAGTATATATATAGAGAGAGACAGAGAGAGAGACAGAGAGAGAGGAAGTAAATGATTAAAAGTCAGGTTCTCGTTAAACTCTCACGTCACGGTTGACTGCTTTGATCTGAGGGCAACGATATTTTCGGCAGTGCCACATATGGCAACAATGCCTGCATTATGAGCTTCAGATGCGAGATTAAGCGCGTGCGTGTCTGCGAGGTGAGTTTTTCGGAAAAAAAATTCTTGTTATGACGAAGACATTGAAAACGCCCTCCTCCATGCTCCCCCCCCCCCCACACACACACTCTTTGCAGTTGATCAGGAAATCATTCCTACAACCACTGAGCTGCTCACACATGACATCTGATGTTATCCAGCCTTGGCATGGAGGATAAGTCTGTGTACCCTGAAGGGATTCGTGGGTGGAGTTAGTCCAATACTTAGCCCAGCCCCAATGTCTTTAACCCCCACCGCCTCCCCTTTCCCTTTAAACCAATACATTTATCCACCATTAATGCTTACCTTACGCGTGCACTTTACATAAACCCAACCCCATTTCTAAAACCCCCCTTTACCTTTCATTTTCCAACATTTTTTCGCCTACTACCTCAGCAGACGACAACCGGTAACCATGGAAGCTTTTTTTTTCTTCTTCCCTACTTTTACCATTGGCAAACGATGCTGACATCTCTTGGCGGTGGCTTGTTTACGCAACTCGCTATCGCGTCTGTTGCTTAGAAACAAGAGCCGGCTACTCTTAACGGGTTCTCCTTCACACAAACGTTGCCTCCAAACGGCCGGAAATAGACCAATAGCTGCAAGGCATGCTAGTGCGTGCATTTCTTCGCTGGCGACCTCCGAAGAACCAAATTTTTAGAACTGTACCATATTGTAAAATTTCTTTACGATCAGAGTTTTGTAGCCTGTGATAAGAGATTTTAATGACAGAGAGAATTGTTGAGCCCGTAAACACAAAGGTTCCTTGACAGCTAACTGAGTTCCGTATAAAACTAATTTTCTTAGAGATTGATTTATTCAGTGCGTGTGGTCTTTTAAGCTACATATCCATACATCAGTATAAAATAAGTAATTTATCTAAGTCAGTGATCATCTATGAAACAACCAGATAGACCTGTTAACTACCTCAATGTTAGTCAACAATCACAATGAGGAGAGGCTCAACCAATAGGCATGAGAAAACAAAAGGCAGAGCCATGTACAAAGAAATTACCATGCCTAACAAACTGGTCAGTATTAACTTCCTCCCCCGCAAAAAGCAATCCATAATCTTCATAAGAACAGGGCACACACCTCTGTTAAATTACCATCTTAACCAAATAAATCCCACACACCTACCCATTTGTAGACACTACACCCCACTTATGAAACTGTAAACCATATCCTCTTTGAATGCCCCTTCCTAATCCACCTAAGGCAGACCCTACTTCCACTCCAGCCCAACATAACCAACACCCTGTACGGCAGTGCTGAACAACTGAAGAAAACAGCACACTATTTTCCCTTGGCACAGTCTGCAAAAGAGCTCACAGCTCAGCAGCAATAAAGCTGGCTAGAAGAAGAAGAAGAAGTCAGTGATACCCAGCCTTCTTCAGCCGAGACCAATTGTAATAGAAGACCTGAACACTAAGAGGCAATCACTCTTTGCCACGTCACAGGTCTTTAAGACGAAGCAGCGAGCTATTGGTCACCACTGCCCACATGCTGCTACTTCGGACATCAGTGTTCAGGCTTACTCTAACGAATGGTCTCGTTTCAGCCAGCGGGCCAAATAAATTCTCTACACACTCTTGTCGCGGGCCCAAAAAATAAATAATAGAAATGTAATACAGCGGACATCTTTGCTAGTGCTGAGTTGGATCCAACATTATTTTAATTGTACTTGGATGTTTTAAGTTATTAACGGGTGTACCTATTTCTAAATTTTAGCTCCATCGCAAATATTCTAAGTCGGAGCATCGAAACGCTGTTCAGACATGAAATAATTTCTCAAAAATGAGTTTCGACCCTTGTATAAAGCTATTGTATGAGGACTAGTGACGATGAAATAAAAAAAAAGACCATTTGTCAATCACATTTCTAGGACACGGCCATCTCAAATATCCCAAAACTAAATCTTAAAGTAGTAGTCTAGAATAATAAAACGAAACTATTTTATGAATATTATAATATCACAGAATGTAATCTATCTAATCCCAGTGTTTGTTTTTTTTTTTTTTTTTTTTGTTTTTTTTGCGTTCTCTGTTTATATGTACTGTGGAATTAATTTTTTTTACAGGCCGGATGTGGCCCTCGGGCCGTAATTTGGTCATCATTGGTCTATGCTGACATCTTTAGGTGCTTTCTTATAGTCCTACTAAGTTAGTAGGAATGCTAAAAATACATGACCTAATTAGGTATAGTTCACGATAAATGGTCATTCTTTAACGATGTCTCGGACACCATATTGAAAGATCCATGTTGCCGACTACATCACAAAATATTTTAAAATATATAACATTTGGATATAAAAAATATTTTTAAAAAAATAATTTGAAAAAAATATATTTAAAAAAAATATTTAAATTTTTAAAAATATTTAAACAAATTTTAAACAAAAAATAATATAAAAAAATATTTGTATTACATATTTTCAAAATAATTTAAATTAAAAAAAAAAAAAAAAAAAAAAAAAGTTATATTAAGTGTAGTTGTATCAATTAGTTCAGATCAGTCATGTAATTACATTTGCAATAGATCTAGACTAATAATAATAAATCTGTGAGATTAGAAATATTTTTAAACCAAGTTTAACGCAGTGTCAAGATTTTACCTTTCTTAACGCATTATGAACATGTCACGTGTCTGGGAAAGAGAGAGAGAGGAAGAAAAAGGGGGTATCTGGGTGATCCCTTTTTAAATTTATTTATTGAAAAAAAAAAAAGGGAGCGACCTAATTTCGAACTCGAGAGCTAAGGCCTCCTCAAGCCAACATGGTAACCACTGTGCCAGCGAGCTGCCTATTTACACAGTTTTCTTTTCTACAAATAATAAAGGGAACTAATTCAACTTATACCCGTTATCAGTTAAGTAACATTACTTTTCCTTGTTCGATAGACTAAACAAAATAATTAATTACCAACAGTTACTTAATTTGTTGGACAATTTTTTGTTTATTTTTGTGTTGGCATGCAAAAAATTAAGTTAAAAATTAATTTAAGGAACCCCCTACCAAAGTTTCATTAGTTCGACCCTTCACTTGTCTGCATCGACCAGGACGGCGGCGACCGATGTAAGCTTTTTGTAAGTCTCATATTCTTTTTTTTTTTTCGTTGTTGTTTAGGGCTATTGGGAGAGAGAGAGAAAGAGAGAGAGAGAGGACTTAAGCCTTGCAAACCCCCACTCACATGGAGTTTAATGATGATTGATTGTATAGTGGTGTGAAAACCAACTATTGCTGTCCTTTTTAAAACAATTTATTCAAAAACATAAAAGCCATTTTTTTTAATAGTATAAGTAACATAATATACACAATTTTTCAAGTATTTCTTATTCTGAGAATTGCCTAGGTTATAAAAAATACCTACGTTTTCTGTCTATATATAATGGACCAAAAAAAAATTCATATCCTGATGATGTCATAATCATGTGGAGGACTATTGTTTGTGTTGATTACCCCCAAGTTTTTAATACACATTGTTTAACATTAAAACTTTTATAATGTATTCCATAGTAACTTACAAATAAAAAAGGTGGATGTGTACGCTCGCGTGTCTACAAAAAAACAATGAACCAACCTGACGATAAAAAAGTTTGAACAATTTCTGAACAATGTTTCACCCTTAAACAATTTAAAAACATAAAACTTACTATTTTGTATTGTTTGTTTTCGGCAATATTATCAGTGGCGTAGCTAGGGTGGGAGGAGGGGGTCCAAATTCGAAAATCCTTCCGGGTCGCCACTTGAGTCGGGCCCCCCAAATGAATGTCCTAAAATTATTTAACACTAAATATTAAATATAAAGCCACTGCCATGTAATCCTGCTGTTCAAGTAGAGTCAATAATACCATTCAGCAATGATCTGGATGATATGATATATGACCTTTGACCTTTGCTGCACAGAAAGCACGACGTGAGGCGATAGGAATTGAGATTTGTCACTTGGACATTATCTCCCTTGTAAACAACGGTAGTATTCATTTAAAAAGTCTTAATATTTTTTTTTCCATTTTACTTATGTACAGTAACATATGGAATTTACATTATATTTATTAAGTACATTTTCTCGTGTCACGATGTCAAATGCCAAATTTCAGGGGGCCCTTAAAAAGTCCGCCGGGCCCCCAAATCTCTAGCTACGCCACTGAATCTAATATTCTAGTGCTTAAAAAAATGACGTCGCAAGTCAGTGTTGAGGCCTTCTACGACGATTGGTCACGATTGTACAATGTGGACGCGGGATCCGTTGACATGTTTGTCTTGTAAGTTACTTGTACTTGACTAAGCCGTAAACTGAAGAAAGAGTTTAAAAAAAGAAAAAGAACATTTTTTAAAAGAAATTGTTAATAGTGCAATGTATTATTACAGAGGCGTAGTGAGCAAAACGTGAGAGCGGACAAAAAAAATTTTCGCTCCCCCCCCCACCCATTTTCCATAAACATCACATAAAAATATAAGCTTATATATAAAAGTATTTAAAAATAATATAATACAATTAACCTTAGAATTAATTAAACCTAACTAAAATATCTACAAATAACTTTTTAAGCGCCTCTCTGCTTGTGCCCCCCCCCCCCCGAATGTGACGAACGGGGCAACATGCCCCCCTCTCGCTACTCCTCTGTATCATTAGTGTCCATTCTCCTTCCCAACACTCTCTCTTCGTCCATCTTTCTCTTCTTTCTCTTCTGCTCTCTCTTTCATGAGTCTCAACACCTGAAAAATTAAGTTTCCACGCAGTGAGTCGATCACCTGTGACGTAGTTATGCAAAAGAGCCGTGGCGGTAAGATCAAAGGAGAACTTGGCCGTTCCACTGAAGTGGATGGCACATATTTTCACTTCCACTGAACGATGGCGCGGCAGCGGCTAGGGGGGGGGGGGGACCGATTTCGGCGGGGCAAATATGTTAATGATGTTTGACGGCCGTACGAGGTGTCTGACCACACTATCTGAAGTGGGCGCTGTTAGTTATAATGTATGCTAGCTGAATACAGTAGAGCGTTTGTGTTTGTAGAAACAAAAATATTCCCCTGACCTATATTTTTAGCGTAGTACCCACAAATCTGTACATAAATAAGTACAGATTCAGTGGTCAAGCATTTACCGAGTGGCTAACGTATGACTGTTTAACAGAGGGTATAGGCGCGCGGTAGCTGATGGCAAAGCGCTTCGAACCTAAAGGTTCCGGGTTCAAATCCAAACTGGACCTTAGGCAGAGATGAGATGATAACAGCCCCTTTGTTAAGATAGGTTTATAGGACACAGGTACTACTTGGATTTGGCTTTCGCTCCAGGTTCTCTATAACTTAAGTTAGGGGCTTCTGTAAGGGCACAACTGGAATTCATTTGAACTTCAGTATAGACAAGATTACAAAGAGAGTTCATATATTACAGAAACTCTTGTGGCACTCGACGTGTCCGCCCATGGGTGCTAAATGCATTTAGACAGACAAGTTTCAACATTTTCAGCACAAATTTCAGAATCTTTGAACTACAAACTATCAATAAGCACAATCTTCTACAAAATATAAATAAACACAATCTTCTACAAAATATAAATAAACACAATTTTCTACAAACTATCAATAAACACAATCTTCTACAAACTATCAATAAACACAATCTTCTACAAAATATAAATAAACAATTTTCTACAAACTATCAATAAACACAATCTTCTACAAACTATCAATAAACACAATCTTCTACAAACTATCAATAAACACAATCTTCTACAAACTATCAATAAACACAATCTTCTACAGACTACAAAATGTTAACGCACGATTGTCCGCGATCTCTTGCGCTCAATGCAGAAGTCCATGTCGGAATATAAAAAGTGTGAACATTGCTTGATTTTCAACGAGATGACAAGACATGAGCCCTGTTGTGTGTTAACTACTTACGGAAGTGATTTAATGAATTTTGTTGGGGGCCTTTCGGTAAAGAATTTTGGCTATGTTTTTAATGAATTTTGTTGGGGGGCCTTTCGGGAAAGAATTTTGGCTATGTGCAAATCTTTTATTCTGGTCCTCTGGAAGAAATCCTTCCATTGTGTCAAGAAAAGAAAGAGCTTTGGTAAGACTCTATTAATTTGTATGCCACAGTGCAGTTCATTTCTATTTATAGGAGCTAAACACTGATTAATGTAATTTGTACAAAGACTACAATGTGCATTCTTTTTTTTTAAACAAAAATATATGTTTTCTATTAACTGTTAGTAGCTAATGTGTAAGAAACTATATTTTAAAAATAAATTATTCTTGTTATATTTTGCTTGTTAGTTGTTACCGATTTAGTAATATGCTAGATTTTGGTATTATCGCCACTCAGGGCGTAATACTCCTATATTATATACACCACTCAGGCTATTCTTATGGATGTTTAGTAATTGTGTATCAACAGCAGAGACATATTTAACATTTTCACTCGGAGAGAATGATGAATATTCTAATGAACTAATTAACGGGTCAATAGATTGATTAAAGTCACAGTGCCGGGGCAGACTTCGCAACTTTAGCATAAAGGACTCTACCGTTTGGCCCGGCTGCTGTTTACATGTGGCAACCAAATATCTAGCAAAAATGTCATTCTTTCCCTTAATATCAGTTGTCTTGAGTGTGTCTATGGCCATCGAATAGGACGATACATCACTGATGAGCATATGAACCGTAGCAGCAGATACGTGATTCTTCAACAACTTTAGTTTAAAGTCTTCATTAATATCCTTGATGGACGAAAGAAAATTCTGAAATGTGTCCTACCAGTGAGTCCATTTTTCTGAGGCCAGAGGAGCATTAGGATCAATGTCCAACTCTTTCGGGCTATTTTAACCATTGTAGATTAAGGAATCCAACACTAATCCAGATACATAATTTTTGTCGAATAAATTGTAATGAAACAACAAATACTAGTCTACCAATACCATGGCTTTATTCGACAAAATTAGACTACAGTAAACAGTGAATGAAACCAGCACGTCTCGCATAACACTGATGCAGTCTGGATACACATACACACACTAGACATGAAACACGCACTGGGCATGACCTTCTGACACGCTGGACGCACGCAGAAAATCCACTCAATGACACTACAATAATAAACTTATCGATAAGTAAGTTGAGGTTGTGGTTTTGTTATTATTATTATTTCTTCTCTGAAATGCTGGCCAAAGAATGTAATTGTTTATTAAAGGTTCATTGTTTAGATTATATTGATTAGTTCATTAATTTGTATGGTGATCGTAGGTCAATTGAAATATTGATTATTCAATCGCCTGAATGTTTAATAGTATTGATGGTTTATTGATTGAGTTATTAATTAATAGGACTGAAGACTAATTGCCGATAGAAAAGTCAAGATCCCATTTCAGACCTTGTGATCTATAGGGAAGCTGATGTTAAAGTCATCTGTTTCTGTGGCCCATGGTTAACGAAAGTATCACGTTACCGGCATTACAACCAACCGCCTTTACTTTCCCCAACTAATGTCAGGGTACTGAAGATCCAGAGATTAAAAATACCAGTCTTCACCAGGATTTGAACCCGGAACCCCGGTTCAGAAGCCAAGCGCTTTACCACTCAGCCACCGCGCCTCCCATTGGCGATAGGATGAATGATTAATTAATAGGATTTAGGGTTTATTGCCTGATGGGTTGAATAATCCATTAATATGTTTGATGATGCTTTGCCTAATTAGTTGAAAGATGATTTTATCTGTATAAAGTTTGAAATGATTCCTATATTGGTCGATCGGATTTGATTCGATATATATTTTGCTTTACTGACTACGTTAAACTTGAGGCCGCAAGCAAAGAGAGGTTGACGTGAGTCACGTGACCATAACGGCCGAGGGGGAAGTGAGCGAAGAAATGAATGAGAGAAGGACGAAATGAAAAGAGAAGTTGGCAGGTCTAGTTCTCAAAACAGCACCACGTGCAATAACAAAGCTTCGAATTGCTTACCACGATCTCTCTCTCTCTCTCTCTCTCTCTCTCTCTTCATCTTCCGTTTCCTCTTCCATCTCTCAGAGGTCATCAAAGATACTTCCCACCCTCTCTTTCAACCACACACGACTCTTCCCCCCCCCCCAAACATTTCAGAGCATACCAACCACTGGGTCAATGCTGCGTTGGATGTGGTCGAAGAGAAAGATGGTGAGGGTTGACACAGTAGGCTGGGGTTTATTGGAGTGGTTTAGATGGTTGCGCTAATAGAAAGTGGTTGCAATGACAAAGTGACAAGGTTGGGTTCGGATGGCTGGTAGGATAGTCGTGTCTTGCAACTTCCGGTTCCTGTATAAATTAAGATTCTTTTGTTTTAAAATAAAATTCTTGCTGGGCGGCAGACATTACGTTCCAACCCATACCCTAGAAGGCTGACAGTTTTCGAAGTTGGAATAGTTGTGAGCCTGATTCGTATAAAACAGCGATGACCAACCAAATTCGACCCGCGGGCCATTTTAATTTCCGACACTCGTCTCGCGAGCCACATAACCAAAAAGTTACAAAAAAACGAAATGAAATTGTTTTGAAACTATTTTATTAGAAACCGCAGTACAACATTAATCAATGTAATATTTGATAATTATATTTTTTTTACGCGTCAGAAAATAGCTTCATTTCTCTACATACAATGTTAGCAACAGCGTAGGTACCTTTACCACTGACTTATTTTCATGTTACTTTTTGGTAAATATCCCCATCAATCTCTAGGCGTAGTTAATCAATTTCTTTTATTCCTGGTTTAAACCAAGGATGCCGCCATATTTATTTTATAATGCCAATATATATGTTATGTTGGTTTTTTTTTAAACAGCCACACTTTCTTTATAAAAAAAAGATGTTGACTTATTATCAGGTTCCACAAAAAAAGTAAAGATACGCCAAATTGTTTCTGGTAGATTCTACATTCAGAGTCCCAGTTCATATACTCACACATGTTAAAGGCCATGGTACCAGTCCATCAGAGAAAATATGAGAGCCCTTAAGTAGGTAAAGATACATTTTGCGACTTCTATTTTTTTTATTTCGAGAGGGGATTTCCTCCACTTTGTGCCGACGTTTTTGCGGGCCGGATAGAAAAACATCTCGGCCGGATCTGGCCCGCGGGCCGTATTGTGGGAATTACTGGCATAGAACAAGAAGCTGCAGCCATCCAATAAATATAATGAAAAGTAGTTCATTTGGTTCTTGATTTGTCAGGCATCTTGTTTTACAAAGCTTTAACCAGCTCACTCCGTCTGTCTAGCCTTCTGTTTTCTAAAAACTTTGTACACTTGACTTCATATCTCCCGCTTCCCAGCTATAACTTTAGACAATTATTGCCCCTAAAAAGACATATTTTTTTTGAATAACCAATTAATAAATTAATTAGTGGTAATTAATTAATTTTCTTTCATACAGAAATTTAATCTTACAGTATGGAGATATATGGCTGCAAATGTACATTTCTTTCCCTAGTAAAAGTTTATAGTTTATTTTGCTTCTATTTAGTTAAAAAACTATAGTTAAGTAACACTATTAAAAAGTATATATATCTCCATTAAAGCTGTATTTAGTACAGGCAGTAGGTACACATTCTCTTTTAAATAGGAAAAAAACTCTATGGCGCTGTTAATTTACATTTGGTTACATTTGGTATTTAGCTGATATTTAAGGACAACAAAGGAACATTGCACCTTAAAACGGGGCAACAAACAATATTTGTTCACAAGTTGACCCTTGATTTTGATAATGACAATAAATTATCATATATGAAATGATGTAGTTGATCACTGCTGCTCCTTAAATTTGGTTTAACACACGCATTATTCTGTAATTCACGATTTGTTTATAATAGAAAACAATAATTAGTTTTCAGTGATTACATAATGAATAGTGAATGATTCGTTAGGTCTATTTCACAGTACATTTAAATTCACAGTTCTTATTTCATAGGCTAGGATAAATTCGTACCAGTTCTCGCTTTCTACAGCATGAAACGGGTTGCCTGAATCAGCCAAGAAAACCAATGACAACACATGGCTTTGTCTCAATAGATGTGACTAGTAAAAAAAAATGCTTGCTAAATAAATATAACAGCTGTTGTTGGTTAATGTTTTAATACTATATCATTTAAAAAAGGTTTATCAGAAAAAAGTGTGTTTTTTTTAATAACTTTACTAAATACTATTAAACAGAAAGATTTCTATCTAAGACATATAACTACATCTAAGACAGACATATATATCTAAGATAGAAATATACATCTAAGACAGACATCTAAGGCAGACATCTAAGACAGATATCAACATCCAAACAGATATCTAAGACAGATATCTACATCTAAGACAGATATGTACATCTAAGATAGATATATACATCTAAGACAGATATCTAAGACATATACCAACATCCAAGACATATCTAAGACAGATATCAACACCCAAGACATATATCTAAGACAGACATCTAAGAAAGATATATATGACAGATATCTATAATTAGAAATATATAGTTCTAAGAACACGGACACATCGCCAGGGGATACAAGGCTAGCAGAACGTTTGAAGCCGAACTAACATCCGGGCATTGGCGATAATGACATCAAGTATTTTAGTTTTGAAAGCTGATGGAGTCTTCTTTTATTCTTCTTAAACTGTCAGGTAGAGTTGAGCCTTCGGCTCCTGGAACTCTAGGCCAGCAAAAGTGAACAAGAGCTCCATCTCACCGGCCTGAATTAGAACAATGTACACTGTTCTGTCTGGCGGGTGGATCAGACTCGCGGCAAGAGACCGCGTACTAAGACCCGCGCCATTTTCCTTTTCTATACCAGGCTAACTGTGCGGGACACGACATTTATGTAACGGCCCCTTGAGGAACAGTGCCTGGATTGTGACAGGTTGTGGGACCTTTTTTACAACTCCGCACAGTGTAATGAGGATGCTCTCGCACCCCATTAGGCACCCTCATGGGAGTCTTGTTTTGCTACCCTTTAGCCTAATCGTTTCCTCTTACGATCATTTCCACCCGGGCGCCACTGTGAGGCAGGGTAGCATGCCCGGGTTGAGTCCAGAGATTCAGACCTCACTGAGGTGTCAAGTACCATATTTAAAATTGCAGCTTCTTATTTGGTGGTTCTCAGAATTGCTAGAGCTATGAAACCTCTCACCATTCCCAAGGAGTTACTGTCAGAGATTGTTCTCGTTTTGATTGGAGCCAAATTCAAACATAAATTTACGGCAATGTCCATCTCTGATGACACTGAATTTTAAAATCCCCCCGGTCACCCACTTGGGGGGGGGGGGGGGGGGGGGGAACAAAAGGGTGTGCGAAATTTATTTGTAAATACATAAATTTAATATATTTGATTGACAAATAGTGTCAACGGGTGTCTTTTTTATTTTTTCAACATTTATGGATTAAATTTATCACAAGGACTAAACCTAGATCTAGGTCTATCAGTAAGTTGACTTTGTTGACATTTTAAAAATATTTTTTCCCACAGAAATCAAATTTTTTTTTTAAAGTTAGTTTTACATTTTAAACTTTGTTGCCACGAATAAAACTGCATGATAAACCGCGAATTCCAGGTATCTTGTTACCTTTACTAATAATAGATCTAAATGGCGAGTATTTTATGGCTACACTAATTAACCTTGAAGCAAAATTTACAGAATGGAGTATAACAGATCCAAAAGTTATTCTTAATAATGCTAGAATAGTCCATTATTCGGGTTTGGCGTCTATAATTTCAGAATTAAACTTCACACTCGAGTTATTACCCCTCTATTCATCTTTCCTCAATCCAATGGAAACTCTCTTTTTATTTCCATCTAATCCTTTTGCTTTCGCACAAAACATAAACAACAAACAATGACGTAATATCATATAATATTAGCACATCCTTTCTTTTGAAGTTATTATCACACCCTTCTATTTAAAGTTCTTAAGAGTGAGGGCCGGCCCTAGCATTTGCGGGGCCCTAGGCGAAACGGATCGCGCGGTGCCTAGTCTGGGTAGGGATGAGCATAATGTCAATTTTTTTTTTTTGAATTAGACAATAGGCCTACTTTCGTCTTTGCAATAAATTTTTATCAAATGAAAGCTCGAAATGCCACTTTTTATTTATAGGCACCCCAAAATGTCAATTTCGTCTATTCTTTAGGAGATTTGAATAAATTAAAAAAAGTTCAGGACTTTATCGTATATTTTGCCTTTTCATGAGATTTCCTGGAGGCCCTGGAAAATCAGGAGGACGCGGAAATCCTGTTATTTTATAAACGTTATAATGGTTTAATTTAATAATGTACACTTAGAATTAGCGCGGGTCCTATGAAAGCGCGGGGCCCACTGCGACCGCGGAGGCTGCAGTGGCCTTAGGGCGGCCCTGTCTATAAGAACTTTAACAATTCGTCCACTTCTGGTTGTCTTGACTGGCACAACAAGTTCTCTAGACGTTGGTCTATAACTGTCAGTTTCGTTTGTTCCAACAGTTTGCAGTTCATTGTCTCCATCGGTATCATAGTACCCAGAGATGTTTTCATCGAAACTCTTTTTCAAAAAGCCTTGATTTCTTCTGTATGTTTTTCCGTTTGTACTATGATGTAAGATCTGGGTGCTGAATGTTTTTTTTATGACAACTGCTTTCTGCCATGTTTGACCTAGACGAACTCTCCGACAGAATAATCTTTAGGTAGTCTTGCTTTTTCATTGTATTTCACTTTGCTTTTCATCTGTCGTTCGTTGAGTAATGTCTCTGCATTTTCAGCTACCGATGGTTTCAATAGTTTGGGATCAGTTGGAATAATTCCCTGAGTCTTCTACTCGTCAGCAGTTGTGATGGTGAATACGGCAGTCCACTTATCGAGTATTTCTATACTCGAGCATAACGAGATATGGATCTTTCCCACTTTTGTATGCTCTGAATCCTTTTGCTTGCGCAGAAAACATAAACAAGCAACAATGACATAATACCATATAATATTAACACAGAATCTTCTTCATGCAGTGGAAAATTAAGATTTTTTTTGCCTATCTTGAATTCTGGTCAAAGCTCTTGGGCCCAATTACTATAGTTCAGAGGAAACTACAAAAGTCTGGACTGCACATACTGGAAGCTGCTGAAGAAATTAGTACCCTTTCATGCTTTCTGCAAAATGATGAGAAACTGACAAAAACCCAATCCATCGAAAAAGCAAAAGATTAGTATGGATACTATGGATTCCCTGTAATCAAAACAACCAGAAGAAAGAAAAGACTTGATGGGAAGTTGAGTTCTAATGTAGGACTGTCAATAGAACTGCAATTCAAACGTGTTGCGACAGAAGTGCTGGACAGATTTCATATGGAGATGAAGGGCAGATTTCAAAGGCTGGAAAGAAAATGGATACCTTAGGGTTTCTTCTTGAACCAAGACACCTGTTAGATGAAGACACGTTTATGATAAACTGTGCTACTTTTCCTGTTTGTATGATGAAATAAATGGCAAATCGCTTTTTCAATGTTGTCATTGATGCACGAGCACTTTTCATCAACAAACCAGTAAGACAATCACCAATAGACATATTGAGGAAACAGGCTTCATATGGCAATTACGTGTGCTCAAACCTTACAACCTCCTCCGAATACCGCTAACTCAGGCCACTTCCATTACGTCATGTGAGAGATCATTCTCAAAGCTCAAGTTCACCAAAAGCTATCTCAGGAGCACAATGACACAAGAAAGGCTTATCATGGCTTTAATGTCAGTGAAGTCACAAATACTAGAAAGTATCGATGTAGCTGATGTTATAGATGTCTTTGCTGCACAGAATGCACGACGTGAAGCGATATCAATTTAGATTTGTCTCTTGTGCATTATTTAACTAATAAACAACGGTATTATTCATTAAAAGAGTTTTGATTACTTTTTGTTACGTTTACTGATATACTGAACCAATTTGATTTGGGGCTTATATATTTTTGCGTACATTATCTCATGTCATATGTCCATTGTCAAATTGCAAGGGGCCTCCAAAGAGGTCGATTTTCCGGGCCCCCTATTCCCTTGTTACGCCCCTGTTTGGTCCAATCTCATTTGTGGACCAGTGGGGGGAGGGGTATCTAGGAGTTGGTTTTCCGTGCCGCCTTTAGGCGCTCAGTAAACGCAACTCTGCCCGAGTCGGGTGTTGAACCTCGAGCCCCCTTCTAGGTGGCCAAGACAAGCCAAATTCAAGCGCACTTAGCCTCTCGACCACGCAACAAATTTGTATCAATGTAGTTTACTGTATAAAACACTATATGTTTTCCAAGCTTAGCAATATTTTAAAACAGGATGTATGCAACATAAATATTATAAACACGTACTAGAAAAGTAAATTAATGAAAGTCATAAAGATAGCACTTTTTGTAATTTAAGCGCAGATCTACTTCTTCACACTAAATAAATATGTATTTGTTTCGTTTCCTAGTGGAATATTGTATTAGGAGGTCGCGAAGCTAAAAAGGTTGAGAACCGCTGATATAGACTATCAATAATATGTGCGATTAGAAGTATTTTTTACGAATAGTTATTGTTTAGCGCAATTTCATGCCTTTTACGTTCTTAATACGCTTTGATCCTATCACTTGTCTGGACCAGTTGGAAAGGGGTAGGGTGAGAAAGAACGGGGTATCTGGGTGATCGCTTTTTAAATGTTTTTTTTTTTAAATAGGAACGACCTGAATTCGAACTAGTGGGGCTAAAGAGTTCTCAGGCTTCTCATGCCAACGCTGTAACCACTTTGTTCACCAAGAGTCACAGAAGATTGTATAGTTATCTATTGTTTCTGTTTCATGTTTGTGTTCACTAAACATAAGACGGCAACCTAATATAAAGGGGACTAATTCAGCTTATAACCACTTCAATCAATACTATTTCTTTCCCTTGTTTGAGATACCAAACAAAATAATTTATTACCAATAACTGTTGTTTTTTTAATGGATTCTCTTTTGTGTTGTCAGGTCAAAGAAATAACGATGCAAAAATTTTAGCTTGATCCAAGATTGGGTGTGTCCTATTTAGAGGTCGCCGCCTTAAATTAAGTTTGAAACAAGCAGTAAATAATTATACAATCATGTATTTTTTATAGCAATTAACTAGCAGAGTCGGATTGAGCCATGAGCTCAAATTCATGTCGTTCTCTCCACCCTTTTTAAAGATGCTTTTAAAAAGCGAATACTATAAAAATTTATGGATATATTTTTAAAATGTTTTTCTTTTTCTTTTCTATGTTTTTTTTTCTACATGTCTTTGTTACTAAATGTTGTTAGCTAGAAGAATGTTGGACGGATATTAAGCATCAAATTGTAGACAAAGAGGAAATTTATTGTACTGTATATTCACCACGAAAATTCTCAAATGAAATCAAATGAAAATTTGTATTACCTGTACCGTAGAGAGCCACACACATCTGGAATCTCCAATCTCGCCAGAAATAAAATAAAGTAATCCATAGTTTTCTATTTTAACCGTAAGTTTCAAGATGCCGTAAAATTCCATTCTTTTACGGCAATGTTTTGGAAGTCGAAGAGGTTGACCTACTTTCGGAGAAAAACAAATTTCCTGAAAGAAAATGCACAACAGCTCATGCAGTTACGTCCCTTCCTTCGCGACTTGTTTTTCCCATCATGACAATGGTGGGCAAGAACTAACTTTTCTCAGTCTTATGCAAGAAATGTGACTATTTCATTTGCCACCAAATACAAAATAGAGCCGTATTGCAGGAATAGCCTACATTTTTGGGGGAAGTGTCCAGAGACTCGCGCTTTCTAAATGAGTACCCTGCCTAGTATTTTTACACACCCCCCTCACTTTTTTTCTCAGTTCGATTGGCTCTATCCAGCCTTACTTCTCCCCCCCCCCCCTCTCCCCATCCACCCTTCTTTTATTTTCTCTCTCTCTCTCTCTTTCTCTCCTTATACACATTTCATTTTCTGACGCCATGTTTTCTAACAAAACAGGCCGAAGCTAGAACGCAATAAGGCCAGATTTTTATTTTTTTTTGGGGGGGGGGGGGGGGGGTCGTCTTCCGTCATTACAAGAAAAAGAAGAAAAAAAGGCGGGAAAGCTAAAAAAAATTTTTTTTTTTATATGGTTTATCATTTTCAGATAAATTGCATACTTTTTTTTATTCACCATCTCTCATTCTTTCAAAACTAACAAATTACGAGAACGCTCCTCCTCCCACACTCCTTTCCCCCCCCCCCTCCCATCACTATCGGATCAAAAAGTGAGGTTTTGGCGGGAAGAGGAAAAACGTTGATGGTAAACAAAGGGAAGACTATTAGTGTAAACAGGTCTGTATTTTGTCAGAAGTGACATGAAAAGTTCGATTCGGTTGGGGTAAGTGGCGCTCAATTACCGGCAGACGACAGTTTGGACTTTTTAGTTCGTCGTCTTCCTTTTTCTTTTTTTTTTTTTTAAATAATCTTTTCGGCTTTGAATCGTTTGGATTAAGACGCAATCGTTGTATGACATGTAATGATACCGGGTTCAGAAGTCACCCTCTCCCTCATTCTCCTCACTCCCACGCCTCTGACTTCTGTGTGCACACTTCCTCTCCCCCAAACGGAGATACAAATATTTATTCTCATACCGCCGAGACTTGATAGTCTGCGGAGCGAGAAAATATTTTTGCTTATTTCTCTGTCGCCATTTTTTTTTTTTTTTGGAAGGAACTAGAGAATATTAATAATGGAAGAGCATGAAAGGATAACGATAAAGGGTTTTGGGAACGGGGTGAGGGGGTGAGAGAGATCTTGCTGTACATGTCTGAGCCCACCAATCACTTAGCCAGGATTTCTGTCAGGAAAATCCTCCCCATGTTTTCCCTCCTTTTCTCACCTTATCCGTTTTTGTTTTTTTGTTCTTTCCAAATTCGAACACTTTACTTATTTCGCTATTAATGTTTTCATTTTTTTTTTGTCGAAACCCATGACGTAGTTAAGCACACTTTTCTATTAACAAATCTCGATAGACGAATACAAAGGATGCGCCCATGATTGGGGTTAACTCTCTGGCTTTGACAGCAACTCGTCTGTTTTTTTCCTCGATAAGACGCCCTCGCTTGCAATCAATGGCGACTCGCCTCTAAAACTAATATCTCCTATACCCAGCTACACACAGAGATGCAATTACACCTTCTGGATTTGACTATTGGCTTATCAACTAATGCACTCCCCCTAAAGCTATGGACACGTATATTTTGCCAGAACATCAACTTTAAAATCCTTACAAAGCTTTAGCCTTCTTTGTGAGTCTCTTAGAACAACATATTCAGAATGAAGAGTTGGCAAGACGACTCCAGTTACAACAAAGACAAAATCTACCAACAAGCATTTTTTAATTGTGTATATGATTAGTTTCGTTGCTTTATAAGCTGGACAACAAATGTATCAATGAGAGAAACTTTTTATATTTTCTCGGCTCAAACCAGGCGTCATAGATATCAACATTTGGTGACTATTTTTTCAAACGCTTTAGCTGGTTCTTGTATAGATTCGTCCCAGTATTTTGTGATCTACAATAAAACAAATTTCATTGAGTCAAGGCGGTCTTTGTGACGCTACATTTGATAGATAAGAAACTACGTGCTCCAAAAATATAACGAACAAAGCATGGACCTTGGCGCCAGGGTAAGTCGATTTGAGAAAATAAAAATCACGGATTAGTTTATGCGGAAACATTGAGACCTGAAATGTTTTGCAGATTGATAAAATAATTTCTTACATTGATAATATTATTAATTGCTCCCGTGGACATCATAACTAATTATGGCTAATATACAATAAAAATTTGTATTTATATATGTTACTAATGTTACAAAATAATTCTCCACCACCATTGTCAATATTGTGCATGCCTGTGCAGTCTACAGAGAAATAATATTTTAAAGAAGGGAAGAAAAATAAAGAAAGGGGGAAAATATTCAAAAAAAAAAGCCACAGAGAAATTGTCGCAGAACAGAAACTCCCGATATACTGACTCTAGCAGACAGGATTTCCACCTCGATGATGAGGAAGTAGTTTTCCAAATCTCAAGGGAGGAAATAAACAATTGTCATATGAATGGAGACAACAAAAGAAACAATATAAATGTTTAAATGCCAATGTTCACATAAGTGTGTACACACATAGATGTGTATGCACGTTTGATAGAAGTTAATATAAAGAACTGGGGTAATGTAGCAAAAGCACAAGGGAAACAACCATAAGCAAATGAGACAAAGTGGAAGAAAATGAGACTAAGATGTTTAAAATGTTTTAATATCATTTAAGTTTCTGCTTTCACTTTTTGTTTCTATTTAATTACCTATTGTTTGACATTCTCACTATATGATATTTAAGTACCTTATATTTAAAGATATTCATTATATGCTATTAGAAAAGAAAAGTAACGCCATACACAAAGCAATTTAAAACGTTAAAATATTATGACAAGTGATGTGTAATTATTTGTATTGCCATGTTTATAATTATTGTATTTTAAAATGTAACTATTTCATTTGTACGCTTTAAAATAAAATATGTTCCTTTTTGTTTAAAAATAAATGGGGAAAAAAAGCCCAATAAAGAGGCCAATAGCCCCAAAAAAGAGTCAGTTCAGAAAAAAGAGGCAAAGAAAAGAGGCGAAAGCCAAGCTAAAAAGCTGAGGTATCCTAAAAAAATAGTTTGGGCTTGCCGAGACGAAAAAAAAATTACAAGTAAAGATACATGTGTATATGTTAAGGAATGGGAGTAACACAGTTTAAAAGGAGACTAACAGAGCCCAGGCAGTCTACAGCACTAATTTGTTTATTAGTCTAGTTGTGTAACCTTTTCTCCCCGCTAAGCTAGTAGAAAAATGTAGAGAATCGGAATTCAGTGATACTGCAGAGTCTAAATTTCGTACATAAAGGTTTTGACAATAACAATGATGAAACATTTAAAGAATTACATAATTTTTATGAAAAAATAGACAAAAGCACATGTGAATGACTAAAAATGTTAGCCTACGACGTTACATAATTTGCTCTCTCAAAGACACAAAGTGATATGTCACGAGAATATCTAGTCATAAAATAAGTCATATTATAAGTATTATAAAGTAAATCTCCCCTTTCAGACCTTGCAATCTATAGGGCAGATGGTGATGTGACCCACGGTTAACGAGGATGCTATGTGGCCAGCAAAACGACCAACCCCAACCTATGTCAGATACCCATTAGAGCTGGGTGGACTCAAAGGTTCCCAAAGATCCCGAACTTAGAAATCCCCGTCTTCAACAGGATTCGAACCTGTGACCTCAGTTCTGAATCCAAGCGTTTTACCACTCAGGCAATGTCCCTCCCTGAAATATTATAGAAAGAGCAAATGTCGTGAATTTATAAATTTCACTTTATAGATATATGTTGTCTTAAATGGATGAAGGTCATTGACGGGCGCAATATCTTAGATTAATATAATCATTTAGATTGAAAACATAGTTGTGGATGGACATAATGTCGTAGATAGACATACTAGTCCATAAAGACATAATGGTTAGAACCAGCGTTATCTCTCTCTCTCTCTCTCTCTATCTCTTTCTATCTCTGTCTCTCTCTCTCTCTAATGTCTAAGTCATTGTTGTCTTAATCAGTTCCGTGTCATCCTGGAGGTTAATTTAGTGTGACAGACAACAGTGCCTCAACCCTTCCAACCCTCCTCCTCACCAACTCCTTCTTCGCCTTATTTCCTACCCTCCTTACAGTCAACTCAAAGACGTCCTCTACATTTTACAGACTCACGACCCGGCCATTATCCCTCACTGTGCTCTCCACTTTCCCCCGCCTCCTTAATTTCCGCCACGCCCCTCGTTCAATATTTCTTTTTTTATATCGTTTTTTTTTTCTACCCTCTTGTCTTTTAATTTGATTGCTGCCACGGTCACGTTGCTAGTGTAAACAAATGACGTGTCAAACATGGCGAAGGCCGCTATGTGAGATAACTTCGAAAATTGAAGAAGTTATTTCTCCCTTAAAACAAAAAAAAGGAAAAAAAAATGGAATGCGTTTAAAAAAAAAGGCTTCAACATTAACGAGATAGACAGAAGAACTGTGGGAGAATGGGAGTAGGCGTTAGATAGAAAGAAGAATGGAAAGAAACGCAAAACAGAAGAAATTAGAACAAAAAAAAAGATTTTACTGTGAGAAAATAATATGTTGATCAAGGTTGAGGAACAAGTGCGCGTAAATAAGAGGTAATTGAGGATCACGCGGTAGTGCGTAAACCAATGACTCGGAGAGGTAACTTCACCTGATTCTTACACTAACACACACACACAGAACCCCACACAAACGCTCAATCATACACACGCGTCACTCACACACTAACTGTCTAATGGAAATCTCTTGATTGTATCAAGCCTAATGTCATTAATATCTGTGACGCTCTGAAGACTTGGTAGATGAACAATAGAGGAAGTCGAAGAGTTTGAAGAGACAGAAAGGAGAGTTGGAAGAAAAAAAGAGACTTGGAAGAGACATAAAAGAAAGTTAGAAGAGACATAAATAGGAGTTGGAAGAGACACAAAAGAGAGAAGAGACATGAAAGAGAGTTAGGAGAGACATAAAAGAGCGTTGGAAAGAGATTTGGAAGAGGCATAAAAGAGAGTTGGGAAAGAGATTTGGAAGAGACATAGAATAGTTAGAAAAGGCATAATAGAGAGTTGGGAAAGAGATTTGGGAGAGACAAAAAAGAGAGTTGGAACAGATATAAAAGAGAGTTTAAAAAGAGACTAGGGAGGTTTATAGTAGACATAAAACAGAGTTATAGAGATTGTACCAGAGAGTTATGAGAGAATTTTGGTTTTTATAATCTGCATATTTTCAGGTAAAGGACATGCTTCTTTATTTCGCAATATTGTTTTTAAAAGTTCAATTTGTTTGGTTCATGGGAATAATATTCGAGATGAAATTCATTTTCAATCTCGTCCTCACACGTTTGTCCTCTTTAATGATATTCTCTTCGTTAAATTAGAAAATTGCTGAAAACTCTTCCTTAACGTCCTATATGTTCCTATTCCGAATGACCTTGTCCTCAGTAGTGGAGTGTCCTCTGTGTCTCCAAAGCGGTTACCAATGTTCCATAATCCTCGAAGTGCCAGTAGGCACTGACTAAATCAGGCAAGTCAAGAAATTAAGATTCTGAGCATTAGGTTTAGGATTAACGTTAGGTTTCGCCATGATGATTGGCACCCAATCCCTCATAGTTGTAAGACTCTCCCTTGAAAGAGGAAATAAAGAAATATGTTATAATTTCAATATTAATAAAAGACTATATAATTAGTAGGGATTAAAAGGCGCTGACGGTCTTCAATGTAATATATTATTTCGATTTTGTGACCAAAAATATTGTGTAAAACTCGTTTAAAACGTAAAAATAATGTTTTGATAATAAATCAATACTTTGTTTTTATTTTTGATACATAAAATATTCCTTCTGTTAATATTATTTAAATGCATTTTCACGGGTCTCGGAAGATGGTAGAGGCCTCCGTAAAAATCTTAAAGGGAAGAAACTCAGAAACAGAATCCAAAAGTTCTGAAGGCTTAACGCTGTCTGTCTAGCTCTCCTTTTATCTTTGGATGCCCTTCTTGTCAACCCACTGGAGAGGCATCACATTCTGGAGAAGACGCTCCATTTCTACCGTTCAGATTTAAGGTTTAACATTGAATTGAATCCAAAGCAATGAAATAAATGATGAAACTATTTCGTGATAACATAAAATGTACTGTAAGCAAATTATGATGATGAGGAATATTTAAAAAAAAAAAAAAAAAAACAAAAAAAAAAACAAGAGTAATAAATTAGTATGTTAGACAGACGGACAGACTGACAGGCTGCATGGTTAATAAAAGTCGTGGCCGCAGTTTCCCAGCCCTGGGCACTTCACTATTGCTTTTAAACACTATCCTTTTATTATCACTTTTTCATTGATACTGACGCAAATAGTAGGTCTTTTTTCAAGTGATTCCCTTCCATGGAGGATTCCTGCCCCCCTCCATCCATTTCTCTCTCATTAGACCACTAGATCCTAACGACGGCGTGAAGGGGGCGCCACATTCAGAGCTTTGTTTTGAAAGAAAACAGGGCGCACGATGAACACTGCAATCAAAAAACTTTCTCCCCAGGTTTTTTTTTTTAAACCGAGGGAAATTATGTGTGGATAAAAGGCGAGGAGGAGGGTTGATGGGCGGTGGGGGGGGGCTGACTGGCGGATGGGCTGGATTGGCTCTAGAGCCAAGCATACGTGGATGTCCACACCAGTGTGTGTGTCTGTGTGTGAAGCAGGGTGTCTTGGTTTGTCTCCAGAGATAAATGATTGGGGGGGGGGAGGAGAGAGGACGTGGTTTCCATCAGGGGCGCAATAATACGATAAGAGAGGGTTGGGTGCTTTGAGGAGGGCACGAAAGAGGGAGAATTTATTTGGATGGTGGGAGGAAAAGGAGGCGAAAAAAAAGAGGACGGACATTGGTGCTAGGATGGTTCGAATAGAGGATATTGCTGAGTGTTGGTGAATCTCATCAAACAAACAGTGCAGGTTTACCTATACGCAACACAGTATAGGCTAGGGTCCCCTGACCCCTAAATGGTTACTGTTTTTTTTTTCATTTTGAAGAAAGAAGAAAAAGTTGCCTTCTATTGATTATAAAGGGGCCCCCATTATCTATGATAGTAGTAATTAAATAAAGTTCCCCTTTACGATCTACAGGGCAGATGATGTAAAGGTCAAAAGGTAATCTGTTTCTGTCGCGCATGGTTAACGAGGGCGTCATGTGGCCAGCAGAACGGCCGAGAGCCTTCATTTTTCACCAACTAATGTCAGGTACTCATTAGATCTGGGTGGCCTAAGAAGCGCCCTAAAGAGTCCGAAATTCAAAATTCAAGTCTTAAATCAAGATTTGAACCCGAGTTCATCGGTTCGGAAGCCAAGCGCTTTACCAGCCAGCCACTTCGCCACAACATTATGATGCAAAAGTGGCTAATTTGAGATACTCTCCAGAGATGCTGGAGATCGATAGGTCATACCCTTCACGAGTTTGCATACAACATAACTAGGCAAGCCCTAACCTGGAACCCCCAAGGAAAGAGGAAGAGGGGACAGCCCAAGAATACATGGCGCCGCAATTTGAAAGCAGATGCCAAGCAGATGGGCAAGACGTGGGGACAGTTGAAGAGACTCGCCCAGAACCGAGATGTCTGGAGGAAGCTGGTTGGTCACCTATGTCCCAGAAAGGATCACAGGCAGAGTTGAGATAAAGAGAAAGAAAAGGAAACCAAGCTGCCTCGAAGCAAAAACCCAAACATCGGAAAATCTTCGGGAGTCATCCTTCATTTAAAAAACCAGAAGTCAGTGACTCTCTAAGTAGTCTGCAGCCACAGAGCTTCACTCTGGCAGAACATGCGATCTAGCTGATACCAAATTTACCCACGGAGTGTCGAGATTAAGAGAATCTTTTTCACCATAAGTCCATCAAACAAATACTCGTGGCACTGACATGACTGTGATGAAACTCTTCCGAGATCCAGCGCACTCCAAGGGCCGCTTCTTCAAGCACTCCAAGGGCCTCTTCTTCCCGTCGCCTGATGGAGGTTTTGGCTAGGATGTGATAATCTTCAATTGTGAAGAAATATTCGAAACGAAATAGTTGACAACAGCATGGGACTGAGGAGCGCAGTTATGAAATAGTCAACACTGATGCCCTAACGCATGTGTCATAGAGAAGAAGAATGAGAGCTATCTAACGTCATAATAATCACTAATTATCAACGGGCTATCAAACTCGATATTAAGTCTTGTAATTTAACTCACTACATCTAGGCGACTTGCGCTTCCTAAGAGCTGGGGAAAGTAAAGGCGGTGGGTCGTTGTGCTGGCCACACGACACCCTGCTCGTTAACCGTTGACCTTAAGAAATAGATGACCTTAATATCATATGCCCCATAGATAGCGAGGTCTGAACGGGGAACTTTACTTATAACGAAGCAGCCTAGCAGCAGCAGATCAGTTACATTGGAGTCTAGGAATTTTGAATTGTTTGTTTGGTGGTATCGAAGCCATGTGTAGGAAATGTTTCTGTCCCCAAGGCTGAAAAAAAAAAGACTACGCCTCTGGTTTAAATCTTAATATTGAAAAGATGCAAAGACGCACATTTTCTGGAGAGGCTGGGGAGACAACTCCCCTCTTGACCTACTTACTGACGCAGAGATAAAATGAACAACACTAACTATGCCATATACAATGACATAATAACATTTCTTTTTTCTATGTGAACAACCTGGCTGTCACGAGGAATGGCGGAAAATAAAAACAACCGATGACACACGATTATCAGATGTCACATCGTAATTGACATTGTCATTAGCGGCGCCCTTCTAGACATGACCGCGTGAGCCAGTCCGCCCCTGGGGTATTACTCGAGCAATACCTGTAACGTGGAGTGTCGTCAGAGGCCAATCAGAAAGTGTGCCGTCTTTTAAGTTAGTGTCATTAATTTGATTTTACTCGGGAAGGTCAGGTCTTCAAGAGTGATGTCCACTTTGTGTCCGCCAAGAGCAGCGGTGTAGCTGTGATATCTACAGCTTAGTACTTTATAAGCACTACGTAGACTGACTCACTTATCAATGGGTATGGGCTTAATAGTCTAAGTAAATATTTAAAATGTATAATCCTTATGAAGATCCTAAAAGATTCTCACCCCTCTCTCCCATCCACAATAGATGGTGGCCTGATCTTGTGGTATGTTCTTAGGACTGTCGACACGATGACTGGCGTTCTGCTGTCTTGCAATATCCTTTCTGAATGAAATATAAACGTAGTATATTTTCAAAAAAAAAAAAACATGAAAAGGGAGGGGGGGGGGGAACCAAAAATAACCTGCTAGACTAACAAATGTAGTTTTGTGGTTATAGATCCAAATGAGAAGTTTCACAGGTCTGAATGGAGTGGTTCGTACGTGAGCCGTGTCCAGAACTATAAGATAAGTTAAAAGATCTAAAAAAAAAACGGCAGCTAAATTAATTGTTTGGTAGACTGGGACGGGTCCTGTAGGATTGTTCTTTCATTTCAACAATGTGTGATGATCTCAAACGCAATCAGTATTCCACAGCGAAATTATCGAAAGTTTAACCAGATCCTATATATATATATATATACAGAGAGAGAGAGAGAGATGGATAGATAGATAGAGCAAGAGATAGATAGATAGATAGATAGATAGATAGATAGATAGATAGATAGATAGATAGATAGATAGATAGTAGATAGATCGATAGATAGATAGATAGATAGATAGATAGATAGATAGATAGATAGATAGATAGATGGATAGATAGATAGATAGATAGATAGAGAGAGAGAGAGAGAGAGATGGAAATATAGATTGATAGATAGATAGATAGATAGATAGATAGATAGATAGTAGATAGATCGATAGATAGATAGATAGATAGATAGATAGATAGATAGATAGATAGATAGATAGATAGATAGATAGATAGATAGATATAGAGAGACATATGGATAGATAGATAGATAGATAGATAGATAGAAAGATAGATAGATAGATAGATAGATAGATAGATAGATAGATAGATAGATAGATAGATAGATAGATAGATAGATAGATAGATAGATAGATAGATAGATAAATATAGAGAGAGATGGATAGAGAGAGAGAGAGAGAGAGATGGATAGATAGATAGATAGATAGATAGATAGATAGATAGATAGATAGATAGATAGAGAGAGAGAGAGAGAGAGAGATAGATAGATGGATAGATAGATAGATAGATAGATAGATAGATAGATAGATAGATAGATAGATAGATAGATAGATGATAAATAGATAGATAGAACAACTTTATATTTAGTAAAGCCTAAATAGTTATCCTCCCATTCAAAATCATCGGTTTATTGTTTATTTGTGATTAAAATTTTGGATAAGGTCAATGACATAAGAATGGGGCCAAACTAAATTTTATTTCACATTCGCTCTATAATGAGAGATTTTATACGCCTCCATCCCAAAAGTCCCCACCCTCCCATGTTTCAAAAGCACTAGATCAAACAGTTCGATTAGTGAGAAGAATTGATTCGTTTGTGTGTGAGTTTCATCAAAATCTTTTTTTACTCTAACTACGGTCTGGCGCCCATCAGAAAGAGGCCATATACCACTTCCGCCATGGAGCCGTCTGCTTAGAACGCATGCGCAAACTCGAAACCTGGGCATTATAATCATTCAATTTTCTACACAGTAACGGATACAGCAAAGAGAAGGGGAAAAGAGAGAGAGAGAGAGAGAGAGAGATAAAGTAAAATGGAGAGAAAGGAAGAGAGACAAAAAGAGAGAGGTCGGGGACAGAGATAGGAGTAATAAAGGGGAGGTAATAATGTATTTTGGTTTAAAATAATTTCATCCCGCGTTGTTTTCAAAAGGGCTCTCTCCTGTCCATTTTCGGTCCAACGCCGTTTCCGGTCAAAGTTTTTAAAAGTTGTATGAGCTGTGGTAGTCGCCACGAGTGTCCACTACCGTGTCCACGCGCTTATCAAATCGAATCACAGGGAAGCGTATATCAAATTAATTTCGGCCAGGGTCCGGCGAGCGACTTGACCAAACACCCAGCTGCAGCCTCAGCGCCCTCGTGAAATATTGAGACCATGCCGTTAGCTGACGAAATCAAAAAACGCTTGACCAATCAATGGTAGGGAGGACAAAGTGGGGGTGGGGGGGGGGGGGCATGGTAGAAGTTGACCATTAGTAGTAGTGAAAGATCCGTTTGTGAACGCGTTCGGAAAGAGGTGTGTACATGAGAAAGATGAAAGAGAGATGGAAAGACTCACAGTTTAGGAAGAGAAGAAATATGAAGATATATTTTCAACACATAATGCCTCTGAGTGCATAAGACCAACACCAAAGTGACCAACTAGTAATGGAGATTTTCATTTCTGGAGGCTAGTCCATCAGAAGTAAGCTTTTTTTTTTGTGTGTGTCAGGTGTCCAGAAATGTGAAGTAATTAATGAGTATTTAAAAAAAACAAAATAGGAGGCGCGGTGGCTGAGTGGTACAACGCTTGGCTTATGGCGCCTCTAAGTCCACCCAGCTCTAATGGGTACTTGACGACATTAGTTGGGGAAAAGTGAAGGTGGGTTGGTCGTTGTGCTTGCCACATGATAATTTCGTCAAACGTAGGCCACAGAAATAGTTGACATCATCTTCCCTATAGATAGCAAAGTCTTTTTTTTTTACTTAAATTTACCAGTCTTTGCATTTATTTGCACTCAACAGACAATGCATCCATTCGTTGTACATGGTAAGCATCCTATACTGATCACTCTAGCCATAGTGTAATGTACTAGTTTAGAGAGTTGGTTAGTATGTTAGATAAATATATTGTGTATTGTTTTTAGCGAGGGGGTAAAAGTAATGACGTAGTAGACTTAGGCGAAGAAGAGACCAACATGGCGTTATGTTAGAAGTAGGTTGTGTTTTGAATAGTAGTTGAATAGTAATTAGATATAGCGACGTTTTAGGAAGACTGGACGGATTTCCCAGTGGTTAATAAAGTATCATTTTATAGAACTGAATGTTGTTATCAACTATATTCAACTTGTAATGTTCTGTGGCTAATGTTAAGTAATAAAAGATACATAGTCGAAGTCAGATTAGATTAGCCCATAACTATAGTCAGGCAGCTTAAAAACAGAACCTCGCAAAGTTTTAGGATTCAGGGCATTACCTTCAACGGTCCTGTGTTAAATATAGTAACAGTCTAACCCTAACCCTAACCCTAACCCCTAACCCTAACCCTAACAGTAATCAAAATGTTAATGTACATGTTGTATCGATAGTGTTGCAAATGATATCTTTTAGCGCTTAGTGTCTGATGTCTTCAAGAACTTTAACTTTTCGTCTATTTAATGGTGGGCCTAGTTCTTACATTTACAATTACTACTAGATTCGGGGCGCGGCGGCTGAATGGTTAAGCGTTTAGCTTCCGAACCTGCAGTCATGGGTTCGAATCTCGGTGAAGACTGTGATTTTGAATTTCGGGATTTTAGGGCGCCCCTGAGTTCTTCCAACTCTAAAGGATACCTGACTTAAGTTGGGGAAAATAAAGGCGGTTGGTCATTGTGCTGGTCACATGACAGTCTGCTCGTTAACCATTCACCAAAGAAACAGATGACCTTAACATCATCTGCCCCATAGATAGCGAGGTCTGAACGGGGAACTTTACTTTTTTGTAGAATCGGCCACTAGTGACACATCTTAAAATCGAAAGCGCTTTTAAAATCTGATTTTTTATGTCAAAAGCTGTTCTTTACCCATCTAACAACGGACATACAGGGGCCGCCCACGAGCTACAAACTCCATAGGTTATCTTTTTTTTTTTTAGGGCAAAATGTTATCTCATTTCAGGTGATGGCGTGCAATGATACATTAGTAATAAGACTGACCTTTAGGGTCAATTAGAGATACAATTGACCTTTCCTATATTAAGGGGGGAAGTTGCAATTACAAACGACATCATTATCATAAACAGGCGCCATAGAGTCCGAATTCCAAATATCCAAACAGAAAAAAAAAATCGTCAAAATAAATTTAGAAAAGAGGAAGATGGAAGAATGAGGATTGAAAGAAATAGAAACCAAAAGGGATGGGATGGGAAGAGGGGACAGTTGGGGGGGGGGGTGCTACTCTGTGGAGACACATCATTCTGACGTCACAATGTCTGACAAGGTCAAGGATGATCAGATAGGATTTTCTGGTATTTTATGAATGAATAAGTTACGTCTGACAGCTAAGACAAGAGGTCAAAGTGGCACGGCAAACATTGGGAATGTTAAAGCAGGAGGGGGGGGGGGTGAGGGGGAGGCGTGGTTAGATTAGGATGTTGGGAGGTCCAGAAAGAGACCATGATGCGCCTCTTTCTTGTTCCATCCAACTGAACTTAGCGATGCATTTGTTTTTAGCGGCCCCAGAAAAGGGAATAGCCGCTATTAGTTTTGTTTGGTCTGTCTGTCCGTCCGTCCGTCCCGTTTAGATCACAGAAACTAGAAAAGATATTGAAAAATAATATAATAATATTTTAGACCTTTTAAAGTTTTGATGCACGGTAAATATGCGAGCAGTTGTTTTTTTTTTTTCATAATAATACCTCATCTTTAAAATTATACACTATTAATAGTAAACATTTGTACAAATGCTCACTCTTCTCTATTGCTATTAGAGCATGGAATGGGTTGCCTGAGCCAGCCAGGAAAACCAGTGACTTGGCAGAATTTAATTCATTGGTTAATATACATGAGTAGATGCATGACGCGTAGGACGTTATCATCTTTTTTTTTTTTTTTTTTTGAAGTAACGTCTGTATTAGAAAAGATAAGAAGATATGGTGGCTGAGCGGTAAATCACTTGAACTCCGAACCGTGGGTCCCGGGTTCGAATCCTGGTGAAGACTGGGATTTTTTTTATTTCGGGATCCTTGGGGGCCTCTGAGTTCACCCAGCTCTAATGGGTACCTAACATTATTTGGGAAAAAGTAAAGGCGGTTGATCGTTGTGCTGGATACATGACACCCTCGTAGACCATAGGTCATAGAAACAGATGACCTTTGCATCATCTGCCCATAGACCACAAAGAACCAGTGATTTAGTGACACCAAAGGGAAACACTTCTTTCTGTAGAGAATAAGAGACTGGCCCTTTAGAACACGATCAATGAGATCATCATTAAAGAACATCAGATAAGCGAGGCTCATTAACTCTTTCTCTCCGTAATTATTTTTCCACGTTTTGTTAGGATTTCTTCATTTTGCTCATTACTATTTCACTAACCTGTTAGGATTGAGGTTTAATAGCTTTGTTGTTTGTTATCAGAAAATGTTGTATTTCGTATAGAATTAAAGGGAAATGCATGCTCTTTTTACATAGTTCAAAGTCAAGTTTAAAAAATTAAACATCAATTTTATTTAATGAGGTCAAAATCAACGATGGTATCGTCGATTAGGAGGGAAAGAGTTAAACCATAACTTCCCAATCATTAGTTTATTGAATAAATATGAATATTAACAATGTAATAATAAGAAGATTGATATACGCTCATACCTACGTATTACGTGGTATTATGTCAGTATGATATTGGCCATACTTCCAATGCGTACAGGTGTCATCTTTTTCTAATGTCAGATAAAGAGTTGGAGTTGTTGATAGTTTTTTTAGCTTATAGCTTCTAATATTCTTGCTGAAATTATTGAAAACTGCCATAGTGGGCCTTTTTAGGGGGCCGATTGTGAGTTTGTGTTTCCACACAAATCATCTGCATGACCTTGTTTTTGTTTTTTTAATATATATATATTTTTTTTTAATTAATGAAAATCCCGGGAGGGTGTCTGAGAGAAAGATAGATAACAAGAAAAAATGTACCTACCTTATCTTTTCTTATTTGTTTGGTCTACACCTATGCTTTGGCGACAAGGTTAATTAGGTGTATCATTGTCTCTATGCTTGTTCTTAAAAACGTCGGCGTGCAGATTAAAACACATGGAAACTACTTACCTCGTAATTACCTTCAGGTCCCCCTTTTGGTTACGCCTATGCTTTGGCGACACTGTTCCAAGGTAATTTTTCACTTTTTTTTTTTTGCGTGACTTAATCTGATCGTCCTGAGAGGTAGAGGGTTTGAATAATGAATTCCCTGGCCCGTAATGTTTACAATACATTAGGACGTGAAGGCACCCATTATCTGACCGGTGGAAACAGCGCCCCGTTTGGAAAGTGTGCATGCCCCACTCTCCTCTCCGCCCCTTTGCCTTACTAGCGAATTATCGCTCCATGACGGTCGTGGACTTTCATTGTGAAGGAAGTTAGAACCAGAAACCTAGCGAAAGTCTGGAGCGTCGAAAACAATAATATTATCACGGATAAACAATATCCGGTTTGTAAGGTAGGATGGGACAAGACAAGGGAGATAACATTGTACGATTGAGACAGAGAGAGAGAGAGAGAGAAAGGGAGGGGGGTTGGAAAATATAAGGTATCTAACTAGAGTCAAATTAACTATTGCTAAACTGAAAAGTTAAAGACAGACAACTCTAGACAGGAAGATGGTGTTTATATAGCAGACGAGATCGAAAGCCCGAATGGCGGGAATTCAGGCGAAATGTTTACGTTTTTTATTAGGCTACGCTTTCCACAGGAGAGTAACAATGGCGAATGCAAGGAAAGGGGAATAAGAGGATGTTGGCGGCCTAAACAAAAGGAGGGGGGGGGGGGGTTCACAGCAGAAGAATTGCACCTGATTTTACTATTTCTATGTACCGTCCATGTTAGTTGTGTTAGCATTGTTGACATTCGAGTCGTCGGAATGAGAGAAAATGGAAAGATACGTATTAAATGCAAACTCCGATTGTTTTTGAAATTTAAATATTGGCATATTTCAATTCTGCGTAAAAAGTTGTAAAATTTAACATTGTATTTTTACAATACCTCTATTAAAGTCAGAACTTCATGGAACCTGGATTCAGGAACCTGGACAACTGATTTCAAAAGCGACCCTCCTATTTTCCTAGAAATTTGACAGTAGATTATATCGCCGAGAAGAGAATTACTAGCTCGTTGGCCACATGGGGAAAAATTCTTGCTTGACCGTTAAAATTTTTCAAATTAAAAAAATGTAACTATGGCTAGAGACTAAATCTAGGTCTAGATACAACATCGGTTTTGAAAGAATCATCACATTCTTAAAAGGACTAATCCTGTTCTGGTATCTCTGAATGTAAGGCTTTATTGATTTCAGAGTTTACAAAATTTGATGTTCAAGAAATTTAGTGGGTCGTTTTATACGTCTAGATCGAAAGACTTATCATTGGAATTATTCAAGAATGAAAAAAGAAACATGGCGTAGTCAGCCGTAGGGTACCGAATACCCTTAGCGATAACTGAGCTCATTTAAAGTCGCTTCAAGTTCTTTGAAAGAATATCCAAGCTTTACTAATATTCTAATACTTTTTATTACGTAAATATAATATATAAAAAAGAAGAAGAGGCAGACATTAGAAAAAAATTATAAAAAGGAGCGAGGATTAACATTTTCACTCTAGCGCCCTCTTCCCTTTCCTGACGAAAACATGACGTTTTAAAACAGAATAGTCAAATATGGCGACAGAGTTTATGTAATTGCACATGAATTTATCTTAGTTATTTTAAGAACGACTTTGTTTTGGAAAATTTAGAATTCATATGAAATTTTTTATTATAACAGTAACAATTGAGATGAGTTCTGAACCCAAATATTATTTTCCTTGACACCATTTTCTAACCTTTACTCATACTGATATTTTTCTATTGTAGAAACAATTTTGAGACTATAACTCAAAATATATACTTGAATCCTAAAAATGAAAAATATTTAGAATAAAATCTAAGTGGCCCACTTGATTTCTCCTTCCACTTCCGCATTTATTTGTTTAGAGCTTTGAATTAGAGTTATGTAACAAAACAAAGCTACAAACATGTCTAGTAAACAAAATATTATTTAAGAATTTTTTTTTTTCAGCGGTGATCCTCAAAGTCTTAATCGAAATATGTCTTATCTTTTCAAGGAAAAAATCGTTGTATTTGCAATGTAGTAAGGGCCTATAAATTCATATTGGAATATTTTTCAAGTAAAACATTATTCAAACGGTCCTTTTTGAATAGGATGAATAATGATCTGTAGATCATTGTCATTGTTTTTTTGTCAGGAGAATGCATTTCTGCAGTAAAGAATGCAAGAAAACGCTTTTGGCTTCGCCCTGGATCCCACTAGGGAAGCTTACAGAGCTACCCCAGATCCCCTAGCTGTGAAGTAAAAGACCAAAACATGGCTGTATTTTTTTTTTTACCGAAGGTTGAGAAACACTGCTTTTAATTTATTATAATATATATATATATACATATGCTGTACGCGCGTTTATGCTTAGGGTTAGGGATTACTGGGATGTTAGGGTTAGGGTTTGGAAAATAATTGCCCCCCCCCCTCGAAAGTTCTGGATCCGCTAGTGGTTTAAACCAAATATTTTTGTAATTAATTATTTCTGGTATCTCATTATATGTTAAGTGCTATAATGGAAGTACTTTTAACTCTTTCTCTCCTAATCAACGATACCATCTTTGATTTTGACCTCATTAAATAAAATTAATGTTTATTTTTAAAAATTGACTTTGAATTATATAAAAAGAGCATGCATTTCCCTTTAATTCTATACCAAATACAACATTTTCTGATAACAAACAACAAAGCTATTGAAGCCCAATCATAACAGGGGGAATGAAATAGTAATGAGCAAATGAAGAATTCCTTCGAAACGTGGAAAAATAATTACGGAGAGAAAGAGTTAAACGTTTTGCATGCTTGTATTTAGATGCTTAGAAAAACGTATATTTACTAAATTAAACATCATCCCCTACTAAATGCGGATCCAGATCTGGCCAATCATATGCTTCCTTCTTACAGTGAATACTAGAAATAGTCTCACCCCCCTTTGTTTTCATTTTGAATGGACTGACCTAGATATCTATCAAGATCAATTCTCTAATTTGTATAATACGAAAGTTTACTACTATCTCTATCTAGTTCAAATCGTATATGGATGATCTAAATATATGCAAAGTTTTTGTCTCTAGGAGAAAATAATAAGATTTACTTCGCGACCCCATTGCCAACATATTGAGAAAAGCTGGCCTAATGGATATATTGAATGAAACAGTTGTATCCAGTAGTATCCAGTTGTATCCACATAGCATCAGTCCATGGACGTGGATAACTAACAAGCAAAAGAAAAGAAAAATATCCAATTAAATCATTGTCATTTAAGCTTATGGATAAGCCAGCCCAATGAAATGATTAATACCATTTTACCAATGGAAGTCGCTGACATAAAATTTGACGAACGGGTCTAAACCAATGAAAACACAAGGAATTTGACCAAAGGAAGTCGTTGACAAATAAATATGCTAATGACCTAGTCGATAGTGACGCCATCCAAGGGAAATGACTGTTAGATAAACCAACCAGTAGATCTCGATCACGTTGACGTACGAAGTCGACGGATGAATGCGCTAATCTCTGCCCGTCGTAGACAAAAAGTTTATAAAGATAAAAATCTGGCAAAAGAATCATCCCCGCAGGTGAGAATTTGTTTACAATATGGCGGCCGGCTAAGTTACACCTTTTTGCCCCGGTCACGTGATACAGCGGGCAGGTCGCGAGGGGTTGAGCAGTTATTGTCGCGGATTGTTTATCCATATTATCCTGCCAGTTCTGCTTGGTGCAACTGGATACTATGTTGGCAGATGATAAGTTTCAGGGTGATAAAAGGTGGGAGGCTGGGTTTAGCGCTGGCAGGTAGGGGTGGGGGAGGACGCGTATAGGTATTTAGTTGCAAGTAATTTGTAATCTTTAACTGATGAACAGCTTACACCTGTTACTCAATAAGTCTGACATTCTCTTTTTTTCTCTATTTATAATTTTTTTTCAACACACACGCGCGCACAGCACGCACACTTTCTATTTCACGAGTTGTGTTTTTTTTTGTGACCCCCTTAAATGTTTCAAAAGTTCTCGCACATAATTCATAAAATTGATCCAAATTGGAGCTACGGTCGACTTAGGCATTCCACCGTGACGATCGTCTGATGCTCTTTGAGAAATGACGAAGTCAAGGGCGTATCCAGTCTTCTCCTCTCTCTCTCTCTCTCTCTATGTCTCTCTCTCTCTCTCTCTGAAGCCTTGTAGAGCAGTCAACATAAGCCTTTGCTTTTTATCGTGTAGTTTATCTTCATGAATTTTCCTTTGCCAATGCCGAGTACTTAATAAGGGAGTCTGTGAGACTTCTTCTTCTAGACAGCTTTTCGCTGCTGAGCTGTGAGCTCTTTTGCAGACTGTGCCAAAGCAAAATAGTGTGCTGTTCTCTTCAGTTGTTCAGCACTGCCGTACAGGGTGTTGGTAATGTTGGGCTATAGTGGTAGTGGGTCTACCTAAGGTGGATTAGGAAGGGGCATTTAAAAAGGACATAGTTTACGGTCTCGAAATACTTGGCTTTATCCGGGAGGTGGGGATCGCTTCTAAAATTCTAAATAGTGATCGGACAAAGTACCTGTAAATATATGCATATGTACAACAGATTGTTATTATATTATAAAAATTCTTACTATTTGAGTTTTGAGTAGACCTTATTTTTATTACATTAGTTTGGCTTGGGCTGTAAAGAGGAAGTAACCCTTGATGGATTAAAGGCACGACATGGCCTAAATTGTAATAGTGTGCAACAAACCCAAATGGCAAATATCATATATGATTTAAAAAATGTTACTACATTTATACTAGTCTACAATGGCGGCGCCATTCCATCTTTACAATAGAAAGTTGAGTAACATTATCAAAGTTAGTTCAAAAATAGGTAGAAGTCACTGATCATAATCATGCAGAGCGGGAAAAAAAAAAGAAAAAAAGATGTGAAGAGGAAGTAAGAGAGTTAAAATCTTGGGAAGGGAGAGAAAGTGTGTGTGTGTGTGTGTGTGGATAAATGTGGGATTGTGTGTGAGTGTCGGAGTGTATTCCAGCAGACACAGAGCATGTCAGGTGTATACGTCAGCTGTTGCTGTCATTCTGGTGTCACTCAGTGACAGGGCGCTGGGAGAGAGGAGCAAAGCTAAGGGGGAAGGGGCAGGCGCCCTGAAGATTGATCCGGTCAGATCAGTCAAAAGTGTAGTCGATCGTAGTGGACACGCTTTCAATTTTGTTTTTCTGTCTTCAGGATAATGCTGCCAAAATAAAAAAAAACCCAGTGACTATGTGTGTGGATGTCCAGTGACTATGTGTGTGGATGTCCAGTGACTATGTGTGTGGTTGTCCAGTGACTATGTGTGTGGATGGTTAAGAGACTTAGAAGTAGTAGATAAAGTGATTATGACTGTATTAAGCAAGAATTGATCGAGCTAAAAACGAAGGTCCAGTTCGACTGCAAGGCCGGGCAGTGACTACATGTATTACAAGGATAAGCGACTGCTCACTTCAATATCTGATACGCATGTCCGCGTCTCCCCCACCGCCACTTACACACATGCTCGTCAAATCACGTGTCAGGTGACGAAGTCACGTGACGCGAGAGGCTGTCATTTCTGTGAGTGACATGGACTTGTTGTCCGGCCTGACACTGACAACCTTACAGAAAGCAATGGACATAATATTTAACTTGAAATTGTAATAGAATAGATTGTATGAGGCATTATCTTCCCCTCACGCAGGCCAATCACACACACACACACACACACAAGAAAGAGACGCAGAGAAACATTGGAAGAGAGACAAAGACGGACAGACAGAGAGAGACGCAGAGAGAGGCAGATAGACAGGGATCGACAGACAGAGAATCTGAGAGAAAGACAGGAGGCAGAGAGACAGACAGAGAGATAGTGAGACAGAGAGATAGAGAAAGACAGACAGAGAAAAAGAGAGAGAGAGGGGCAGAGAGACTGAGATAGAGACAGAAAGACAGAGAAAAAGATAGAGAGGAAGAGAGAGAGAGAGAGACAGATAGGCAGACAGACAGAGATACAGAGAGAGAAATACATAGGGACAGACAGAGAGAGACAGAGAGAAACAGAGGGACAGAGAGACAAAGAGAGAGACACAGAGAGATACCGAGAGACAGAAAGAGACAAAGAGAGACAGACAGAGAGAAAGACAGAGAGAGACAGAGAGATAGAGAGAGAAACAGAGAAAGATAGACACAGAGAGAGACAGACAGACAGAGAAAAGAAGATAGTATTCCAATAACTTTACTTATTCTTCATGGGTTGAACAATGTAAGCAAACACTGGGTGGACACCGCACACTAGATATCTATGTGCAAACAATAGCAGATTATCGCTATAAATGTTTCACTTAAATTAACATATCACTGTTATTTACAGCGGTTTCACTTCAAGTCAAATGTAATTAATGCTTCAACAAAATATACATTTTGTATATGTTTCATTAAAATCAAAACATCAATGCGGTCTCACTAAATTAAAGTTGTTTTTTTTCTAAAAAAAAAAAAAGTTTTAAAAAATTATTTAAAAAAAAAAACAATATATGGGGGAAAAAAATGCCTATTTACTGCCTTTCTATCAATGCTGCAATATTTATTTCACTTTTTATATAGAACAAAATTAATAAATTATTAGTAAATAATTAACTAACTGGTTTATTTTTATTGATTCATGTTTGTGCAAAGTGTCAACTTGATCCGAGACTGGGAAGTGGGAGAAACAACGTGTAAAAGAATTCTGACAGACAAACAGACAGACAGACAGACAGACTTCAACCATTCTTGGCTCTTTAAGATTCAGGGTTCATTGTTCACTATCTTGTTATAAAGTTTACAATCTTTAACAACTTTTCTTTTTAAATTTCAACTTACCTAAAGGAAATAGTGTGGACTGGCCAATGACAAAATGTTAAAATATATTTCACAACAACCTGACAGCGAAAAACACAACTTTAAAACTCTAAATGTTGTGTGTAATATTTTGTTTTGATGGGTTACGGTCTTAAAATAAATGTATATAGATCTAGATTTCCATGTGTACAATCTGTGCACTGCCCAGTTTGGGTGCCCTTAACGCGTGCTCCATGTGCAGCCAGATAACGGAGGTTCGTAACTATGTGGTTCAATGTATTGACTGTGTAGCATGAATGAAATTTCTTTGGTGGGGTTGGGGAGGGGATAGGGGGTGCCTGGGAAGGGCAAATGGAGAAGGTCATTTCTGGAAATGGGGTAACACAAAACCAGAAAATCAAAATGTGTGAAAGTTTTGTCTCGGCATCACATTCCCCTAGTCAGCATGTTATGTATGTACTAATGACTTTACCAGACTAGCTCAGTGTCCTTATACACTCCAGACTCTTTTTTTTTTCTTGTTCATTCTATCCAGCGTTAGCTCTTTTAAACTCTTCTGTCTTATCTCTCACATGCAAGCAAACTCTCTCCCTGTCTCTCTCTGTCTCTCCGTCTCCCTCTCTCTCTCTCTATCTCTGTGTGTATCTCTCTCTCTCTCTCTCTCTCTATCTCTCTCTATGTGTCTCACTTTCTTTCTCGCTCTCTCTCTCTATTTGTGTGTGTGTGTCTCTCTCTATTTCTTTCTCTCTCAGTCTCTCTCAGTCTCTCTCTTTCTTTGTGATTCACTCTCTTTCTCTCTTTCTCTCTCTCTCTGTCTCTCTCTATCTCTGTATGTGTCTCTCTCTTTCTCTCTCTCTCTATCTCTGTGTGTGTCTCTCTCTTTCTCTCTCTCTCTGTCTCTCTCTATCTCTGTGTGTGTCTCTCTCTTTCTCTCTCTGTTTCTCTCTGTCTTTCTCTATGTGTCTCTATTCTCTCTCTATCCTGTCTCTCTCTTTCTCTCTTTCTATTTCTCTCTCTCTTTCTCTCTCTCTATTTGTCTCTCTCTTTCTCTTTCTATCTCTCTCCATGTCTCTCTCTTTCTCTCTCTCTCTCTTTCTATTGTCTATCTCTATCTGTGTGTGTCTCTCTCTTTCTCTCTGTGTCTCTCTCTCTCTTTCTTTCTCTCTCTGTCTGGCTCACAAATTAAAAACTGCGTGATGTGAGTGTGGGGCTGAGTTCATCCATAGCCCTCAAACCCGAACCATGTCCCAAGACACGACTAAACGATGGCTAGTAAAACCTAGACTCCATCATTTGCGGTGCGGTGTAAGCCTTACAATACAAAACGTTTAAACTTTCAATACATCTTCAAATGTGTATTTCTAGTCACTAAAGTAGAGCAGCAAAAAGTAAAGACTAATAAAGGTGAAATAGATAAATAGCTAGGTAGAGAGAGAGAGAGAAAGAGAGATGAGATAGATAGACAGACAGACAGACAGATAGATAGATAGACAGACAGACAGAGAGACAGATAGATAGATAAATAGATAGATAGATAGATAGACAGACAGACAGACGGACGGACGGACGGACGGACGGACAGACAGATCGATAGACAGACAGACAGATAGATAGACAGACAGACAGACAGACAGATAGATAGACAGACAGACAGACAGACAGACAGATAGATAGATAGATAGATAGATAGATAGATAGATCTAGATAGATAGGTAGATAGATAACAAATAGATAGTTAGATAGATAGATAGATAGATAGATAGATAGATAGATAGATAGATAGATAGATAGTTTGCTCAGAACGCCCCACACCCACACATAAGGACCACAACATGCCACCACCGCTGCTTCTATAGGGCATTTCCTCTCAGCTCTGACACCCACGAGCACGCGCGGGAAAGCGCGAGATGTCACGACGGCGGAATGAGGAAATAGGAAACAACCGTAAAAACATGGCGGACGACCGGTCGAGCGGGCAATATGGTTCCGGTTGTCATTGCGGAGTTAAATTAGGATCAAACCTGGCATATTGAACATCACATGGGGAGGGGGTGGAAAATGTGGTAGGTAAGAACAAATAGAACATGTAGATGTTCAGCGTTTAAATCAATAGCGTCTAGAACATTCGTCCAGGTAACCCCCCCCCCCCCAAAAAAAAATTGTTTCAAGGTCGTAAACAAGTTTAGAGGTCGTCATAAGGTTAAAGTTTCGATGCACTTTTAAGGGTTGGTTTGATATGTTTCTTTGTATTAGTGTTTAACATAGATGACATTGAGATTGCTCTCCTAAAACTGACATCAGATGCTGCGTGTGTGAATGTTGTTCCTATTTTATTCTATATATTGATTGTTACAGTAGTTACGCTGAGGTGTTCAATTGTAGTCAAACTCATTTCACATCTGATTTGACCAATAAAAAATTATCTTATCTTTAAAAAAAACAATAATGGAAAAAAACAGAAGCGTAGTATGGTTGGGGGAGAATTTTCAGACCAAGAGTACCACCAAACACGCTGAAATGCTAAACAGACTCTTAGTGCGTATCTAAGTATCATTCATTTGTTTCAGCACATGGCTTCACATTTATCTTTGTACAATAGTAGATAAAACACAAGCTCAATATACAACCTTGTGAAATCAGAAGTATGTGAAATTTACTTTAAACAGAAAGGACATTCCCTCCCTCCCGTACCACACCGCCCCCCCCCCTCCTTATACCTTCATTATACCGGAAATTAATGTTCAATTAAATAGGACTAATGAGGCCAATAAACATTTCGCTCCCCCCCCCCCCTTTCTTTCTGTTTTCACTTCTATTTCACTTCCTTTAAATAAACATGCTCCATGACGTCATCAAATCGTGCGTAAAAATTACCTCCCCCGAGCGAGCTGACTTGCGTGTGTGTGTGTGTGTGTTTGCGTGTGTTTGTGTGCGTGCCTGTGTGTGTGTGTGTGTCTCAACTCATCTTCTCTTTTAACTTGAATTGAGGGGGAAATGCAGGTGCACGCTAGCGATACAACTTCAGGGGCAGAAACAAAAGAAAAACAAATATAAAAGAGAGAGAGAGAGAGACAGAAAGAGAGAGAGAGAGACAGAAACTTTGTTTAAAAAGAAATAACTTTTTTGTCCACTAGTTAAAAGAACTACAGAAAGACACAAATCAAAGAGGTAACATAGGACTGAGGGGGTCATTCCGTAAAGAGGACTAAAAAATAATAATAATTCTTGAGTTTTAAAAAAAAAATGGAGGAGATTAAATGGAAGGAGGGAGGAAAAAAAAAAAAAAGAAAATACGAAGAAATTAGTTAGCGAGGGACGTAACCCGAGACTCGCGGGGTGGGATCAGATTCTAGCAGCAAGACCCATGGCGAGGACGAGAAAACTCTGGCGATGCAGTTGTCGAAGGAATTCTACTGAAACATATCTCGCCTGCACGTGCGCGCACCCAAGGTTCGTTTCCGTTACCTTACTCCCTGATTGCTCACCTTTTAAGCCCCCCCCCCTCTTTTTTTTTTCGTCAGCTCCTCTCCATGTACTCACAGTTTCCCCCCCCCCCCCCTCCCCCTACAGTCGCCTCCAGTTTTGACCTAACGTTGAATTCAAACTCCACTTTCATGAAACACTCATTAACATTTTTAATTTTTTATTCGCAAAATTTGTTGTAATTTAAAACGTTTTAGGGTTAGTGCGTGTGTGGGGGTGGGGGGGGGGTGGGCAGGGTTAAAAGTAAAGATTCCCCTTTCAGACCGTGCGATCTTTAGGGCAGATGATGTTAAGGTCATCCGTTTCCTCGACCAAAGGTTAACGAGCACGGTGTCATGTGGCCAGCACAATGACCAATTACTTTCCCCCAACTAAAGGCAGGTACCCATTAGAGATGAGTGGGTGCCCTAAAAATCCTGAAATTAAAAAAATCCCAGCCTTAATAGAGTTTCGAACCTAGGACTTCAGGTTCGGAAGCCAAGTGTTTAACCACTCAGCCACCGCGCCCCACGAGTTGGCGGAGGGGAGGGGGTGAGAGATAACACGTAATTGTTGATTGTAAAATTTCAAAAATTTCATTCTATTAATAAATACTCGGTGTAACAGTGATTCTCATACTGTCTTAGAGAGGGGTCTCTCTGTGCGTGTATAAGAGGTTGACTTACATAAAAATTTAAATCTCAGCCCTTTAAAAAAACAGTCAACTAGTGACACATACAAATAAATACTATTTTTTTAAAAAAGCAAGCTTGTACTAAGTGTAGTTATTTTCTAAATGAGTTTGGATCAGTCGTGTAATTACAGTTGTCAACGCTCTAGACTTGATAACTGCGTGATTACAAATACAGTTACACATTGTTTTTGTTTTGCGCATTGTGAATGCGTTATTACAGTATTACTCATCTGGCCCAGTTGGTAAGGATGAGAAAGTGGAGGCGAATAAGAGGGTCTCTGTATTAATCTGTATTAAGGATACCGTGATAGTTTTTTTTAAATGCATTTTATTTTCTTAAAAGTTGTACTGCCAGAATTCTAACTCGAGCCAATACACTAACCACTGTGCTATCGAAGTTCTTATGAAAATGGAAGGTTTCATAGCTATCTATTATTAGTTTCAAACTTTTAAACGACTACCTAATTCTCTATGCAGTAAAAAAAAAGGAGGGGGTAAATTCAACTTATACCAGCACGTGTGTCAGGTACTATTTCTTTCCCTTGTTCGATACCAAACTGTCACCGATGTTATTTATCTGACACCAAATGTCACTGTGTTGGTTTATACATGTAGCCGTGGTGGTGACATTGGGCTCTTGTGTGCGCGTTTTGAGTCTCCCACAAGACCACGAACATAGAAATTCACAGACTCTCTCGGAAATGAGGAAATGACACAACTTGTAGCAGACACAAATAATACGTTTAGTATATACAACACCACATAGGGAATAGGATACACTATTCAAGAATCATCAGTAGTAATCCTTTATAGAACACTTGGCGAATAAAGTAATAACTGAGTAACTCTTACTCATACTGACTGTGTTCTTACTGCCTGTATCCACCGACTGCTATCAAGTAATTCCATTAACTGACTATCACCAACTCACTGCACTTAATTCTGGTCGACTAAAAGTTAAAAGTGTTCACCTTATTAAACCATGTCATGTGAATACCATTCATAATATTAAAATAGGATATCTACACAATGGAACCAACTTTGAGGTGGTGACACAAACAAAATAATAATTACAAAAAATTAATTAACTTTTTACAATTTGATTCTTGTCATATTGTACAACAAAGAGTTGTGCGAAATTGCAACTTTATCTGAGATCGGGTGTTGGAGAAATCGCGTGTACCAAAAATTTTACCAGACAGACAACTGAAAGATGAGTACAGGGGAAATGTTCGTATTTTTTCGTCCACCGAAAGTGGAACAATTTGAGATAGGTGAGTGAAGAATTCTTGGCCTTTGCCTATTATAAATTCAAGTATTTAATAATACAAGAGAGAGAGAGAGAGAGAGAGAGAGATGAGCAGAGAGAACAGAGAGTAGGGGAGACTGAGTGAGAGAAAGAGAATAAACAAAAAGAGATGTATAAAAACACACGAAGTGTGAGTGTCTTACTAAGAAAAAGAGCAAAAGACAATATCTGTAAAAGACAGAGAAAGAGCGACAGACAAAGAGAGACAGACAGAGAAAGAGCGACAGACAAAGAGAGACAGACAGAGAAAGAACTGAGACTACTTGTCTTATCTCCAGACACCAAATCAAAGTTGTATCAGTAATTCCTCCGCGTTACTTGAGTGATCTGTCTTCCAATCTCTCTCTTCTCTCTCTCTCTCTCTCTCTCTCTCTCTCTCTGTGGCATGCTTCCATTGCAATCTCTGTGGTGGTCAAGCGTTCAGGCTATATTATCAACAAATTACTAAAAGCAAGCAAACTGACCAGCGAGTTCCAACAGACAACTCCCTCAAGCTTCCCTCACTCAGCTCTTCCCCCCTTTGCTCATACGCCCCCCTGCCCTCATCCTGCCGTGAACTGTTATTATTTCGCCAAAGCATAACAAACAAACTGGCTCCCCCCACGGCCCAGAGAATCACGGGGGCCCAAAGTATTTCTTCGCACTGCTCCTTCTGATTTCGACCTTTTTAGCCAGGGAAGGATAACTCTGTCAGAGTTCCCCTGATACTGACCGGAACCTGTCCGTGATTAAAATTCCTTGACACTTGGACTAACTCGGACCAGAACGTATACACGTGCAGCTGCGTGTCGACCATTGTCCGCAGAGGCACGATCTAATAGTGCCCAATACACGTCTATCACTTTACAAGGCTTGGTGGGGGAGAGGGAGGGGTCAGGACCCGAGGGACCGCGCGATCATCACTGACCGCTGACCATCGGATCTTCCCGCAGTGGGCAGCATCGGTCCCTGTGGTGGGAACGGTAGTCAAGGTGCTAGTAGATCATGTATCTTGCCACTTCCGGTCATTACGATTTAATTAACCTTTTTCTTGCATTTTTTTTTATAAATTGGACATTAACAATTTGAATTCTTTCTTTCTTTTTTTTTTTCTTTACAATACCTCTACTCGTCACTCTTTCATGGAGCGACAGCTGATCTCAAAAACAGCTCTAAAGATTTTCCTAGAAATTGAACAGTTGATGTATATCGCTGAGAAAAGAATGACTAGCTCGTTGGCCACACGGTGAAAAGCTCTAGTTTAGCCGTTCTAATTTTTCAAGGTAAAAAAGAAAATTAATTTATGTAAATTTGGCTAGAGACTTAATCCAGGTCTAGATCCTACATCGGTTTTGAAAGAACTATCGCGATCTTGGAAGGACTATCGAGTTCGGGAATTTCCGAATGTAAGGCTTTATTGATTCAAGAGTTAAATTAATATTCAGGAAAATTTAGCGAATCGTCTAAATCTAAATGCTTATCATTGGAATATTGTAAGGTGTACTAGATCTATACATACGCTTAACTAGGATTCTTTCTCTTGAAGAAGGAGGAAGTGGGCGGGTCCAAAAAAAATGTTTTAGTCTAACATTCATTAATTCTGAAGAGAAAAAGAATCGCTCAATTAGTTGCAGGAAGGAGATATTGTCTTTTTTTAAAAAGTATTATACATGTTTTTCTTGTTTTAAATAAAGCTACAACTTCAGACATTGCCAGTGACAGATCTTTGTGGACGTAGCCTTACAACTTTGTGATTTTGGCGGCCTTGAACCGATACTTAACAGCTTCGTAATTTTGGCGGCCTTGAACCGATCCTTTACAGCTTCGTGATTTTGGAGGCCTTGAACCGATCCTTTACAGCTTCGTGATTTTGGAGGCTTTGAACCGATCCTTTACTGCTTCGTGATTTTGGCGAGCTTGAACAGTTCCTTTACAGCTTCGTGATTTTGGCGGTTTTGAACCGATCCTTTACTGCTTCGTGATATTGGCGGCCTTGAACCGATCCTTTACAGCTTCGTGATTTTGGAGGCCTTGAACCGATCCTTTACAGCTTCGTGATTTTGGAGGTCTTGAACCGATCCTTTACAGCTTCGTGATTTTGGAGGCCTTGAACCGATCCTTTACAGCTATGAATACATTATGGGGAAGAATATGGTCAGCGTGCCTTTTTTCGCACATCGCTGATATAGTGTAGGTCCTTGCAAATCACATAACAATTCACCAGCCAGCTGAACTATCACCTCCCTATCTACGCAGAGCGTGGGCGTAGCAATCACACATTCATACCAACAATTAACACAAACACTAGCGAGTGACACAAATGCACGCAAGCGCGCACCGACATTTACTTCTGAGCACTCAAGAACGTAAAGCAACTAAGAAAAAATAATACATAAAAAAAAATAGTATGCCTAGAGGCTAATAGACAGAAATGAAAAGGATATTAGAATACGTGTGCGTGCGATGCATGTGAGAGAGAAAGAAAGGGAGAGAGATTGGGTGAGAGAGACGAGAGGCAGAGGAGAGAGATAGAAAAGATGAAAGACTATGTCTTTCTATTCCCTGGAGGAGCACGAGTGAACGACAGACATTTGAGACCTCGGGGGAATCGGGGCCTTGTTTGTCCAGAGCGGTCAAGCGGCTATTAAAAGGAAATGGTAGAAAATGAACCAAAATCTTCGTCAACCAACCCTCCCCCCCCCCCCCCTCGAGGTCAGTGTTACTTAGTAGCTGGGAAGAAGTACGGTCACTTCGGCTAGAAGACTGACTTCAGGGGATGACCTGTCAATCACGAAGGTTTAAGTGCAATGTACTTCTGGTCACTTCCATCGGCCAGGTTCGCGAAAACAGTGTTCACGAAAGTAATGTTCCCGAAGATAGTGTTCCCGAAAATGGTTTAAGAAGTTGAATTACTAAATATTTTTTTTTAATTCTTTCAAAGATCTGTTCAAAATATCTTGGATATTGAAACAACAGATTTTTTATCAAATATTTTATTAAGCAATATATTTCCATCTATCGTCTCATAGGTTTACTAGCTTTTACCCACCGGTTTTAACTGGTTTCGTCCGAAAACTAGGTTTGTATAAACAAATTCTCCATTAACAAGCATTCTAAGACATAGAATGGGAAACGCGGTGGGTGAGTGATAAAGCCCTTTGCTTCCAATCCGAGTGGTTCGGGTTTGAATCCTGGAAAAAAAACTGTAATTTTTAATTTTCAGTTCCCTCAGCTCTAATGGATACCTAAGATTAGTTAGATAAAAGTAAAGGCGGTTGGTCGTTGTTCTGGCCATATGACAAGCTCGATGACCGTGGGCCACAGAAACATAACCTTTACATCTGCATCATAGCCCGCAAGTAAGACATAGCATCTTTCTATGACCCGAGACGTAACCAAGTAGTTAAACAGCATTGAGTCGCCCTCTGTCGTTTCTGTCGCCCTCTTTGTCGTTTCTGTCGCCCTCTTTGTTGTTTCTGTCGCCCTCTTTGTCGTTTCTGTCGCCCTCTTTGTTGTTTCTGTCGCCCTCTTTGTCGTTTCTGTCGCCCTCTTTGTCGTTTCTGTCGCCCTCTTTGTCGTTTCTGTCGCCCTCTTTGTTGTTTCTGTCGCCCTCTTTGTTGTTTCTGTCGCCCTCTTTGTTGTTTCTGTCGCCCTCATCATGCATTTCTCAAATCCTCCGCCCCTTTATCCCTTTTTTTTTCATTAGATCAAAACAAGAAATTCATTTTCGTACTAAATTATATGTGAATGTCACCATAATGGCAAGAAATAAAAAAAAAGCTCGATTTGTCTTTTTAAGGGCAACAACCCTACAAACAGCCCGGACCTGGAGGCTTATAAAGTGCACAGGGTCTCGGGCCGTTGTCTTAGCAACTAATCATTGCTCCCGTGTCCATGACGGAAAACTAAACTAAACGATGTATCGGACATGTTTTACTAACCAGCGGTCGTTACTGAATCGAGTGTCATAACACTAGTACACGTAGGAGCTGGCACGTACATCTGACGTTTTTTAAGTGACCTCGATTTGGTTACCTCACTTGACCTGGGGAAATCGTGGTCCACCGTTGCATTCTTTCATTCTTACCCCTGGTCCTCAGGTTACTTCGCTACGCTGTTGCCTTGGACCCAAACGTAGCTCGATATTTAACCCATAATGCACAAGGAAAATGAAGCGAGTAATAGGGCATCTATTGATAATTTGTGCTTCACCATCCTGAGTTCTCTGCTGTCTCAGTACAGTATGATAAGATTGATCCATTTATTATGTTTTCATTAATTTACCAATATGATTTTAATCATTAAACATGCAAAATTTATAAAATACATTAAAAAAAATTTTTAAGTTATCTGATAGGAAGAACTCCACATGTACTAACACATGTCTCAATTTAGTATGATAAATCTTTCTTAGCACATGAATAAAAATAAACTAATACCCGCTATTTTATCGCACTGTTAGCTAAACTTTCGATTGATTCATGTCTGGTCAGGTAAAAATGAAACTTGTTTTAAGTTTCAACATGTTCCGAGAACGGGTAGTGGGAGGAAAGGGCGTGTTTCAAATGTGTAGCAGAGTGACTTGATAGAAGTCAAACAAAACAACAATAAAAAACTTTCTCCTTGTTCAAACTTAAAAATCTAATGCCAGAAAATCCAACAGTTATTCAACGTTATATTGTATTGTCAAGTAAATTTTTAAAAATGCAAAAAAACAAAACAAACAACAACATTAAAAAACATAAAAAAACAAACTTAAAATAAGTGTATCAATTGGTTTAGATAAGTCATTTAATTAAATTTGTAATAAGTCTCAGATCTATAAAGGGGACCAATTCAGCTTATACCACCACTTCACTCAAGTACTATTTATTTCTCTTTGAAAGGGGCCTAATTCGGCTTATACTACCATTTCAGTAAATTACTATTTCTTTCCCTTGTTCGAGATACTAAACAAAATAATTAATTACCAATAGCTAATTAACTAATTTGTTAATTTGTCAAAAGAAATAATTGTGCAAAATGTCAGCTTGATCCGAGACTAAGTGGCGGCGAAATAACGTGTACACACTTTTGACAAGACAGAGTTGATATCAGCTTTGTAAAAAGGAGTAAAATCTATGTGCTGTGGTCACTAGAGGTCAGTGGGATTGAACTGGCCCATGCTGTGTCACGGCGAACAAATTATCTACAATGTATACCAATTAATCAAAAGCTGGACCACAAAATGACCACCAACGTCGATACGGGATGACCCCTTTACCCTTGAATTTCCCTCCCCCCCTTTTTCCTCCCTTTTCCTGTTTTATTCTTTTTTAGCTGATGCCTGTGTGCGCGCGCGTGGGTGTGTATGTGTTCTTAGCTGAGAGCCCTGATTTTAACGAAGCTCAGATGAGAGCACCCAATGATGAAAGAGACCTGGGAAATGAAAAAAAGAGGGATGAGGTTATAAGGGAAGGTGAGGGGAAGGAGACAGTGAAACCCAGGCTGGGAAAGGGAGGTGGATGCAGAGACTGAGCTAAGAAAATAAACCGAGCAGGCTTTCATGAATTTAATAAGCGGGCGACACAAATTAAAAAGCGGATATACGCCGCTGTCTCGCAACGGGAGTATGATATCTAGTTTTAAAGCGAGGGCTTTCAAATTGATTTCTGTTGGCAGTTTAATGTAGTGGCTGATGTAGTAATGTAGTGGCTGATGTAGTAATGTAGTGGCTGATGTAGTTATGTAGTGACTAATGTAGTAATGTAGAGGCTTATGTAGTAATGTAGTGACTGATGTAGTAATGTAGTGGTTAATGTAGTAATGCAGTGACTGATGTAGTAATGTAGTGGCTGATGTAGTAATTTAGTGGCTGATGTAGTAATATAGTGACTGATGTAGTAATGTGGTGGCTGATGTAGTAATGTAGTGGCTGATGTAGTAATGTAGTGGCTGATATAGTTATGTAGAGGCTGATGTAGTAATGCAGTGACTGATGTAGTAATGTAGTGGCTGATGTATTAATATAGTGGCTGATGTAGTAATGTAGTGGCTGGTGTAGTAATGTAGTGGCTGATGTAACAATGTTGTGACTGATGTAATGATGTAGTGACTGATGTAGTAATGTAGTGGCTGATGTAGTAATGTAGTGGCTGATGTAGTTATGTAGTGGCTGATGTAGTTATGTAGTGGCTGATGTAGTAATGTAGTGGCTGATGTAGTTATGTAGTGGCTGATGTAGTAATGCAGTGACTGATGTAGTAATGTAGTGGCTGATGTAGTTATGTAGTGGCTGATGTAGTAATGCAGTGACTGATGTAGTGGCTGATGTAGTTATGTAGTCGCTGATGTAGTTATGTAGTGGCTGATGTAGTTATGTAGTGGCTGATGTAGTAATGTAGTGGCTGATGTAGTAATGTAGTGGCTGATGTAGTTATGTAGTGGCTGATGTAGTAATGTAGTGGCTGATGTAGTAATGCAGTGACTGATGTAGTAATATAGTGGCTGATGTAGTAATGTAGTGGCTGAAGTATGTAATGTAGTGGCCTATGTAGTAAATTAGTGGCTGATGTAGTAATGTAGTGGCTGATGTATTAATATAGTGGCTGATGTAGTAATGTAGTGGCTGATGTGGTAATGTAGTGACTGATGTAGTAATGTAGTGAATGATGTAGCAATGTAGCGGCTGATATAGTAATATAGTGGCTGATATTGTAATGTAGTTGCTAATGGAGTAATTCGGTGGTCTGTGTATTAATGTAGAGTCAGATGCAAGTAATAGTGTGGCTGATGTGAGTTCCAAAGGTCAAAAAGTATGTATGCTGTATGTAGATGGGACCTTCTGCCTGCTAAATACTATCCCAAGTAAAAGCCTATTCTAGTATACAAAGCACTTCAAAATTATGCACGAAATTAAAACACAATGGAACATCTAGATCAACACTACATCTTAATTTAAAAATCAGAAGCCTAGATGTAGTTCCAGATCTGGATGTCCAATTAATAATATTAATAAATGATTGTTTAAATTGCCCTCTGGCCTAATGGGTAACAATGTTCCTTCAAGCAGAGGACGATGTCGAAATCACGGGTTTGATACCAAACATTTTTACAAATTATTTTAAATTATCCTACTATATTTTAGGTAGTATAATCGAGCTATTGTCTTTTTCAAAAATGTATTTATAGTGTTCGTCTTGTGCATCATATTCAAGAAACCAATTGGGGCCCCAATGTGTAGGCCCACAGCGCTCCCCAGTTAGCTGGGTCGGGAGAGAGCGAAATTTTTCTATTTTAGGAGGCTCTCCAGGCAGGGGCTTGGGATACAGGTGTCCCGGATGTATAGATTATGAAAGTGTGAAACACAGCTATGTCCAATAAATTGATAAAGACGATAATCATCTTACTAATGGTTTTCAAAATTATAATTACATTTATTTACAACAGATGCGATGAAATGTGGCATTTATACTTAATATTGATGTAACATAATTCTAGTTTTTAATATAATTTTGTATGGGAGATATTTATAAGTATGTGACTACACACTCGAATACCCGTGCAGGCTATGGTTGAAACCCATGATATAGACTAATATAGAGTATGCACAAACACTTGCTAGGGCCAATGTCTTCTACCATGCATTATAAAGATACTTTCCCTAATCATCAATAAACTGCTTAGAAATGAACGCCTCTACTCCTGCACCATGTTCTTAGGTCAATGAATATTCAATGGAACAGCCAGCATTACAATAACATCGATACATTTGTTGGAATCCTCCAATATAAAGCCCTCAATCCCGACCACGAATTTTAAGACCGCGTAACTTTTTTTTAGCATCCCTCAAATGAAAAGCCATTTTTAATCACCCTTTGCAACATTTGCAAATTTATATACCCGTAAATTATAGTAGAAGTCCTGGTAAATAAAACTTTGAAGAGTTGCTCTTCCCGTGGAACAAGTTGAAAAAAGAGACATCACTATTAGCAGTTCAGTCTTTAGGTATTTTTTTTTTGTCAGTGTAGATCTAGAGACGCTATTTATTTAGAATAAACCATCTTCAAAACAAAAAAAAAACGTATTATACATACCCCACAATTTAAAAGGATCTACGGCCGAGTAGCTTCTTAATTGTAATAAAGTCTTTAATAGGTACACTCGGCTGGTGGTAGTTAAGCATTCTTGGTTAATTTAATTGTTACAATTTCGATTGTGAAAATGGTTTTGTTGTTCAGGCTTAAATAATAACAGGTTACATTTTCGTATTTTATAGTCCACTGCAAGTGGAGAATTGGTGATTATCAATCAGTGAGTCACTCATATGGTAGATTTTAAGTTAAAAAAAAATTGGGCCAACTCTTCTTGAACTATCCCTTTCGTTTAGATACTTTCGAAGTGTATTTAAATTAATGTTGTATGTTTTTTGTTTGACATGTTTCGGGTGTTGCTTCAGAATTAAGGATTATTACACCCTAGCCCGTGTAAGTCCTGTTGTCTCAGGGTCGCCGTATGGAGAACAATCCATTCTCTAGCAACACGGTCAAGGTAGGTCCTGTCAGAGTTTCCCTGTCTCCTTACTGGGCCAACTCACCATGCTGACCAGTTCTTCCACTCACAGTGTCCCTATTATTGCGTAATATCGAGCACTCGAATAGTCAATCGTTTCCTCGGCTGCTAGTGTCCACAACCTGAGTCGAAGTTTTTCTTTAGTTTGGTACTATCCAGTTCTTCATGGGACAATCGTAATCTGATCTTTCCTATCTATCTGCCACCACTCGTCCGACTTACTTGGCCCCTTAAACCTTTGTCCATACCACATCCTATCCCAAATCTTCACAGGACCGGAGGAGGGGGGGGGGGGGAGAATGGCGTCAGGCATGGTTCGAACAAAGGACTATCGAGTCTGTGTTTCTGTAGTTGGAATCAATGGACAATCTAAATTACCAGGAATAATGCACTATTATTAATGCTCGCCTTTCTCTTGTAAAGGGCCTTAACCTTTGCTGTAATAATATATACTCTAAAGAATAAAAATAAAGTGTTTAATTCTTTGTCATGAACTGGTATAAAAAGGGAAGCCAAAGATCTTCAAATTTAACCACAATGCATCTGTTAATGTTGTTGTTTTTTTGTAAGTTATTTCTTTGTTATCGTGAATGTTAATTGTTAGTTTATTCGTAATGTACCACTCGACCAGCCATCAGTTATCCAGTAACCCATATTGCTTAGGTTCCTCTTTGAGTCAGCCCCGCTTTAGTTATCATTTCTTGGCGTCTGGGTATAAGTTGACCTTGTTTGTAGGGGGTGCTGTGGCAGTTCGCGTAACGAAAACCCCTCACATTTCCGGTCGGCGGCTGCTCTTAGCAAGATCTCAAGAGAGTGGTCGGTCCATTCTTGTACGTTGTCCAGCCAGCCTCTCTTCGGACGACCCTTGTGGATAAGACTTTGTAATCTTCACTTTTTTCTACTTCCCCAATCCTTTAGTCTGTTGGACCGTTGGGGCACCACGCAAGATTTGTCGACCTCCTAAAGCAACGTAAAGGATGTACTTGCAAAGTTTCTGCCTCATGTTTTATTAGTGTTTTAAGCTTTTATGTTCAATTTCCTTTTAAAAGCTCCCAGTGTTATGTACCATCAACCCCCAACCCCAACAGCACGGATTTATTTGTTTTCCATCCTACACAAAAACACTTTCAAAATCGTTGAATTATTTTCAAGTTGTGATTAATGTCTTCAACAAATCTGTCGATAAATAGGGAAATAGGAAAAAAGTGAAAAGGAAAAGTGGAAAAATGACCCCCTCATTCCCTCCACACCAACCACCCTTCCTTTCCTCTCCTTCTCGATACTTTTTTACTCCAATCACACCTGGGGACCTACGCGTGCACGCACCGATTTTTCATCGGGCGGCACCCATTGATTCGGCGGCACCCTGTGCTAACATGTCTTGTTTATCGTCACTATTTAGCTACGCCGTCGTAGCCTCGCGACCCATCAACTGCCGCTTCTTCTCTATTTTGCTTTAAACAAAAGGAAAATAGCGCAGCAAGAGCAGACAACTGCAGGTCTCTTTGTGAAGAAAATAATGTTTGATTTCATCTCCTCTAGTTCTAAAAATGGGCCGTTACTCTGTTTCTTATACATTAGCTATATAAAAGTGTTGATCTCCCCTTTTTTAATTTTTAAAAATAATAAAATGCCCTACTTTTTGGGTGGTCGCTGCTGAAACGCTGAAAGACTTTAAGTCGTGCCCTACTCTCTCTCTCTCTCTCTCTCTTTCCCCCTAATCCTAGAACGGCGCCCTCCCCCATTGTCGTTTTCACCCACTCTCTCACCTGCTTGTTTAACAGCGAAACGCCCTCGGAATGTATTCTACTTTTGTACGTGCTTTTGTCGAACGAGGTTGTCGGAATTTTAATTTCAGGCAAATGAACACTTAGTGCGCCCATGTATAAAGACCTAGGGCGCCCATGTATAAAGATGTAGGGCGCCCATGTATGGCCGATTTGACCAAGTCCCTTGCAGGTGGCACAGAACGGAGGACAAGTCTGTTTTGTTTCTCTTGTAAAAAGCGTGCCTTTATGGTTTTTAAAAATTAAATATGCACATTTTAAGTGCATGATTCACATACATATATACCACATTTTTCTTTTTAAAAGTATAAAAGTAATGGCCATTCGTATGACAGATTCGAATGTCACCGTGTGTAAGAAAAATCTGATGTGTTTTCATCATGTTAGAAATAGCTGTAAAGGTTGTTCATAATGGTGATTATTTATTTCTAAATTAACAATGCATATTTTATGCATATATATATAAAACATTTTTAAAACAAGATCACAGTTTGAAGACAAATTTGCGTCATAGATATATGGTCGATATATACTATTATAGTAACTTAAAGATGTCTCTATATTTTCGTCGTAGAAAAAAAAAACAGCCATAAAAATATAAAAAAAATCCTTAGAAGTTTTCAGCCTGCATACAATATTTAACAAAAATCTAAAACAACTACGTGTAATGTAAACACAAAGCCTTTAGAAGTTTTGTTAAATAGCTAGTGATCCGTAGTCTAGTGACTTCGAGTGTACCGATGAGGACCCCTGTGTTTCTGTAGTTGGAATCAATGGACAATCTAAATTACCAGGAATAATGCACTATTATTAGTGCTCGCCTTCCTCTTGTAAAGGGCCTTAACCTTTGCTGTAATAATATATACTCTAAAAAATAAAAATAAAGTGTTTAATTCTTTGTCATGAACTGGTATAAAAATTAAGTCAAAGATCTCAAATTTAACCACAATGCATCTGTTAATTTTTTATTTTTTTTAATTTTTTTTTTGTAAGTTATTTCTTTGTTATTGTGAATGTTAATTGTTAGTTTATTCGTAATGTACAATGTGGATAGAGCTGTCCCACAGCAGGCGCCTACACAGTTTCTGGAATAGCTAAGAATAGATGAAAGAAAATCTTGTACAGACAATATACATATATTTAGAAAAAAATATTGACACGGCAAATAATGTTTATATTTATAAAATATTTTTTTAAAGAAAAAGCTTGTAAAGCAAAATAGCACCCTCCCCCCCCCCCCCTCCATTCCCGGACGTAACCAACATTTTTTACGACAATTAGTTGAATGACTATTTAATATACAAATAAAGTACGTAAAACGTACGACACATAAGTCACTCTGAAGTCTCTATAGCACTGATGAACTTGGTCAAAACATACGTCAGCAAGGGCAGTCTGTATTCTCTATAGCACTGATGAACTTGGTCAAAACATACGTCAGCAAGGGCAGCCTGTAGTCTCTATAGTTCTCCGATGGACGTGGTCAACTTATGTGTTTTATGTAAGATAAATCTGTTTTTAAATTAAGCAGTACAGATAGACCAAGAAACAGAAAACAGACAAACAGTAAGAAATAGAAACAGTTAGAAAGAGAAACAGTAAGAAAGAGAAACAGTAAGAAAGAGAAACAGAAAGAAAGGAAACAGAAAGAAAGGAAACAGAAAGAAAGAGAAACAGTAAGAAAGAGAAACAGTAAGAAAGAGAAACATTAAGAAAGAGAAACTGAAAGAAAGAGAAACAATAAGAAAGAGAAACTGAAAGAAAGAGAAACAGTAAGAAAGAGAAACAGAAAGAAAGGAAACAGAAAGAAAGAGAAACAATAAGAAAGAGAAACAGTAAGAAAGAGAAACAGTAAGAAAGAGAAACTGAAAGAAAGAGAAACAATAAGAAAGAGAAACTGAAATATTAAGTGGGAAACACAGAGAGAGATTGAGAGAGACAGAAACAGACAAAGAGAGAACAAGAGACGAAGGGATGGAGAGAGACGAGAAAGAGATAGAGAGCGAGAGAGAGCCTTGAGATTGAGAGTAGGAGAACGAGAGAGAGAGATAGAGAGTAAGGGAGACAGTAACTGAGTGAGAGAGCGTTGAGAATATAAGACTGAAAGAGCCACGTGACTATTCCTCTCTAGACTTGTACATTTCTATATCTGTGTAGAACTCTGAGTAAGAGTGTTTGTCTAAATTTCTCTCTACCTCATCTTCTACCATTCCATATCGCCACCTGAAACGCCCCTGTCAAAAATGTGTTAAATTCATCAAAACCCATCCATCATCACCTGACGACGCCTATCACTTGCCGGGGATAGGAAAGGGAACGGGGGGAGATGCAAGCAGCTGTCAGGGAGAAATCAGATTGGGTCGGGGGCTAGAGCGATGGATTGTGTTACGAGGGATGTCGCGGTGCAATGCTGGAAAAAAGAATCTGATTTTCAAAACATGGACAAACGACTCTGACAAGTCGTAGAGAGGAACACAAAAAAAATAAAAAAAAAAAATTAATTAAAATTAAAAGACTGCAATTTTACTCCCCCCCCCCCCCCCCCCATCAGCTCTTTAAACTTCTGCCACGTGTCAGATTTAGTGTTTAGATAATGGTGAAATTATGAGCATATTGTGTTGAGTACCTTGCAATTAGCATACTCACATTTAGAGTTAGCTGAAGCGAGGCTCGTGCACTGCAAAATTGAGACAGGAATGCAGAAATTAAGATTGAACTTTGACCTGAACTTAGATCTGAAGAATTTCCTGTCTGTTGTGAACAGTTACATACATATTTAAATGTGAACTGTTACATTTGTATTGAAATGTGAACAGTGAAATGTGAACAGTGAAATATATAAAGAAAGGTCTTAACTTCGTGAGCGACTGAACTGTAAACCTAAGATCGTACTAAGTATTAATCTTATCCATTCTATTTGGCCTACAATCGTGAAGCAGTTTTGAAATTTGCTTTTTACTTTAGGTCCAGCGGGGTCCAAAATTTTGAATCAGATTTGAAATTCACTCAATGATTTAGGGCTATTAATATAATTAGGCTAAAATACCAATAATTTAAGACCATGACTAAGCAAAACAAAAAAAAAAAATACTTTTAAAAGAAAAATGGACATTTAATTAAGACCTGTGCTTCAATACGGCTAGATCATAGCTGAAATAACGTCAAAAATACAATAGTCCCTTAGATAGTCAAAGTTTTCATGTTGAACGGAATAAAATATGGGGATGTATTCAGATTTTACTCACACAATGCTTTGACCTCAATGCTCTTATTTTTCTAGATTTAAAAAAAAACAAATAACTCCTTGTAATTTAAGATAGGTTCTGACGTACGACAGAAGTGACACAATGACAAGCCTCCCACGTAATAAAACACTCGGGTGATAGGAATATGAAGGAATTCAAAGAGTTGCTCGAGCTTTGGCCTCGCTAGATGGTGAGTTGACTGGGAGGCTAAGGGACTATACTTGGATAAGTTATGGCCGAAACGTGATATTGCAAAGAAATCTACTGCTGTACCGCTAGTCTTAAATCAGCACTTCGGGTATTGGCTAGTGGTCCACCATCATTTCCGTAAGTGGCCGGCCAAAGTGGAATAGAAGCTTCGGGTATTGGCCAAACGCCTCGAAATGGCAGGCCTGTTCGCGAGCTGGTCACACTTAGGGTTTTGGCCGTAACATATATATTGTGACCCATGAAGTGACCCATCGACGAGCCTTGAGACAGAATTCTTGGGAAAAAAGCTGTCTATGATGGTCATTAAACAAATGCATCAAGTTGTCAGCATTACGACCAACCCCTCTACTTTTCCACAACTAATGTCAGGTACACACTAGACTCAGCAGTGTCCAAAGAATCCCAAAATTCAAAATCCAATTTTTTACAGAGATTTTAGCCCGCGGGCATCACTCCTCCCTTACGGAGCTTGCACTAAGTCTCAGAGTCGATCATCCAAGTGTAACCCATTAAAATCTATCATCTTTAAAGCTCTCAGATGCCAACTTACTATTTAAGGGAAAAGTGAGTTAGCGCTGGGAAAATAAAGACGTATCGGAGTGGCATTATCGAGTATCTGCAGGAATGTGTACGTGGACACAACGTGACGGGATCGATTACGCCAATATGAAAAATGGCGAATAGAGAAGGGAAAGAAGGCCGAGAGATGTCAGCGGAATGCCGGAACAGGAAATTTGCGTCAAAAAAACATTTGGCGTTTCACTTAACTGTTGATTAATACTTGCAGAATGTTAAACACCTTTTGACTTAGAAGACTTCACATGCTTTATTTTAGCCTTTATGCCTTTCTCTTTATATCATTTCTCTGTCTCTCTCTCTTTTCGTATTGCTTTCAATTTCTTTCCATTTTTTTTTCTTCTCACATTTTTTTCTGTCTTTTCTTCTTTATCTTTTTTCTCTTTTTCTTTCAGGCCTTTTTTTCGATCTAACTTTTTCTTTACTCTTTCTTTTTCTTTCTCTCTCTTTCTCTCTTTCTTTCTTTCTCTCTCTTTCTCTCTCTCTTTCTCTCTCTCTTTCTCTCTCTCTCTCTTTCTCTCTCTCTTTCTCTCTCTCTTTCTCTCTCTCTTTCTCTCTCTCTTTCTCTCTCTCTCTCTTTCTCTCTCTCTTTCTCTCTCTCTCTGTATTTATTATTTTTCTCCCTCTCTCTCTCTCCATTTAATTATCGTTCTTGCACTCCTTTTTTCTCTTTATCACTTTCTCTCCCTATCTCTATTTCATTTTTTCTCCTATTTTCTGCCTTTTAATTTCTCTTTCTGCTTCAATCTCTTTTCTTTTTATTATCTCTTTTCTCTCTCTCTCTCTTTTTGGTTTGAATAAAATGTTTCTAACCAAATTAAGTAAGTAGTATACAAATGACTATAAATACCTTTATAAATAGCCCACCCCCTCTCCTCCAGTGAATACAGGTAAGTTATTATGACAGGTAGTCGTCAGTCAAGTCATTTCACCGAGTAACCTAGTAATGGATTTACCTGAGACAGTATCAAATCCTAGGCAATAAATGTGTTTACCCGAAGATCTAAGTTTGAGATGTTCTTCTTCTCTTTAAGCATGTTATATGTGTATGTGTGTATATAGATACGTATTCACAACTGTGTGTGTGTTTGTGTGTTTCTGTTACCAAATCAAATATATAAGCTCAATGTCCAAATTTTGGAGACATATTCAAAATTTAAACTTTTATACTCTTTTATTCGGGCTTCCCGATAAAACAAAACAAGCAACTTAGTTTTTTAAGCTTGAGCCAGTGGTCAATTACACTGTCCATTCGAATCCCGTAAAATAAACTTGTCTGTCTGTCTTTTGACAAATCATTGTCCCACTCCCCACATTGTGTCAACTAAAAATTTGCACAATTATTCATTGTAGAAGATCAGTCATGAATCAATTTAAAAAAAAAATAACCAATTGGTTAATTAATTAGGTTACAAATTCGTTTTATTTTTATATAGAAAAAGGAGACAAATTTTACAGTACTGAAATCAGGCAGTAAATGTGCTGTTCTTTCTCTTACAATAAGCTTTTTTTTTTTTAGAAAAAAAACACTTTTTTATTATAAGATTAACTTTTAGCCATTATATTATCCTACATTTGGATATATCCTGATTTCAGAAACTTTCATGGGTTCACTAATATTTCAATGAGCACCATAAATATGCCTCGAATTCCTTGGAGGACTAACATTTCACATTTGCGCCATTGGCTGGACACTCCTTTCAATGGAGGCCGTTATACGAATTAGTCCATGTTGGAAATGGTGCGAGACGGAAATAAACGAGCTTCCACGGAAATAAACGAGCTTCCACGGAAAAAAAACGAAAAAAAAGAGTGCTTATCGTGTCAAGGGTTTTAATGAGTGAGAAAAAGAGACATAGTAATAGAAAGAGAAAGAGATAGTGAAAGAGTTGTAGATAGAGAGTGAAAGAGAGAGAGAGTGTGTGTGTGTGCTAGAGAGTAAGAACGAGAAAGAGAATAGGTTCTCATGACGAAGTGTAGTGTCGCTAGAAAAAGCTAACCTCATTCATCTTGACTGCCGTTGACTTGTAGCACCAAGCTGCTGGTAGACAACTAAACCGCTGTAGGCGTATTATATTTGAACTTGAAATAACTTGAAATAACTTCTTTGTGAACAAAACTAAATAGAACTTTTATTACATTAATAGACAAATTCAACTCGAGATGAAATAAAATGAACTGATATTTAAACAAGGTTACAAAGACATCAGAATGAAACTCTATCAAATGCAAATGACAGAGAAGAATGGAGAGAAAGGGTTAACAGATTTTGTGTGGTGCCCCAACAGTCCAGCAGACCAAGGGATAAGTGAAAGTGAATTTGAAGTTAGATGTGAACCTGGCCTAACTGATGTTTTATAATAAGTATTTAATTGATATATTTAATTTTTTTAAAGGGTCAATCTCTTATTTAAAGCCTCAAGTAAAAAAATATTTCCGTAAAAAAAAAAAATAAAAAAATTCCTTAGTTTAGTGTTTTGTGGATATGGTGCAGCTCTGTAGTTCACGCGATAACATGAAAACTACTTTTTAATTGTTATTTTAAATTATGTTCGACTAATACATCTATCTATTAAATAGATTTTTTTCTCTTTAAATAAAAAATAAACATTTTTTTTCTAAATGTAGTCCTTTGTATGACTGAACTTTCTATAAAGTTTGTAATAAAAAATTTCTGACAAAAAAATCTATAACCATTTGCATAAATATGTTTAAAAATTTGTAAATAGGCATCTTCCTTAATAAAAAGCCTCCCTTGTTTGTTACTATTAGTGTTGAATGGTAAGAATGGTGTATTTTTATGAAAAAACTGCTTGCATAATTGATTTTAAAAAACTAGATTTTTCGCTTTCAGAAAGAAAAAAATAGTAGTCGCTGCTTCAGAACTTTGAATGGTCTAAAATATTATGATGTCGCATTTTCACTATCTTTTCTAGTTTACGAGATTTAAACGGAAAGGGCGGACGGACTGACAGACAGACCACGCAAAACTAATAACGTCTTTTCCCCTTTCGGGGGCCGCTAAAAAATGTAACTCCAATAAAAACACGTCATCCTGGATTCGTCTTGCGTACCTAAAACAGCTTACGACAGTGACGCTTATCTTGCATCATTCTACAAGACTAACATTAAATCTAATCCCTCTCTCTACAACTAACAATAAATACTCACTTTCTATTTCATCCCCTTGGACACACACACACACACTCGATAACACACATACTTCAAAGCTGTGGCGTCACTAAAGGGTGCGGGTGACCCAAGTAGTACAAAATGCATTTTTGCACACAAAAAAGGACAACTTAAAAAACTGTCAGTAAAAAGAATATACAGTATTAGATTTCATTTTTTTAATGTGCATAATAAGTAAAAATTCAATTGTAATACCTTTTATCTCTCTATTTTTTTTTTCCATTTTGTTTATAATTAGTGGACATGCTTGAAATCAGACAATCACGAGAAGAATGAAGAAACTTTATCCGGTTTTAAGATTTGGAAATATTTTATCTAATTTAAAATCTTAAATTTTAAACTATGCAATAGTTAAAGGTAAAGTGTGGGAAACAACGGAATTTTAAAATAGAATCGATACTCATTGAACGTTAAGTAACAACTATCAACGAATGTAGGAAATTAGCTCACTGACGCAACAAAATCAACTAAACAATACGTTTTTATTTGGAAGTTGTTTTTGGTTTGTTTTTTTTTTAGATTTACTGCCATATATGTTAAACCACTATGGATAAACGAATTTCCCTACAGGATATAAGTTGTTCGGGTTACTGAGGCAATAAATTTAGGGTCTGTATGAGGTGGAACAATTAGAATCGGTCCAAGAGAAGTCTCTCGTCAGTTACATAAGGTTGGAAGAAGTGTCTGCATTGGAATGTGTGGGGCAGCTATGTGTGTTGATGTGCGGGGCAGGTATGTGAGTTGATGTGTGGGGCAGGTATGTGTGTTGATGTGTGGGACAGGTATGTGTGTTGATGTGTGGGGCAGATATGTGTGTTGATGTGTGGGGCAGGCATGTGTGTTGATGTGTGGGGCAGGTATGTGTGTTGATGTGTGGGGCAGGTATGTGTGTTAATGTGTGGGGCAGGTATGTGTGGGTGCGTGGGATGTTTAGGGAATCGTCTATCTGCATGAGATTTGATGTTGTGTGTTATAATCCACACAATTTTCGATAGACCCCTTCGGAGATGAAGCTTAGAGAAACGCAAGAAAGTTGAGTTAGACGTCTGCATTGGTTGGCGACCATTGGCCCCCTTTTCCCACAATTAAGATTTCATCATTTGTCTTTTCTTATTTCACCCTTCTCTCACTCACTGTCTCTCTCTCTCTCTCTCTCTCTTTCTCATCCTCCGGCCAACTCACTATGTATATATTCTCCTATTTCCAACTCAGTCACTCTATCGAACCAGATGGACGTATACAACAGAGGGATTGCTTGTGAGTTCTTCGTGTGCGCTTCTTTCTAAATGAGCTGCTCACGCGGTGGGCCCCCCCCCCTCTCCTCTACTCATTCCACCCGCTATGACCTCGAATGTGCACCAACGTATTTATTTATCCTTGCGTTCTAAAACCCCCAACTCTTTCCCTCCCCTACTGGAACTTTGGCTTGGATAGTATCTCTGGCTGGTCAACGATCTTTTCGGCTCGGTTGGGCGAACACTGGTGAGACTTGTCATTGTGAGACCCCCCCCCCCCATCTCTCTCTCTCTTCCCCTCCTTCATCCCCTCTCTCTCTCTCTCCATTCCTCTCATTGGGCTTAGGATTTCTTCCATTACTATTCTATATCACTTTCTGTTCTTCTCTCAAACATATTCACACACACGCACACCTACACTCGCACACAAATACACAAATACAACTTTTGTTGTTATCCAACGCTCCCCTTCCAGATTCTCCGACTCTGATTTCATCCCTAGACAACACTTAGACCTTTGTTTCTTTTTTTAAAACTCCTCTAGCCACCCACCCCTTCCAACATCACAGACCTCCATCTTCACACCAGCTGCACCCCCAACATCGACTCTCCGCCTCTGCCTCACCTCCCCCCCCCCCCTTTTCTATTTTCGTACATAACCAGTTAAAGTATTAACTCAACTTTAAGACTTGTATTAAAATCTTGTATTATAGGTCGAATAAAAATAAACCCAGCATCTGTGTCTTTTTTTAACTCCAAACATAATTTTTCGGAGCGACCAGAATGCTCCCAATCTACATCCCTCCGTTTTGTTTTTGTGTGTTTCTTCATACACCCGTCTCCTTCACGACTCACGTCACGTGGTGTAAACTTGCCTCGCATGACTGAATAACTGAGCATGGGATGGGGCCGAAGAGGAGGAGAGAAAGAGGGGGAAATGTAGAGTCTATATAGTACACAGTAATCGTTTGTTTTCTGGGTAGAGACCTCCCCCGGCACCCCATTATCATCTTTCCTAACGTACAATGCTAGAACCTTCTGTTCGTCTGCATGCTATCATTAGATAGAGGCCAGTGTGTGAGAGTGTGTGTGAGAAAGAGGATGTGAGGGAGTGTGTGAGTGGTTGTGGACACGTTTGTCTGCGTTATTTCTGGTTGTAAATCGATCTTTTATAATTGCAATTATTTTTTTTAATAACTTTACATGTGTTGTGTTTTTTAAAAGTTTTCCATTGAAAGTTCTTCGATATATCTTATAATACCTACTTACATCATGCTAAGGCAATTAATTATTAGCTATCTTTCTTGGTGTATCCGGTGTACAGAAAAAGGAATTATTTGATGTCATTTTATGTTTGATGTTATGAAAATTATACGCTTGATCAGTTGTCGTTCTTATGTTTACATGTGCTTGCAACTCGTCTGTAAGAATGTGTTCACGAAATATGTGTTGTGTAGCCATTCAGTGTGTTAAAGTCATTCCAAGCGGACATGGCTCTCGACTCTTTTCTTCTTATGTTTATAACAGCTGTGTACTTTTTAAAACATCTAACCACAGTCCTCTCTATATTATATCTAGACTGGAAAACAGAAGCGAATTCTAATCCGATAATGATCAATTCACAGACCTATATATTTATAGATTGTTATATAAGTAGCTCTTTTTCAAGCTGTAAAGGAAGTCGCCCTGAATCTAAAAAAAAATAAACCTTTTCTGTCTTAGAAAAGTAATGATCTTTATTTTTCAATTTTTAGAAATAATGCAATACCTTTTTCTCTGATTTTAATTAGTTAATGTTTCGAAAATTATAGATCGAAGTAATTCATGTCTGCTGATTTTAATCATCTTATGTACATTTAAATAGATTGATTACCTAGACCTTTCTAGATTATGTATCTAAAAATTGCAAAATAATAATTATGAGACGAGAGTACTCTTATTTTTGATGTTCATTTACTAGATCTAGATCTACAAATCAAATTATATGTTACATAGTTGAACAAAAAGAGAGTCTACTTTTTATAACTACTTTACAAAACAACGCCTTGTTTCAGTTTTTTTTTTTTAAATGCTCATCTTCCTGTCCAGTCTAGATATAATATATATAGGTCTATGTTCATATAGCAAGCTTTGCGTGTGTGTGTGTGTATTCAGTGAACATCACGTTTATTCAAAAGTGAAGTATTTTAAATATAATATACCGTATTATTATTTTTTTAGACCTATCTACTGGCCACCTGCAGTCATAGAAAGATTTTTATTCATCTTAGATCTTCGTTATATAGAAGGCCTATACACTGACCTGCAACGTCACAACCTGTGGTCAGTTTAGACCAATAGTTCGTTGCTACGTCGTACAGACTTGTGACGTGTGAACTTTTTTTTATATTTAACTCCACCTACATATTCAAATGTCCAAGCTCTTGTGCTTGTAAGAAAAGTTTACTATTTATTTGGCAACGATGATCTTTCAATTATACTGTGCTTAACATTGCTTATACCACTTATACCATAGCGCCACTCTACTGTAATAGTATGGAGTGTTTTATGAAGGGGTCGGGAGGTCAATATATTTATTATTATGTGTATGTGTGTGTGCGCATGTGTGCGTTAACCTTTTTATACCTAGTACCATTTATCTGTTTAAGATTCAGGGGCGTACCATCTGTTCGTGAGGATGGGAACATGATCCGAACAGTAACAGATGCAGACGGGTGGCGTTCGGTACGAAACATAGTTGCCAGCCACTCAAAGTGGCAATAGCGGGGAAGCCATTCCCTTGCGTTGCTGGGGGGACAGGCGTAGTGTGTGTGCGTGTAAATATAAGAAGAGTGCGTGTCCCGGGCGCCAAATCTGGGAATAGAAGTTAAAAAATTGTGGTGGGGGAGGAAATAACAGGACAGTTTAGGAACATCATGAAGTTTCATTTGTATCTAGTAAAATTCAGAATGTTTAGACATACTTAAAGAAAAATGTTTCATTTTTAAATAATGTTTTTCCGTAAATATAAGAATAATACAAATAAAATAATAATAATAATAATAATAATAATAAAATAAGGGACTACAATTAATTTTGTTTCAACCGATTCACAGATACCTTCAAGGCCCTTAACATTCCAAAGATTCTCGTTGTCTCTCAGAGGGCGATACTGCTGCAGACCTGCTACATCGACAGACAATTCCTCAGTGGAAACTGATAAAGGAACTACAATGAATTTTGTTTCTATAGGAGCTCGATCCTGAAAGTGAAAGAGAATGAATATTTCGAACGTTTCTAACCTAATAATAATATAATTATAATCAGATTTTTTTGGCCTCGATGATTTTTTAAGCTGATGCGTCCTGTGACGTGAGTATCGGAAATTCCCAGCTTAACGCTATTCACTCAGAGGTTGTATGGTCAACATAGATTCAGACATTATTTCATCAAATACTATGCCAGATAAGATTAAAATGCCCCAATTCCCTCTTCATATAGAGCTAAAAATAGATCTTCTCAGGGATGGATTTTAGGGAGAGCACTCGGAGCTACAGCCCAGGGACTCCACAAGAAAGGGGCCCACCACAATAGAGAAAACTTCCATTAACTTTTTTTTCCTACATTTTTCTTCTCATTCGTACCGACAAGACTTTAAATCTGACAGTTGGCAACACTGGCCTGGTTAAAAAATATCCGCTTACATTGTGTTTGTATTCTCGTGATATACTTCGGATATTCTCGATTGTGTTACCGTAAACCCCTAAAAAATTTAAATTTTTATTTTTGACTAAAAATATATATTACATATTTTTATTTTTTTTAAACGAAGAAAAAATATTTTTAATTGAACTGTCTTTCTTTTATACTATGGCATGCTTTTTATGGCTGCCTGGTCGTACGGTTTGCTCGCTAGACTGTCGTTCGGTTTATCGATGGTCCCGGGTTCAAACCTTGCCCGCTATCCTCCCCCCCCCCCCCCCCCCCCCCAAAGTCTTGTGGAAGGTTTGGATTAGGAAGTTTATTATCTTCAACTCTGAAGGAATATCCGAAACATGTCAAACATTTGACAGACAAACATTTTTATTAATAAGTATATTTTTATTAATAAGTCGATTTTTATTAATAAGTAGAATTTTATTAGTAAGTAGATTTTTATTAATAAGTAGATTTTTATTAATAAGTAGATTTTTATTAAAATAAGTAGAAATTTATTGAAGCTTTCTAAAAAGTGTAGGAGCCTCCACAAAAGTTCCGCCCGGGCCTCCACCTACTTAAATCCGGCCCTGAATCATCGTTTGATATAAAAGTATATAAAATGAGGTAGATGAGGTCATCACAGGATGATGGACTAGGCGACGACGGACAAGATGTTAGAGGAAGCTGTGGAGAAATTAGGTCCTAATCTGTTGTGACATGAATGAGCCTGACGTGTCGCAGACGTCGGGGTACTGACAGCTAGTGATGCTGGTCAGACAAACATGCACGCGGCCTAGTCCATCAAAAATATAACCCTGGTGTGGGATACAGTGGCGAGAAAAAAAAAGCAGGGGGGGGGTATGGAAAAAAAAGCGAGAGAGAAGAGAGAGGGAAGTAGAGATAGGGAGAGATGTGGAGAGGGGAAAGAGAAAGAGAACGAAAGAGTTGGAGAAAGGGATAGAGAGTAGGGAGAACAAAAGAGAAATGTTTATATAAAGACAGTTGGAGAGAGAAAGAAAGAGAAAGATAGTGAGAGTGAGAGAAAACGTATTGCCTTGTAATTATTTATAGTTTGTTTCCTTTTCCCTTCAGAACGTGAACTAGTCAGATCTACACCAATAAATAGTCATTAGATGAAGATAACATCTGAATGTACATTTTGCACTGCTGAAATACTATTCGATCTGATTCTTTTCCCCCACTTTATTTCCAAAATATCCATTGCTAAAAAAAAGTTGAATTTTACGGTGTCACAACAACAAATGTAAAAACTTTGTTCAGAAATTGTTCATAGTTCTTGCTTTAATTTGTTTGTCCTTTCCCTGCCATAGACGCATGGGAGTCCACATACAACCTACATGGGTTTACATCTCAGACGAAATGCATGATCTCTGAAATTTTGAAGGTCAATGTCTTTATTGAAGTCTAACATTTCTGGGACACATGCGAAAGAAGACTTTACAATTTACTAGTACTAAAAACACAAATGCGACCAAAGAAATGAGTATGTATAAAAAATAAGTTTTAAAATAACTGTTAGGCTTTTTAATTATTCATATTTACATAACCTCAGCTGATATCAGCTCTAATTAGTTTCCAACTTAGCGAGAAAAAAAAAAGTTTTTGGAAACATGGAGTTTCATTATCAAATCAGAATAAGAAAACTAGACTTTTAATTCTTTTGTTAATTAACGTTATTTATGGTTAGAACTAGGGTCTACCTAAAACATTACAAAGAGAGTATATCTGCAAAAACCAACAACTCAGAGGCGGCCCACAAAGTGGTCCATCCAGGAATGGAAAAAGGCATTTTTCAATATTATAAGCACAAATATCAAAGGCTTTGAAGTACGTACGATCAACGCCAACATCCTCACATCCTTCCAAACAAGGGAGACGTACGGGTCGAAAGTGTTGCCGCTGTGGTTGTTATGTTAGGCAGACTGGCGCCACGTACGTGGATTTATAAATGGTGTTATTATTAATATTCATATCTATGAAATGATCTGATGTAGGAGCGGATATGGTTTAGTGAATGTGGGTTTAGCCTGATGGGTGTTTTTAAATGTTCATAACATTTGTGGTTGATGTAGGACTATTCTGTCTTTGCATTTACTAGAGAAATGCTTTCCCTTTGGTCAAGTATTCCAAGAAATCCACGGCATGAAAATGGTTAACCATTCTGCTAATTAAATCTTATTCTAAAATATATTTCAATTATCTATAATGTATGTATGTATATATGAATGTATGTATGTATATATGAATGTATGTATGTATATTTGTATGTATGTATGTGTATGTGTGTTTGAGAGAGAGAGAGAGTGTGTGTGTGTGTGTATATATAGAATTTAGATGTAATGACGTACTTTATGTCCCATTCGTCGCGCGCTCCAAGACCGAAAGGTTACGCATGCGCAGAACTTGAAATCTCTCCAACCTTAGATCTACTGCATCTAATTTAAGTCTAAGATGATAGATCTACTCTTTGCAAAGATAATTTTGTACCTTGACAACTAAACATACTAAATATAGTCCATTCATATCAAATTTTAAACAAATTAACCTTCAAATATGTTTTTCTAAATCATTTTTACATACATTCGTTCTCTATAGCTGCGATTTAGCCCAATAGCTCGATATCGCGCGCTTCTTACATTGGACACTACCGAAAGATTACGCATGCGCTGAACAGAAAACTTAATTAGGTCGATAAGCTATTTTTTAGCTCCACTCATAATATTTTTATAATGACGCATTCGCTTTACTTATGACATCTTATCTTATCTTATATAATGCAGACGTTACTTCAAAAAAGAAGATGATTACGTCCTACGCGTCATGCATTTAGTTATGCATATTAACCAATGACTTAAATACTGCCAAGTCACTGGTTTTCCTGGCTAGCTCAGGCAACCCATTCCATGCTCTAATAGCACTAGGGAAGAAGAAGTATTTGTACAAATTTGTCCTAGCATATGGAACGAGGAATGTGCCTTTATTTTTGTGTCTTTCAGAGTATTTTATTAAATTTTGTTTTTGTATTTGAAGATTATGGTTCAGTGTTTTATGTATAATTGCTACTTTACTTTTGAGTCTTCTGTCCTGAAGGCTTTCTAAATTTAGTGATTTAACTAAAGGTGTTACTCTAGTCAGATGTGAATATTCGTTTGTTATGAATCTCACTGCTCTATTTTGTGTCTGTTCCAGATTCTTAATGTTTTCTTGAGTTGAGGGGTCCCAATCGGAGGATGCATATTCTATTATTGGCCTAACCAAGGTTAAATTACATTATTACTTGTGTACTTATTTCTAATACATTATATCAGTGATATATCAAGGTTACGCAAATTAAGACCCGCGGGTCGCGGGTAATATCTGGCATGTATACATATAGAATATATATTGTCTTTTAAAATTAAAAATAAACGTATTCTGTGATTAGTTAGAAGCTTGTTGAACAGAAAACAATATTATATACATTATTTATTTTAGGAAATAACTAACCGTTTGTTTCAACGTTATAAACGTTTATTGGAAATTATCGCCCATTTTTATACTCATTATTTTGATATTAGTAAAAATACATTTTTAAAAATGATGTATTCCAAATTTTGAACAAAATTTGTTGAAGTATTTAATGTTAAAAACAAATCGGTTTGCTATCAACAGTAGCTGTTGTGCCAGAACTTTGAAAGCTACAAAATATTCTGAAATCGGATTTTTAAAACCTTTTCTGGTTTTTGAAATCTAAACGTGACGGACGAACGGAAGGACTGACATACCACACAGCATTAGTTACGGTTTTACCCTTTTCGTGGAGTTTCTAAAAATTGGTTTAAATTTACACGTGACAAAGTTCTGTTATTGTCAAGATTTATGCAACGAATATTAGACTTATTCTGAAGTTAACATGGGGCTCTTACAACAATACAGGCTTACAAAAATATATATCAATTTTTATTGTATATGTATGTATATTAAGAATGAGTGCAGTGTTTATACATACATATATATATATATATATATATATATATATATATATATATAAATGTTTGAGATTAAAATGATCTTCATTCTTCATCTTCTAAGTTCTCAATTAAAGACTTGTCCAATATCTGAAAGGAATCGCGCTGTAGTTTCCTGGGGTAAACTCCTATTTTTGAACAGATCAGGAAGGACTTGTCCTCCCGTGTTGCTTTGAAAAGAAACCGAGCCGCACGGCGTAATGCCTCGTAGCCTCCATACAAGTCAAGTGACTGCCCCCTTAGCTCCCAGAGCTGGGGACACTCGTACAAGATATGCGACACTGTTTGGACGCTCTCTCCACAGTTTCCAGATCTACGGAGACTATTTCTTCTATCTGGGTGTTTTGGGTCCAGTTTTCTTGTTCGGGCTTCTCAGAGGAGTATGCAGCTTTGGTGGACATAGTGCTGACCTATCTCATCTCGTACAAGAAGCATACAACAAACGAACCAGCCACTATCTCAACTATGAAAGTCATACTTACTGCTTGTATGACAATTGAAACAGAGGACGGTTTAATTTTTTTAACAAGACAAACCAAAAAAAAAAGAAAAGAAACTGCTAGTAAGCTTCAGAAAATATTTTTTTTAATGCAATAATAAGTAAAAGTAAAAAGTACCCCTGTCAACAGATGACATTTACATCTTCTGCTCGGCTATAAACAGCCTGGTCTGAAAGGGAAACATTGCTTTACTTGACTTACCCCTGTCAGACATTGGGATCTAAAAAGGCAGCTGGTGTGTTAACCGTAGGCCACAGAAATAATTATAATAATTTACCTTTGTATACATCATTGGACAGCTCCAGTGGCACAATCGGTTAGCGCGCCGTACTTATAGACAGTACCTTCCCCACGGTGGCCGTGGGATAAGTAATGCGGAGGTTGTGAGTTCGATCCTCACCTGGAGCATGATTTTTTTTATAATTTTTTTTTTATTATATATATTTTTTTTGTATCTCAGTAAAAGGCATATGGTAAAAAAAAACCAAAAAAAAAACCCCCAAAGGGCCAAGTGAAAAAAAAAAAAAGGCCGATGACATCAATGAGAGTAAGTCTTCGCATTCACTATCAGTGCAACGAAAGGCAAAGACAAATGGTGTGAATTTGTGGTAAAGTCAACATTGGGTGTCCAACTACTTTCCGAACCTTGCTAGTTTTTATTGTTATTTATTTTTGTTTTATTTTACAAAGAAACGTTGAGACGCATAGCAGCAACCCCAGCCCGCCCCACGAGGATACATTGTATCGCTGCTAATATAGAGGCTCTTAGTATTGTTACTCGCAAGGTTATGATTAAATATTAAAATGAAATAGGTAGGTTATCATTTGGTACCAGTTGATGGGTCGTCGTCGACTCGTCCTAGACAATACGGAACGAAATGGCTAAGTTAGAGGATCAGTTTGCTCCTAAATATAACGAAATAAGATGAAGTGGGAATGTGTAGAACTAGTTTATCTACCGTTACCAGATCCTGTGTCTAGTACTAAGTATGCCGAAGGAGGCATATATTTCTAAAGGCAATATTTAAATAAAACTTTTATCTAATTGCATATTTTATTGTCAACAAGAGATGCCATTCTATATATAAATCTTTAAAATACTAGAAGCTGACGGAAATGGAAAAGTTCTATAGATTCTTGTTCTATGGAAGTGATCTAGCAAAGCTTTCTGGTGTAATTCTCCTGGTGGATCACTTGAGAGCCCCCTTTCCCCAACTCGCTTTCTCGCTCGATGGCAGCCATTTCGCCTTGTCGACGTCACAGCTTTGTCTCCGCCTCGTGACCTACATTTCTCTACCTCCCCCCCTTCCCCCACCCGGCTGAAGCTTTTAGACTCCGCCCACACGTGAACGTAGCATGGCCAGCAGCGTATCTTAAATCGAAGGCGTTGGAGATTTAAAGGGGATAGGGGTATGTGGTTGTGTGGGTGGTAGGGTGTGGGGTAAATCAGTCGCAAGAAAGACTACGCCGTGTGAGGTGCTAGGTGCGTGCCTAGATAGACGTAAAGCCTTTAGAGCGCAAGTCATAAATCTCTTAGCGCTGGGTGCCGTGTGCAGAGAAGAATTGGACGGAACTCAAGTGACAAATTTCACGAGGGCTGGAATTAATGGAAACGTCTAAGCTTTCAAGATCTAGTGTGTGCGCCAGTGTGTGCATGTGTGTAATAGGTAATAGGGTAATAGAGATTCTAGGGGGGTATTATGGAATTGGGGATCAGTCCAGAGCATCTGACTTAAGTTGTGCAGTCATAGGCGTAGAATTAGGATGGCTACAACATATAAAATAAACATTCAACGATTAAACAAATGAGTATTTTTTTTTATCTTGAACAAATAGAAACATAAAGCGTCTGGACCTGATGGTATTCCAGCTAAATTACTCAAAGAACTAAGCAATGAGTTAGCCCCAGTGTTCAAAATACTCTTTCAGGCATCGCTTAACCAGGGCAAAGTACCAAAGGACTGGATAGAAGCTAATGTCACCCCCCTATTTAAAAAAGGAGAAAAATCTGAGCCAGGAAACTACAGACCAGTATCACTTACCAGTATCACATGTACAATCTTAGAACACATAATATGTAGCAACATCATAAACCACTTAGACAAACATAATGTCCTCACCCCATACCAACATGGCTTTAGGAAATATAGATCATGTGAAACACAACTAATAGGACTAATTGATGATTTTTCAGAAGGTTTAGATAATAGTGAACAAATAGATGCTATTTTACTAGATTTTTCCAAAGCTTTTGACAAAGTTCACCACCAATGTTTGCTTAAAAAATTTAAATATTTCGGCATTAATGGTCCACTGCATCAGTGGATTAAAGATTTTCTGATAGGGAGAGAACAAACTGTAATAATAAATGGCTCTAAATCAACACCAATAACAGTAAACTCAGGTGTACCTCAAGGAACAGTCTTGGGTCCACTACTATTTTTAATTTTCATAAATGATTTACCAAATTGCATTAGTTCAGGAACAAAAGTCAGATTATTTGCAGACGATTGCATAATATATAGAACAATAAAAAACAACACAAGACACAGATATTTTACAAAGAGAATTAGATGAGTTACAGAAATGGGAATCAAATTGGAGCATGTCTTTCCACCCAGAAAAATGTCAGTTGTTAAGAGTAACAAAAAAACTAAAACAAATTAATTCCACTTATCTTATTCATGGCAAACCAGTAACACAGACTAAAAACGCAAAATACCTAGGTGTTATAATAAATGAAAAACTGTCATGGTATCCACATATGGATGAAACTATAAAAAATTCCAACAAAGCATTATGGTTTATTAAAAGAAATTTCTATAAATCAAATAAGAACATAAAACTAAAATGTTATTTAACCTTGGTTAGGCTAATAATAGAATATGCATCCTCCGTTTGGGACCCCTCAACTCAATATAACATTAAGAAACTAGAACAAACACAAAATAGAGCAGTGAGATTCATAACAAACGAATATTCACATCTGACTAGAGTAACACCATTAGTAAAATCACTAAATTTATAAAGCATTCAGGACAGAAGACTCAAAAGTAAAGTAGCAATTATACATAAAACACTGAACCATAATCTTCAAATACAAAAACAAAATTTAATAAAATACTCTGAAAGACACAAAAATAAAGGCACATTCCTCGTCCCATTTGATAGGACAAATTTGTACCAATATTCCTTCTTCCCTAGTGCTATTAGAGCATAGAATGGGTTGCCTGAGCTAGCCAGGAAGACCAGTGACTTGGCAGAATTTAAGTCATTGGTTAATATGCATGACTAAATGCATGAAGCGTAGGACGTAATCATCTTCTTTCTTGAAGTAACGTCTGTATTATATAAGATAAGAAGATAAGATAAGATAAACATTTCTGAACTTGTTCTAAACCATTTGATTACACTAAACTAATGCTGTTCAACCTTGGTTTGGCCAATATTATAATATACGCTAACAACCTATGCGATGAACCCTTCAACTCAAGAAAATAATCGCCAAATAGAGCCGTGAGATTTATATCAAATGATTATCGACATTTGATTTGAGTAACACAATTAGAACAAATCACTCAACGAAGAAAGACCAGAAGCAGAGTGTCAGTAATACATAAAACACTGAACTATACTTTGCAAGTACAAGTACAAAAACGCAACCTAATAATAACCTAATTTCACTTTTAATGTTACATGTACTAGGACAAATTCGCTCCTTCTTCCTTAATAGTAAAGTTCTCCTTTCAGACCTTGTGTTCTATAGGGGAGATGATCTGTTTCTGTGGCCTACGGCTAACGAGGGTGTCACGTGGCACACAACGACCAACCAACTTATGTCAGGTACCCATTAGAGCTGGGTGGACTCAAAGGCGCCCATAGATCCCGAAATTAAAAATCCCAGTCATCACCACGATTCGAACCTGGGACCCCCGGTACGGAAGCCAGCGCGCCTCTCTTCGTCCTTAATATAACGCTATTAGAGAATTGTATGAGCTGCCTGAATGAGCCTGGTAAACTAATGACTCCACAAATGGAAACTTCTAGGACGTAAATGTCGTCTGAAGGAACATCTGTAATATATTATAATTCTAAAGATAAGCTAAGAATAGGTTTATTAGCTCTAGATAGTAGGCCTAACAAAAAGTAGAGAGATCTAGAACTGTATCTAAATCTAGACTCTATAGTCTAGGCCAGAGTTTCTTGCAAAGTCCTATTCGTACTAGTACTCCTTCTTCCCAATGCCATTAGATCATGGAGCGGGTTGCCTGAATCAGCCAGCAAAGCCACTGACTTTATAAATCCCAATTCTAGTATAATAAATAATATTAGTGTTTTGTAATGGCAAGATTCAACGTCAAGGTTGTTATAATTGTATAAACAGTTACGAGGATGTTTACATTTCGAGAAGCAACGGTAATTTCCAAATGTACTAAAAATAGCCAACAGAAATGAAAAGCAAAGAAGATATGAAAATGTAACTTTAGAAATGAAGTGATCATGGAAGCTATGCCCAGTAGCTATACGCAATTTGTAATATTAACAGAGGTTACCCGGGTTCAAATCCAGGTGAAGACTGGGGGTTTTTCATTTCGGGATCTTCTGGGCGTCTCTGAGTCAACCCAGCTCTAATGAGTACCTGACATTAGTAAGGTAAATGCGGTTGGTCGTTGTGCTGGCCACATGACACCCTTGTTAGCCGTGGGTCACAGAAACAGATGACCTTTACATCGTCTGACCTATAGACCACAAGGCTTTCAAGGGAAACATTACTTCACTTTATAGGGCAGAAATGGAGTTAACCCTGCCATTTTCAGATAAATGGCAGTAATTAGCGGTTCTTTCCTAATTATTACGTATTACTCGTCATCGAGTAGTACGTTCTGCAGCCCGCCAGAGAATTCTCAGTGGGCACTGGATTAGCGGAACTTTGGTTTCCTCTAGAAGCTCGGCCCTGGAACTGCTTGAGAATAAATATAAGTTTATTTATATTAAAAGAATATAAATATAATTTAATGTAATTTTTTTAATTATTTAGCGCTGCTAACAAACAGGATGTAGACCCTAGTCGCTTTTAAAATATAAGAGATATATGAAACAAGATTTATAAAGGGACATTTAATATAAGTATGTTTTGAACAGGTAGGTCTGAAATGTAGTGAGTCCAAAAGTTTAAGAGAGAAAAGGAGTGTGTGTGTGTGTGTGTGTGTGTGGTGTTCAGATTTCGTGACACAAGATGACTTTGCTTTGTGTTTCGGGCTGTCGTGTGGCGCTTTTAGTAAAGGCGCCGAGGTGAATAGTTCGTTTTCCTTTTAAGCTGTTTCAGCATTTGAGTGTGGCGTTAGAAGTATCGACCAAAACTTACACAAGGTGTTTTGGTATGAGTGACCACCGCAGTGTTTCGGACATTACACTGGCTATTGTCCATCCCTCTGGCTTTCATTTCTGTTAAGTGATGACCCTTTCTCTTCCCATCACCAGGTGATCAGCAGAAATGAGCATATAGAGACTAGAACATGACACTACGATAGGTAATTGTTGAGGGAAAAAAAGATACTCTTGACACGAAATTTGACCCCAGAGTGTCCACTCGCCAACACTCTTGTGAGACGTTGTTGACTGTCCAGCTTGAACAAGCGAGAGATCATCGACTGGACAATGGTTGAAGTATAGTCCTTGCTGTAGGCGCGTAGAACATAATCGGACTTAATAGTGTCAAAATCTGTTTGAAAGGACTTCATGCCGCTCATCCAATTTACAGATGACCCTGCGAACTGACCAGTGGTCATCCAACGTAAACTAAAGTTGGAATACCCCGCCTCCATCTTCTCCATCCCCCGACCCCCCCCCCCGCACCCCCCACCCGAAAAAAAATCCTTAACTTTTTGTCCACAACTCAACACCTCGGAACAAGAGATTGATTTGTTTGTCTTAAGTGTCATGCTGGACGCTGGTCAGCAATGGACAACGTTTTAAACTATTTTGTGTTGTTATATAAAACAATGCAGTGAGAAATTCAAAAACGTTGCCGATCTGTAACAACAATCCCACTAGTATGCATATTTCCGCTACCCGAATCAGAAGCATAAATGGGTTTGATAACCTGTTTTAACCAAATATTATTATCACACACCACATACTGCCATGTAATAACATTCCAAGTTTAATGATGAAGTTATTGTCTTTATAAAAAAATGCAATTTTCAGTGGTTGGGATGTGTATGTTTGCTTCGAGGTCTTTCAGTCTGTCCAAGCTAACATGGAATCATTTCATTTTAGCTGCACGCTGCTTTGAATTAAATTGAGTAACGTAAATATTGTATACACATTTAATAAAAACAAGTCTAGATCTAAATGACCCTCCTTTATTAAACATACGGAATCATTAATACATTTTTTTTTTGTTTTTTGTTTTGAATTTCCATTCTTGGATCTGTTGCTGTGCTTTATACATTTCTGAGTTTTGTCTGAATGAGGACAAAGAATGAGCCCGAACTATTCAAATCTAACATTACATCTGGGAATATTCACAATTAAGGAAAACTTAACTTATAACAAACCACACACACACACACACAAACAACATGTGAACAGCAAACAAACTATTCTGATGTACGCTTGTAGAACGAGCCTTAGATCAAGTGATGTAAAAATACAGGCGGATGATTACTTCGGGGGGAAACAGCGCTTTTCCTTTCAACCACTTCCTCTCACCCTCTTGCTATCTACGCCTCTGACAATTTCAAGAGGAAGCCATGCTGTTTCTTACTCCCTGTGACTTGGACACAGCGCTCACTTTTTTTTTTTTGACAGCTAGGGCGCATCCACCGCTGCCGCTGTCCACGGACACACACACACGCGCGCGTAAATTGTATCCATTTTATATCCGAATCAGCGGGACGTAGTGGGGGGAGATGGCATGGAAAGACTTCCCAGTAATTTCAAGACAGAATAGCGCCCCCTCCCTCCGCCTCCAAAATGTGGGCGACGATGCGTAATGATGCGCCTGACAATAGACATAATGCCATATCGTATTACCGATTTGTTCTATTCAAGTCGCTTTCAAATATCTAAGGGCTGGAGGTTACAAATAGCTACTATAAACCTTCTTTTCTATCCTTTTCTCTAATTTGTGTAGAAAATACACCTAAGTTTGTTTAAAATATTTTTGCAAGACCTACGCCGCTAAATGGTAAATATTTATAGAAGAACTTAGAAAGCCTAACAGGTTGTAGGGTTCAAATGTTGTTATTTTTCTTTATATTAGAAGAGAACGAAGTCCTCCTCTAAAGGGAGTCCCTGACGGGGACATTGTCCTTTCCAAAAAAAAAAAAAGAATGGCTGTGAATATTTAATGCACCAGCACCAGCAGGTTTATGATAATACCAAATGATGTGATAATTTTTTAAACATTTTTTTGTTATTCAGCCTCCATATTTTGTAAAGAAAGTTGACCTACAGCTGCTCATAAACACGAAGAGATACAATTTATCAGGGGCTGCTATTCATCTGATGATAACCTTCTCGACAGGTCTGGGAAACCAAAAATTCTCGACCTGTATGGTGACATGTATGCACTACGCAAGACAGCAGGGTTTCTGTCCAGGGCTTTCCAAGAGAGGATTTAAACCTCTCAATCCCTCATTCAAATGGAGTTTCATGATGATGATGATGATGATGATGATTCATCTTAATAAATACGAATGCTAAGCGAATCAACTGCAGCCTTGCAAACCTCTGAGTGCTTAGCTTCATTGTAAGACATTATCTTTAAAAGCTTGGGTGAAATTCAAAGCAGCAGGCTTAAAGGTAAAGTAGCAATTATACATAAAACACTGAGCCATAATCTTCAAATACAAAAACAAAAATCTAATAAAATTCTCAGAAAGACACAAAGATAAAGGCACATTCCTCGTTCCAGAGACTAGGAATTTTTTTTTTTACAAATGCTCCTTCTTCCCTAGTGCTGTTAAAGCATGGAATAGGTTGTCTGGCACAGTGGCGTAGCTAGAGTATATGATGCCTGGTGCGGTACCTCATCTTGATGCACCCCCCCCCAAAAAAAAAAGAAAACAACTAACTAATTAATAACGTTGCAAAACCTTACTTTTTTGTTCAAAATAATATGTATTCATTAATCAAATATTGTTAATTCTTAGATGACCTTAATGACCTTTCATGACCGCAGCATTATCATAGCCTTGACCCCTGCAGTCCATTATGTCTAAGCCATCCGAACGCAATTTCTCTAGAATCATCTCAGTGATTCCAGCAGCATGCTTGTCCTTTGTGTCGATGAAGTCAACAAAAGACTCACAAACTGCACCCGTCATTATCCATGACAACATACCGTAAAATTTGGGAAATTTTATCCAGCTTTGAGATGTCAAGTGTACTGTCGAAAATAATAGAGAAATATTTGGCTTGTTTTACTTGGTGTATGATTTGTTTTTTAACGTGATCCCCCAATATTGTAATAAATTCATTTTGTATTTGTGGAGACATGTATGTATTCGGTCTGGAACAAAGCTTAGTTCGAAGCACATGCTCCCTCAAGAGTGGATTATACTTTGATAGTAATTTTACTAACTCTCCAGGTTTTCGTCTCTGGTATAATCAAATCTTGGGCCTTGTTGTCAATATTGTTCCCTGCTCTAAGGCGAGCTTCAAGTTCCCTCCAAGCAAGCGATGACTGAATGTGAGCTGGTCTCATGTTTTTCTATTTTCGGGGATAACCTCCACCACTCATTGAATTCTTTGAAAGCTTTCTAGCCTTTCCTTTTGCTGATTCTTGATGTCTATACGCCTCTCTGAATTGACTGTCCATACGCTGAACTGTTTCAGATCCTTGAGTGACAAGGTGTTTGCGATTATTATCTGTGACATCAGGCCAATCTCCAATGTCGTTGAGTCTAGAGTTTATTATCCTGCTTTCTGTATTGTTTACACTGTCTGATGGTTCAGCTTCTTCAGTATGAATTTTTGAGGAGTGTACTTACTGCCTATGAGCGCTACAAAAGGGGCGACTCTGACAACCCACCACAATCTTAGTGCAACAGTGGAGAGAGAGGAACCGCATAAAAGTGCGATCAATTAGTCAAAATCAGCTGGGCTCTACACTGATAGAATTCCTATTAGAAGAATTAGTACTTGCCCTTCGTGGAGGAGATCGCCGGCCCCACAAATAAACATGTCCTTTATAGGGCAAGAGGATGCCACCAAGAGGCGATTAACGTCTGCCATACTCCAAAACTTGGCGTCAGCTACACTTTTCTGCCATACCGATGTATCGGTAATGAGGGACCCCGATAGATCTGGGTATGGGGCCCTTATAGTCTACCCAGACCGGACAGAACCAGATATGCCGATTTCTCCGTCTGAGTTTAAAAGGGTTTTGAGGTGCCAGCCAGACTAGTCAGTCTTGAGCACTGTTCATCATTTTGTTTACGTTACAGTATCACAATTAACTAGTTAGTTTAAAAAAAACTCCTAGAAAACAAAGGTTAGCTTATTTAAAAATATTGACATTACAATAGAATTATTTCCAAAATTAAACTATAAAGAATCATAAAGACATGAATAAACTAAGGCAATTGTTTAGAGCTAGAGTTTAGAAATATATTTGTAAACTCAATATCTAGATTAAACCAATGGACTAAACAATGAAGTAAAAAAAGGTTGGCCTATCTTCTTCTTCTTCTTTATATTACAGAGCATTGATCAGTGTGGTAACAACATGTACAGTGTGTCCGAAATAAATCTAGTAAATTAGATTCAAACTGTTCTATAGCTTACATTGTATTGAAGAAATAGTCAAGGAGATGAAACAAAATAGCGACATGACTAGTTTATAAATCGTTAGTTCATGTTTAAAATACAGTCGTTTATGTTTGTTCGTGTCCATACAATTAGTCGTTTTTACTTAAAAGCTCAGGGAAATAGGAAATTAATACACACTGGGGGAATTTTGGTGCCCCCTTCCACTTGGTGCCCTGTGCGGCCCGAACCACCCTCACATTGGTAGCTACGCCACTGGGTTGCCAGAACCAGCCGTGAAAACCAGTGACTTGTCAGAATGTCAGTCATTAGTTAAGATGCATGACTAGATGCATGACGCGTAGGATGCAATAACTTTGTTAAAAGTTACAACGTCTGTATCATATAAGATAACTGTAATCTGCTGGAAGTAAAGGCAGAGCCCTAATGGACAGAACGCGTTTCGGAGTTAGCGTTCTTCTCCTTTTGAATTCATTTTAAAGCATTTTATATCGCGGCCTTGTCACACTAAAAGCTAGACATTGTAAATTTGAAGTCATGTGTAGTATTCATTTAAAACGACGTTGTTACTCTGGATAGATTGGGGTCGTTTTTTTTTGTGTTTTTTTTAGAAAATGCACTTTTCATCTTTTTTTTAATGCTGTGGTTTTGCTTTCAGGCGGGTAAAAATTAAGGAGGCAGGGGCGACTAAGGTTGTAAGTACATCTATTGGTCAATACTTCCTCTAAGATTTGCTGAGGTTTAGAGGTAGTCCGCGCCCTCTACAGTTCAAGGGCGAGTATCCTCATGTGTTTTTTAAGACTCAATGCCTAGCCATCCATTGTCTCCCTTTTGTGACTGTTTTTACATAGCATGTACCATTACATCTCATTTGGACAGGTTCTCCTTAAACCCAGTATCGCAGTTAAATGTTTGACTGGATTGGATTCCATAATTCATTTATATATTGGCCTCCTTCAGTCGTAGAACGACTATGGTTCATCTCGAACACTTTTTCATGTGGCTGTGGAGTCCACATATATTGCAGGTCAAGATGGCCTTCGCTTATATATATATCCGATAAAGTTCAACCAAGATTATGATTTCTCCCAAGATAGCGGGTAAAAACTTAGTAGTGCATTCACTTCTGCAAAGTAATACAAGTAAGCTAAAATATTAACATATAAATAAATCCTTTGGGTCATAGATTTTTACACTTGAACACTAGAAAAAATATTCAAGACATCGATGATTTAAAAACTAAAGATAAAACTTTTTTTTATTTTCCATATTAAACTAATATTCAATAAAAAGTAAACTAATTTTGTGATGTAAATTTCTGATGTAATGTAGGAGGGATATTAGGGCCAGGAGGGATCCGAAAGGACCAAATACAAAATGGAACTATCTTTCATAGAGTACAAGAATGTTTAATTATTTTATAAATTATTCTCACGGGTAGGAGCAAGAGGGGCCTGGTGTCCGAATAGAACCATTATCTGCCCCATAGATCGCAAGGTCTTAAAAGGGAGCACTCTTTGGACCAAACGACGCTGCTGATTCTAAATTGCATCGGTTATAGGTCCTTCCTCTGGACCCAGTAGCTGCCTGGAGAGGAAGAAACCTCTTTGAGGGTGACAACACTCTGACAATGTCCTATGTCCAGGTTAGTCGAATGTTTTTATGTGTATAGATGACGATTTGTTGCAACTTTTTTTTCATATTCCGGGGAGTGCGATGGCTGAGTGGCTACTCGCTTGGCTTCCGAACCATGGGTCCAAGGCTCAAATCTCGGTGAATCTCGGGATTTTTAGGACGCCTCTAAGTCCACTCAACTACCTGACCTTAGTTGGGGAAAGTAATGGCGGTTGGTCGTGGCGCTGGAAACATGACGCTCTTCGGGCTAACCGTTGGCGAAAGAAACAGATGACTTAACATTATCTGCCCTATAGATCGCAAGGTCTGAAAGAGGAGCTTTACTTTTTAACGTTTTCGTATTCCAAGTAAGTAGAATGGACGTAGAAGAGTCCATAGATTTAATAGTGACAATCTTACGGTGTAAGAGGTAACTGATTCTCTCTCTCTCTCTCTCTCTTTAAGGTGGGCTGCCACAGCCCTAAAGTCGATCCCGAAAGTCAAAGTGCTAGTGCACACTATAACCTGTGATCATGATTTTAAGTACCAAAGAGAGAAAGAGAAATCATTTAAACCACCAACAGTTATTGCCGTATTCATTAGGTGAGAACTGTTCTCTTAGCAGACTTGCCGGAACTGTCATAGATGGGAGGAAGCCCCCTCGGGGGACCATCTCGCAGAAACGCCTGGCACTCCCCGGAAAGCCATATTTCTATTGGTTGAGAAATTAGGCGCCCAATTAGCTTCCGGTCTCCGAGGCCAGGATTGAGTGACATGACACCAGACGTGAGCTTTCAATCGAACCCCCAATCCTCCTTACTCCCACAGCCCCCTACCCCTTCAACGTGTCATTCCCACTCCCCCCCCCCCCATTTTCAAACAACTCACTTTCTCCATGGAAGAGGTCATAAAATGCTGCGTCATATGACATTGGTCACGTGGGACCTCGCGATGTTTTGTTTACCTTAGAGACCTAATGGAATACAGAGTTTTCTTTTTCCTTATTCATTTATTATTAATATTATTATTATTTTAATTATCAAACCACGCGAGCTGTCTGTTTTGACGACGTTATGAGGCACATTAATGATGAACATTGAACGGACAGGTAGTTGCGCTTCTGGGACGTGAACACAAATATTACAAATGCATTTCCGGTATTAAAGGAAAATATATTTTTATTTTTTTTTTATTTTACGCCACTTTGTTCTTTGCTTCCCCTAATGTCAACTAGGCAACTGTTGGCGATAGTCTGGAGTTCTTCCACATTTCTTTTTTCAACTCTCCATGTCTCGGATCCATATAGAAGGACCGAAACACAAACTAAAAGTTCCCCTTTCAGACCATGCGGTCTATAGAGCATCATCATCATCATCATCAATTTCCATTTGAGTGAGGGCTTGAGAGGCTCAAATCCTCTCTGCCAAAGCCCTGGATAGAAACCCTGCTGTCTTGCGTAATGCATACATGTAACCATACAGGTCGAGAATATTTGTTTTCCCAGACCTGTCGAGACGGAGATCAGAAAGTCAATAGAGCAGAAGATGTTAAGGTCATCTGTTTCTTTGGCCATCGGTCAGGCACCCATTAAAGCTGGTGGACTCAGGGGCGCCATAAAAATTCCGAGATTCGAAATCCCACAAACTAGATTCGGGTCTTGTTCTGTAAAGACAAAGCTTTGGAGCGCCAGTTCGTTTCAAGAGTGGTGAAGGCAAACCTAGTTTTATTAATGCGATGTCGTACATCGTCATCAGTTTCACCATCTTTGCTATCTCTAGTGGAAATGGTCTGTATCGAGGATGATCTCTCCCTGTAGTATTTCATACTAGCTACTGATGCATCTGCTGTTGCTATCGGGGGATGCCTAGCACAGGAATCACAGGGCATTATACATCCCGTTATGTACGTCAGTAGAAAGTTGTCTTCAGCAGAACAACGATACAGCACCGTAGTAAGAGAGTGCTTGGCAGTAGTTTGAGCAGTAACCAAGTTGGCCAGATACCTGTTGGGCAGAACATTCGTACTCCGCACAGATCACGCACCCTTACGCTGTTTAAACACACCGTAAGTCGGTGAATTCCAGGGTATCTCGCTGGGCCTTGATGCTTCAAGACTTTCAGTTCGAAGTGCAGCATATTCCAGGTAAAGGAAACGTCGTAGCAGACATTCTGTCACGCTTATCATAGATATAAGCCTACGTGGCTTCTCACAAGCAGGTGTGTCTTCAGCTTTTAAGACTGTGTGTCTTCATCTTCTAAGACTGTGTGTCTTAGCTATACTCTGTGTGACTACATTAAAGTCTGTGTGACTACATTAAAGTCTGTGTGACTATGTTCAAGTTGTTTGGATACATAAACGCCTGTGTGGCATATTCAGAGCCTTTGTGGCCTTTCGAATTAACATTTTTGTTGTATTGTGTTTTAATGTTTTATGCTTGTTTTATAATAGTGTTTTATGTATCTTTGTAAAAATTGATTATAATTTTAGGAGGGGCGAGATATCACGGATGAATGTGTGTATGTATGTATAATCTATTTTTACACTCTGCGCGAATGACCGGAAATGTGTTTTGTTGTCAGACAGAGACCAGCGTGTGTGATATGCAGTAAAGCTGATTAAAGTGTATGTGTTTGATCTAGTGGTTTCATTGTTTTATTTCGTTAACTAGAACTGAACCAGGGACTGTATCGAGGATGTTCTCTCCCTGTAGTAAAACAAGACTATGGTCTGTATCGAGGATGTTCTCTCCCTGTAGTAAAACAAGACTATGGTCTGTATCGAGGATGTTCTCTCCCTGTAGTAAAACAGGACTATGGTCTGTATCGAGGATGTTCTCTCCCTGTAGTAAAACAAGACTATGGTCTGTATCGAGGATGTTCTCTCCCTGTTGTAAAACAGGACTATGGTCTGTATCGAGGATGTTCTCTCCCTGTAGTAAAACAGGACTATGGTCTGTATCGAGGATGTTCTCTCCCTGTAGTAAAACAGGACTATGGTCTGTATCGAGGATGTTCTCTCCCTGTAGTAAAACAGGACTATGGTCTGTATCGAGGATGTTCTCTCCCTGTAGTAAAACAGGACTATGGTCTGTATCGAGGATGTTCTCTCCCTGTAGTAAAGCAGGACTATGGTCTGTATCGAGGATGTTCTCTCCCTGTAGTAAAACAGGACTATGGTCTGTATCGAGGATGTTCTCTCCCTGTAGTAAAGCAGGACTATGGTCTGTATCGAGGATGTTCTCTCCCTGTAGTAAAACAGGACTATGGTCTGTATCGAGGATGTTCTCTCCCTGTAGTAAAACAAGACTATGGTCTGTATCGAGGATGTTCTCTCCCTGTAGTAAAACAAGACTATGGTCTGTATCGAGGATGTTCTCTCTCTGTAGTAAAACAAGACTATGGTCTGTATCGAGGATGTTCTCTCCCTGTAGTAAAAAAAGACTATGGTCTGTATCGAGAATGTTCTCTCCCTGTTGTAAAACAGGACTATGGTCTGTATCGAGGATGTTCTCTCCCTGTAGTAAAACAAGACTATGGTCTGTATCGAGGATGTTCTCTCCCTGTAGTAAAACAAAACTATGGTCTGTATCGAGGATGTTCTCTCCCTGTAGTAAAACAAGACTATGGTCTGTATCGAGGATGTTCTCTCCCTGTAGTAAAACAAGACTATGGTCTGTATCTATCCCATAACCTCCAATACTTGGTTTAGGTGACACGAAGAGATATCTGCTGGCATTTTATGGGAGAGAACTAAGCAGAAATCCGTAGCTCAAGATATCAAAAAGAGAAAATGGAGTTGGATAGGACACACCCAGCCAAAACCAACTATTAATGTTGCAATGCAGGCACTTGATTGGAATATGCAAGTACAGAAGATATTTAGCAGGCCCAAACAAACCTGGAACAGGTCAGTCATCAGTGAAGCTGAGTATAATGGAACGACACTGGAGCAGATGAAGAAAGCTGCTCGGTGTTTGTTGGTGAGATGTGGTTGCGGCCCTATTCACGGGAATAAGTCAAGTAAGTTTAACTAAAAGTTTCTGCCACCCATATTCCAATCTTCGGTTTTACAATTCAATGATAACACAGTGCGTGCTTATTCATTGTTGGTATATTTGTATAACCAATAAACAAAATAAAAAACACAAACGATCAAACACTGGTTTTTGCTTGCATTCAATCAAGGCAAGGGCTAAAACCAAGAACTCTTACGAGCCATTTAGGAGAACTGTACCAGAAACACAATAGGAAAAAACTAGATCACGAAAACTAGTCCAGTAGAGGCCGTTTTTTTGGCGGACACCTGCACGGCTGATGTGGTATAGAGAAGGAATACGGGGGAGTTTCCTAGGTGTGCTCGACCTTCGGCTTCGCTTAAAACCCAAGTATCTTGGGATACGGTCTATCGGCAATAGGGATGTAAAAAGTTCACATCTGCTTGGATCATTCAGTAACAGAATAGTTTGTTCAGACACAGATGAAGGCAAGCTTCCATAGGCCTAGAGTCTGTTTTTTTAATATTTAATATGCATATTTTAGCGAAACCAAAGTATATTTTAAAGTTTGTGGAGTTTAAGTCCCTGGGTTGATGCATTGTTGTAAATCCGGAGCTGTACTTATATATCACTAGCGTGCTACTTAAGCTGACAATTAGTAGCCATGACAATTGCCGACCTTAAGATTTAAAGTATTGTCAGTAAACATTTCATTAACATACAGTTTCTGAACAGTCGAAACTTGAGTATTTTTTATTTATTTATTTTGGTGGACCCCCCCTTTTCTCTTATGGCCCTCTCCTTGAAGGGCAATATCTTAATAGTTTACTTATCTCATTCCATGTATTGAACATTAACTGTTTGGTTGGTAATTAAGCCTAGGAACAGCAGCGGCGATAACTCCAGATAACATTCAACAGACGAACAAAGAGATCTGTTACGCTAATGCCGCTAGCAGAAGCAGAGGTTACGTCCTAGGCCTTAAGCTCCGCACCTTCCGAAGAAGGGCCTGATGGAGCAGTGTCTTTGGAAGATCGTTCACCATGTGCTTTGAGACGCAGCGCTTCCATGTTCTCTTCACCACCAACATTGTCATTGGTACCCTACAGGTAAATCATCCTCTTCACCGTAGCAGTAGGTGTGAGTACCTTTACTGGCGAGCATATAGATATACTTGAGTACACATATAACCAGTTTGCAGTGCTGTACAGTACCTGCACTTGTGTTATTAAATTGCATACGTTGAAGAATTTATAACATTGATATTTTAAATATACCAAATGTCTTGAACTGTAAGGGAAGAGTTTATAAAACCATAAGGGCCGTGGTGACTGAATGGTGAAGCGCTTGGGTCTCATGGTGCTGGCGTCATGACATCTTTGTTAACCGCCGAGCACAAGAACAGACGAACAACAGATCATCTACGTATAAATACCAAAATTAACATAAAGTACTCATATACTTCGCCTATGGGGGAGTTGCTCATCCTCCACCACCTCCCACAAGGGATGAATAAGGGATCGCTATTATATTTTTATTGAAATATGAAGAGGATAAAAAAATATGCATATTGACATTAACTCTTTATTCACCAAATAAATTCCAGGGGAAAAAAATCAAAAGAAAGTAATCCTCCACTCCAACAACCCGCTACTATGTAAGGGAAAGAACCGCTAATTAATGTCATTAATCTGAAAATGCAGGGTTTAACTCCCTTTCTGTCATATGAAACAAAATTAAATAATTAGTGCAAATTTATTACTTAATTGGTTGTTTTTTTTTATTCATTTGTGTACTGTCATCGAGTATGAATAATTCTGCAAAATTTCAATTTGATCCGAGAATAGAAGTGGGAGAAAAAAACGTGCCTAAAGGTCATTATGGCATTAAATCCATATATACATTCACATTTGTTATCAAGTAGCAGCTATTCCCCTTTTTGCGATATAAAAAAAAAAATCACCAATATTAATTAAATGGGTTAATTTTGTTTTGATTGATTCCTATGTCTTGTCAGGTACAATGGTACAATGAATAATTGTGAATGGTTTCACCTTGATCCAAGAATGGGAAATGGGAAAATAAATATGTTCAAACTCTTGACCCCACACAGACAAACAGACATACACAAAACATAGTGAGTGGATCTTTGTCAATAAAAAAATATACAACAAAATGACTACCACGTTGGGCAAATCCACGCTTAGAAAGGAATGTGAATGTCTCGTCGATGGTTTCGCATTGTCATGACGATGGTCGCGGGTTCGAATCTTGCCTGCTTCCATCCCCCTGCTTGTGTTTAAATGTAATAATCACAATTTCTGTTCTTACGCCCGAAAATCCCTTTTTCTATTGTAGCTTATTTAATCGTTGACGATGTCAAGTCATATACTTCGTCAGATCATAGTTTAATGTTATGTTAATATTTGTAGTGTAGCGTATTTTAAGTATGAGAATTGTGTAGAACTTGAATTCTATGTTATAAAACAGTTTTTCTTAAGTATGCATATTTTTTTCCAGTAAAAAGAAATGAAGTGAGTTATGTCTAAGACGCTTTAAACTTGAAAAATTTTGAGCCTCTGGTTTGTTTCAACTTCTTGTGAAGTCTTTGTAATTATCGTCTGCTAATAAACACGGCATAAAAATCTTTGCCGCCATGTTGATGGGTCAAGGGAGTGCACGCTCACCATTTCGGTCACAAGTTATCTCCCCCTATCGTCCCTCCCCTCTTACGTTTTCTCTCAATTTTGGCCTCGGGAGAGCCGTTGAGTCGTTTCACTTAGCGCGGCTTGCGTCATAATTAATTTCCCGTTTAATCTGGTGTGGGCTCCCTCAGCGCCTTTCAACGCGCCCCGAAGAATTAGAGGCCATTATCCACCTCGATGATGAGGCAGAAGGCACCCGGTCGGTGGCGGCGGGAGATTGCTGCCGTGGCGAGATGCTTTAATCAGACGAGAAGGTGATGACGACGAGGCTCGTCTGCGGCCAGGGCAAAGGGAAAGTACTCAATATCTGTAGTGACGTGCGTTGACAGGTGAGTTACGGTTATTTTTTCTCGTTATTATTTTCGAGGTCAGTTGGCGTCCGACATGAAAATATTCTTGGAAAATTTTGAATGTCACTGGACGAAACAAAGACTGCAGACGAACTGCTTGGGTCTAATGTCCGGAAGTCGAGTCTTATTATGTTCCTACATCAAAAAATATCTTCTTTTTATCTTTCCTGTGGGTGCTCTTTCGTGTGGTATGCGCTCTGGGCTCTCGTTTGGTGGTTTTGATGGTCCAGGGTTTGAACCCTGTTCGCGGCCATCCTCCATCTTCCTGCGGGAGGTTTGGTATAGGATGTAATTATTTTTAAATCTAAAGGAACGTCTGGAACATTTACAAAACAAATTCAAAGCTTACTTAGTTGTCTGAGTTCTTTTGTAGACGAAAGCTGACAAGACTGTGTAACGAATAGATCATATACTGGGGAACTCCGCTGTGAACAGTGTAGAGGCCAATAATTATTGCTTGAGAACTGCGATGGGAGGGCACCTATTCTGTTCGGGGGGTACTACCTCTTACAAAAGGCTTTTATTTAGTGAGCGCCAAAGAAAACGGTGTAATATAAAAAAATATCATCCTTTAATCATCCCTTGAAATAAGAACTCTGATGTCATCTCACTATCACTAGCATACAAGAAATAGCTTGACAAAAGAAAGAGCTTGCTAAAGAACTGCATAGAGACGCTGTACGAATATTTATTCTAGGATTCGAGTTCTTATTTTAAATCATTAAATTTTCGAAATTTAATTAAGTAAGTGGAGTTCCCCTTTCAGACCTTCTAATCTATGAGGCAGATGAACCTTCTAATCTATGAGGCAGATGATGTAAAGGTCATCGGTTAACGAGGCTGTCATGTGGTCAGAACAACGACCAACTGCCTTTACTTTTCCCTAACTATTGTAAAAATCGAAGGCTACACCAGGATTCGAATCCGGGACCGAGTACAACAACAAACCTTTACTTTTCCCTAACTATTGTCAGGTACCCATTAGAGCTGGGTGGACTTAAAGATCCCGAAAGTAGAAATCCCAGTTTACACCAGGATTCGAACCCGAGACTCCCGGTTTGAAAGTCAAACGCTTTACCGCTCAGTCTCCTCTCCCCGATGTAGATAAAGTGAATTAGTGTATATGAAGTCCTCCACGGATCCCGGCTAAAATTTGATGTCACTAGATTTACGCCTATAACCACTGCGAAGTAACTACAAAACACTAGCTGTAGGATATGTTGTACGACTACCAGGATTTAGTACACGTCAAGCCCTAGGGCACAATCACTAGATGCTCGTCACACGATGGCTTAAGAAATCACTATTAAAATACGCTTGAGATCAACATTAACAAATATAATGATAAAAAAAAAATTCAAACTTTTATTTTTTTTTTGCTCCCCAGAGGTTAATTATTTTTTTCTTTGTTTCGTGCATATAAAAGTGTATGATCCTATTTTTTACACGAACTCTGGGTTTTCCCAACAATTCTTTTGTGACATCATAGTCAAAGTGTGACAATGCTTTTTTTTTTTCCTTTTCTCTCCCTTTCTGAGCCACCCACACTCTTTCGAAGACAGAGTTTCATCCCCTTAGCTGCATCTCGACTTTGTTTAATCCGCTGCAGTGTCTCCCTTATCTCCCTTTAATCTCTTGTCTCAGAAGATATTTTTTTTTTGTATTGAATCTATATCCAGATAACTGGTGATGTCATGGGCTGGACCACCCCCATAGCGCCCCAAGACGCTAGTTTTTTTTTTAAATGTTTTTTTGGATGGGTTTTTCCATCACCTGATCGACTTGCATATTAAACCTCTTCCCATTTTGGCCTCTACCCTATAAAAAATGAATTTTTTTACGTACATTTTTTTTTTGGGGGGGGGGGGGGGACAAAGCATTGTACATTTGGTTGTATAAAGTTCCCCCTTTCAGAACTTGCTATCTATATGGCAGATGATGTAAAGGTCATCTGTTTCTGTGAGCCATGGTTAACCAGGGTGGCCAGCACAACGACCAACAGCCTTTACTTTTCTCCAACTAATGTCATGTACCCACTAAAGCTGGGTGGACTCAGAGAATACAAAGATCT